>CM074682.1:17174614-17774614 GCA_037355405.1 Vitis amurensis | reverse complement strand
GCATACCCTCGAAATCATCCCAAACAACTAATCCATCGTACACTCTCATCTGTCTCATGCACTGCTCAATACGGTCCATACGTGCATGAGCGTCATCAATGACTATGGTCGGAACTACTGCAAGTGGAGCAACCTCAAAATACCCATGCAATACATAAGGTGAGGCCTGAGGCACCGTCGGAATGGGTGATGGCGGTGGGTGTGGCAACGAATCATGAAGAGTCTCATCCTGAACTACGGGCGGTCTGCTCTGCTGGCTGCCAATCTCCTTCCTGAAGCTAGCCAAAGCCTCCTGGATAGAAGCCATGGCGGCCGTAAATTGATCCACTGTAACAACATGCTGATCCATACTTGATTTCTCAAAATACTAGACTAATCTCCCCTCGACTCTGACCCAAAGAGGCTTATCCAGACTGTGAACGAAGATCCAATCCTGAAAACACGAAGAAATGAATAAGGATATGACTCGGGGAAAGCATAGCAGCAATAATAATCTGAATGGAAACAAACAAGGCATCCAAGTGAAGACGGACGGTCCAACCGTACTCAAACTCATATTGATCTCTGTGCACTCTCAATTGAAGACTAAAGAAAGAGTATCGGAATCCAAGCTATGACTATAGAGGCTCTGCAAGCCCTTAGATGCACCCACATGTAGGGAGGGAGTCCTAATCGAAGGATCTACGGCTCAACCTACGAGGTCAAGGTGGCTCTAAATGGATATGGGTGGACTTTAAAAGATCCTTAGCAGAGGTGATCATACTCTCTGGTGGTATGCAACCCTCTGCACACCTCCGAAGAGACGAGGCGCTTCCATGCAAGGTGGTCATCACCTCCACATATGCACTACCTCGACATCCCGGGGGTTTCCTATGGTGAAACCTCTCAAACTCTCAACGCTCAAAGGTCAACTAGAGTGCGCAGTGAACGATGTGGGTGCATTCGATAACCCTAAGAAGCTAAAATGGGAAAGGAAACACACTGGCCACACAAATATCCATGAAACCTAGCTACGGGCTATACAGGTCTTCAATGGTCGGACTCCAATCGACATCAAAGTGTCACTCTCCTCCAGAATGCTCCCGTGCATCGATATAGCCCGTCGCTAGACCTTACTCCTAATCTCTGGCTCGTTCAGAGAGCAAGCGCATAGAAGGTCTCACAATTGCAATAGTGAGAACCAGGATGAAAAGAATGACCAAAACCAAGAGAGTTGGAGGTAAGGGGATAGATATGTGACCCACATAGACAAGCGACATGCAATCATGTAGAGGGAGGGTGGTCATGCAACATATAGTCAAGTAGAGTATAGGATATATCATTCATGTCCACACAAGCTATAATAAACAAATGAAAAGTGATACATATATACATCATGCTCAAAGACGATCAAGAGGATATACAAGCTAGTGAATCAACGTGCCAAATCAATCGATATCGGAATGAATCGATATACATCATTCTAACGATGAATCTATACATGCAAGGTGACCAAAACAATCATGGCAAATATCGGAATCACTATGCTAAATGAAACAAGATAGGCAGTCAATGAAATCAACATGTTAATATTTCCAACGAATATGGCAATGAAGCACAAAGAAAATAGCTATCACGGGATCCTCAATCAAGATGAATAAATCATCATAATCAACATGTCAAATAAAAAAAAAATATCAATGAAGCACAAAAAAACATCGCTATATCAAGATCCTCAATCAAGATATCAACAAACACGATCAACATGCCAATGTCCCAAATGAAAACTTGGGAACTCTCAATGTGCAATCAAGATATGAGTACCCACTGGTCAACTCATCAAACGCCATGTTTGCTTCATCTTAAGTTCAAGCTTGACCCTCTAAATCATCCCCAGTGGAGTCGCCATTTTGTGGACCCCGCATTTCGGCTTATGCGTTTTCCACTCGATGGCGAGCTCGATTTTTATTTGAAAAAAGATTTTATTGATTTAGAAAAATGACTTGGAGTCGCCACTTATTTTTGTTTTATTTTTAAAAGGGTAAACAAAATAAGAAAGAAAAACCCTAAGTGTGACTCCTTATTTGGAAAAAGGTGGTCTATAAAAAACCGGATCGGGTTCGGGGGTCAGGTTACTTATCGGGAAGGTACGGTAAAGACCATAGCACCCCTCTAAGTCCCTAAAGTCAGGTCTCTACTAATAAAATGAAGCTAACGTGGCAATCAATAGGAAAATCAATGGATACTCAAGTCGATTATGTACATATGGGAATCAGAAAATGCATAGAGAATGACCAAAATAGAAATGGATGCATACCTAGGCCATGAACGAGCAATGCGCTATCATAAAAACAGAGTCAGCACACAATATAGAGCACGAAACATATCACATGCATCACCAAATAGAAATTAAAATTGTTCGAAGGAAAACTGGATTTTTGAAATTCATTTGAAAATCGGAGTTTTAGAGATTATTTGAAAATTGGAGTTTTAGAGATTATTTGAAAATTGGATTCTTAAGAATTAAATGTAAGAATGAGAATTTTAGAAATTAAATTTGAAAGAAAATTGGGATTTTGAAGAATTATTTGAAAGTTCGGGATTTTTAAGAAAAATTAAGTTACGAAAATTGGGACTTTGGGAGTTAAATTTTGAAAGAAACCAGAATTGTAAGTTATTTGAGAAGTAGGAATTATGAAAGTTGATTTATAAAACTGGAAATCTTGAAAATCATTTGAAGGCGGACTTTTTAAAAATGAATGAATAAAATGGTAACAATAATAATAATAATAATAATAAATGAGTAACTGGATAAATACGATAATTGGAATATTGGGAACTGAAAATTAAGTTTGGAGGTAGGACAATTGGAATTTTAGATAGTTAAATTTAGAAATTGGAATTTTGAAGAATTAGACTTTAATGATTGAGATTTTTAAGAGAAATAAATAGGTAAGTAGGGAATAATGTTACTAATTAATCAAAACGATATTGGAACGGATGAAAGTGAATAGTGAGATTTGTGATATTAAAAATTAAATTTGAAAGATTGAGATTTTTTTTAAAAGAAACAAATAGATAAATATAGAATAATATTGCTAATTAATCAAAAACGATATTTAGACGGATAAAAGTGAATAGTGAGATTTGTGAGATTAAAAATTAAATTTGAAAGATTGAGATTTTAAAGGAAACAAGTAAAAAGATATAGAATAATGTAACTAATTAATCACTATTGAATTATTTGTTTTTAAATTTAATTAAAAAGTAAAAAGTAAAAAATCTAATTTCTCTAAGGAATCTATTCTTGTTCTCAATAATAAAATATTTTCTAGAGTAGATGTAAAAAAGAAAAGAAATTCTTATTGTTCATCTAATTTGTATAGGGTTAGGAAGTCAAAAAAGAAAAACAAAAGTGAATTTAATAAAAAAAGAAGTGACTTTAATAAAAATAATTCATTAATGGTACTACATGGTCGCTAATTTAACCTTAAATAAAAAACAAAGTCTCTATGAGTAAGGGTTTTTATTATTATTTGGGAAAAGTTTTTATATAATAAAATTTAGAATAAATGTAGAAATCCTTGATCACTTTGTTCGCTATCCTAAAATCAAATTAGGTGCATGAATTTTTTCCTAGGCTCTAGATCCTAGCAACAAAGCAAAAATAAAATACAATTTTTAACATAAAGATCTAGATTCTAAATTCAATAATTCATTTTAAATATAAAGCCTTGGATAGGTACTAAGATATTTATAAAAGAAAAAAAAGAAAAAAAAAAGAGTTTAATTTTAGATAGGCCTAATGATCAAGGATCTCCAAATTCCATAAGATTTTGGGATAATTAAAAACAACAATATTAAAGTAAAAGCCAAAAAAAAAAAAAAACCTATTCAAATTACTTGACTATATATCTAACATCATATTCAACTCCATATTGCACTACAATAATTATGAGCTTTTTTTATAAATTAATTTTTTTATTAAAAAAGAATATTTTTGGGTAGAAGATTTCTTGTTACAAAAAATTATTTATGGTGAGTTTGTTGCAATAAGTCTCTGAGCAATTATTTTTAAAATTTAATTTTGTAATAAAAAAATAATTTTTCCACAAAAAAAAAAATTATGACAATGTCACTTTTCATCACAAAATAAATTTGTGACAACATGTCATTTTTCATTATAAAATAAATTTATGGCAACATGCCACTTTCACTAAATAAAATTTTGTGACAATATATTATTTTTCATAAAAATAATCATAATAAAATGTCACTTTTTTGCCATAAAAAAATTCATGATGAAAGATCACTCTTTTACCATGAAATATAATTTTTTTGATGAAATATATTTTATTACAAAAAAAATTAAATAAAAAAATCTTATGCATATCACATGTTTAACCTTTAATTCATCTCCCTTGTTTCAATTTTAAATATCATTTTTAATAATTTAATAGTAACATTTCAAATGAAATGGTTGATAGAAACAAATTTTTACTCAACATCAACTTTCTAAACAATATACACCTTTTGTATTGGTCAAGTATTCACTTGTCAAAAACATCAACTAAACATTGAAGTTAGAACATGTCTCATTCACCTATCCTTATACAATCAATTCTATCTTGAAACACAACCAAACAATATCAAATCCAATTGAGCATCCACATTACTATTGTTCCTTTCATAACGACAGGGATCAACTGGAGTAAGATTATTTCCAGGAGAACCTGCAAATTGAGAGAAAACATCTCAGTAAATTTGACTTCTTTTCTCAATCTTCCATGGCTCACTATTGGAACCTAAGCAAAAGAGAAGTGTAGGTCCCAGATGCAGGAGGCGGCTGCTAATCTTGATGGAGCCCCTGCTATAGAAAAATACCTTTTCTAGCTTCAATTGAATTCTTCTCCATGGCTGAACCACCAATGCTGTTAGCAGAAACAACTCCATTCAATCCATTTCTCAGGCCACTGGGTTTGTTGCCTGCCAGAGAAACTACTTCCTTTGATTCTTCATCTGTTCTCAATTGGTTACGCTGCATTGAAATCCTTTCCTTTCTCTCTGAATTTTTTAAATCCCAAATAAGACGACTTATGTGAACATATGAGCTGCACATCTTTTCCATGATTGCTTTTTATGCACTGTAACTCTAGAAACCTGTATACTCAATAACACAACATAAACTCAATCAAATGCTTAAAAAAATTATATATAAAAACTTGTAAGGGAATGAATACTCATATTGCAGAACTTTTAAGCATCAGCTAGAGTAGCAAGTGGTGGTTACCTTTTCGGTTGAGACACCATTTCCAAATGAACTAGGTCATGTAGTGCCAGTAGCATTATCTAGCCAAGCTTGAGTTTTAGAAGAAGAACTGAAACACGAATATGAATGAAGGATGAGAGAGAGAGAGAGAGAGAGAGAGAGAGAGAAGCAAAGAGAAGGGAAGCAAATTACTGCAAGGAAGGGCCATGAATTGCTGTCCCAAGCAACCCTGTTGATGACAAGCCGGGCCATAATACCAGATCTTCCAACCAAAAATCAAAGATTAAGGCATGATGAGAATATTAATATGCAGAAGTAGATGCAAGAGCTATGTTCTGCATTCTAAGCAACGACCAAAAAAATTATGAAATGGGAAAATCCGTTCAAGGAAAAGATGTATACCATTTTTGTACTATCTTTGACAGTATGTCTTTGGTAGTATGAAACTGCAGAATCAGATAAACTATTAAATCTTAACAAACCAGAACCCAAAAACTTTAAAAAAGCAAATAAAGACAAAAGAAGAGCCTCAACAAGGCAATCAATAGCAAATCAAGAAGAGACTTAATGTGGGTGCAGGGCTCTCCCTCGCCTCTGGCAAAGTTGAATGCTTTGATTCTGATGATTCGCCAACCAATTCACCCTTATTGTCCGTCTTATCACTGTTGGGGAACATTCCTACCAATGTGTACAGGGTCTCCACTGCTTCTTCCTCCTCTTTGGTAATTGATCCTGAGATGGGTTGTTTCTGAGACCAGTCTGAGCCACCGTGCTTCTACAGTAGCAACTCCATTTGTCTAAGTACAAGCGCCCCATTAGTATAACAAACATTGAGGTCTGAGGTAGCAGGTAGATACATCATGTAAGCCTATCATATGAGTCAATGGGCTAAGGACTGGGATTTGAGCTAGTAGGGCTAGTTTGAGCTGATTTTCCTGTTTCTGCATGTTATCTTTTTATTACTAACAATTATAGTTCTTCGCCCTTAACTATAAAAGGTTGCAGGATATAAACGACCATCAACTTCAAAAGAGGAAATGCAATTTTGCAAGAAGCTAGGAAGCAAATCAATCATTCTAGAGTGAGGCACTTGTCCAGAATCTCCACAAAAAACTGCCTCAGTAATTATTTTTCTTTTTCCCTTTTTACCTAGTCAGAACAAGAACAAGAAGTAAACTTATTAGCAAATATAGAACTTCACACAATGTGCTCCACTAAACAATTCTTTTCTTTTGTAGGCAGGTTGGCAGATTTTTGGGGTTGTAATCCAGAAGAAAAAAAAAGATAAACAGAAGTTAAAAGTGAAGGCCAATAAGAAGATAGCAAATAAAGATAAAAGAGAATTAGTTCATAATATGATCACACCTTACATGTAAACTTCACCGGAGTTCACCTTTCTAATCAATATTGAAGAAAATGGTCTATTTTATGCAGAAAATTTGCATGGCTGTTAAGGGAACCATTTTTTAAAGAAAATGGAACATCAGTTGGCTCATATTGGGAAGGAGTTGTTTTGTTCTTATCAAAAAGAAAAAAGAGAGAGAGAGAGAGAGAATATATAGTATTGGAAAATGAAGGGGAAAGAATAGTTCAAAAGCAAGTCAGCAATAGTACTATAAATTAGATTTTAGAGAAGTATTTGCAAGCCTAGAAGTTTTTTCATACCATTTGGAACCCGATATCAGAGAAAGCAATCAAAGAAAATAATCATCTCTAGCTATTTTGGGTCGAAAATGAAAATGTGAGAAGATGAATAAGTTAAAACAACCACGGTTGGAATTACTTTGTAATTTCTGCCCTCGTTGCATGATAATTAAATATACAGAATTTAGGGCGAAAAAAGCAGCTTATGTGTGAGTCCAGTTATTAAGAAAAAGTAAGCTCCAGCATGGTAGTGCTCTTTTTGTCTCTTTTCATTGGAAATAGAATACCAAGTTTTAGGAGTGTCTACAATGTAACAAAAATTAAAGCTCACGCTTTTCCTAGCTCAAATTTAAGGTTTAAGCAGTAGTGTTTTTTTTTCAGTCTCTATATAATTGACTTAAAACTCAAGCTTGAGCTTGGGCATTACCAAAAATTCATGAAGTGAGTTCATTGACCATACCCGAGTTTTATGTTATAAATGAACTGAAACAATAAGGTGTAAGGATGCAATTATCCATCATATACAAAATTTTCATTTACATGGCTAAAAATTTTGATGGTTGCCTGGATTTACAGCAAGGTGGTACACTTTATATCAATGGACCAACTGCAATGAACCAAACTATTGTATATCAATGGAAGGCCATGTTTTAAGTTGAGACAAATGGTGTGTACCTCATAAGGAAGAGTAAATGGGAATAGGAAGCAGGTAAAATAAAATTCAGAAATATATTGTGTTTGAAATCACTATAAAACGAAACTACCTGTTGTGATAAATCCTGTTGTGATAAATCACTCTATATATTGCCTATATAGGCAAGCTATGCAGGCAGCAGGTTCACACCAAGTGTCAGTGAGATAACAAATGCTACTTCTGCAAAGCAATGTCCTAAAGGGGAAGGAAGAGTGGGGAAGAAAGAGTACAGTAGAGAGATTCCTTTTTTACTCAAGAAGTCTTAATCCTAACTACTCAAAAGGCAAATAGTATAATTAAGTTTTAGATTTAAAATCACTGTTTATATATATATACTTAATAATGCCTACAGAAAGGGAAAGAAGTCACCTAGGAGACAATTAGACAACACTAGGAAATATTGAACCCTTACAATAATTAAAAAAGGAAAGAAGAGAATAAGAATAAGCTTCTTGCCTCCAAGCACTCTCCAACTTTAAGAATTAAATCTTGAATCATGAGCAATTTTACTCTGTCCAAATAGAAAAACCAACCATGAACACAAGCATAGTATCCACATACATCAGATAAATCCACAAACAACTCAAAATCATCTAAATATACTTACAATTGTTATATTAAAACAAATTCAATACCATATAGAAGTGGTATAACTAAAAACCAACCTAAACTGTCTGCGATATTGCCACAAAAATAATAATTAGACTCTGTCAGAAATACGTGTCCAATCTCCAGACAAAATTTTAGATTAAGTATAGAAGCACCAGACAAAACCACCATCAGTACACCTCATATCGTCACAAGACATTCTTCTCAGTCCCTTAAATGCTTCGAAATCTCAATAACAAATGAAAAACGCAAAGATAATGCTCAATCTCCAGACCTTGTCTAAGAAGAGACTTTCAAACTCTCCTTTGATGGCTTCATTGAGGGGAAGGTCCAGAAGATGAGGCCGCAATTGCAGCGTGTGCTCAAGCAAGCTAAGGAAGAACATCTAAACCTAGAAAACGTAAATTTCACACTGAAAATCAGTGGCAGAGGCAGATTATCACAGGAAATTGAACAAAATAAAGGTAAAAAAACTAACAAAATGTCTTCTCGAACTTGTTTTCGCAGTCTCAAGGATGCTCTTTTTTCTGTAGGTTTCTTCAGTGAGATTCTGGTTGATCTAGGGCTTTAATCTCCGACCAATCAGCGTTTTCGGCAACAGGAATATTTCATTGCCCATTGCGCCGGTGAGGTTTGTGATTCGTCAACGATGAGAGGAGAGACCGAAACCAAAGTTGATGGGAGAGAGAGGAGCGCCTAGCTGAGAGCCTGAAACAGAAAAATCATTTCAATAATGTGAAAAAAAAAAAATCAAAATTAACAGAATGATTTTAGAATTAAAATTTATTTTAATTTTATTGTTCTTAAACAAAATTTCATATAGAATTTCCCATCAATATTTGGAAGTTGACTCTAATTTGGAAAAAAAATTCAAAAAAAATATATTTTAAATTATAATATGGTGTGAGCACTTTTTTTTTCTTTAATTATTTAGTGTGAAATTAATATTAAATTAATTCAAATTAGGCTTAACTTATAATATGATGTAAGTCAAGATAAAATTCATATCAAAATCTTATAATTTTTTTTTTTGCCATAAATATAAATTTCATCTCTAAAAAAATATATTTTTTACAATAAAAATAAAATTTGTTGCAAAAATCTTCTTTTTCCCATAAAAATTTATGGTAGCAAAACATGAAATTTGTTGTAGGGGTGTTCGGAGCATTTAATTATTTTAAGGTTATGTTTGTTCCTGAAAAATATTAAAAAAATGAAATGATTTCCACGTATTTGATTGTACTATAAAAAATATCAAAGAAAATAAAATATAATTAAAATTAATTAGAAATATATGTATTTTTAAATTATTTAATCTTTAAATTAATTATAAATAATTTATCAATTTTTAATTTATTTTTTTTCTTCACTTTTTTTTTCCTTTAACTTTTTTCTTTGTTTTTTTTTTCTACATTTTCCTTCAAATTTTCTAGGAACCAAATATAGCCTAAGAATATTAAAATTTATTCAACTCAAATATAACTTATTTAATAATCATATCAAAATGATTTGATATAAATACGACTTTTTTTTTAATCACAATACAATTCAATTAATATTTAATCTCATTAATAAATGGGTTAAGTTGAAGAATAACCCGTTAACATGGTTTTAGCTTGTTAATCTCTTATCAAACTATGTTAACATGAATCTAAAATTTTAAATATATAAAAATATTATTTTTAAAATACTTATTTGTGTTGCTTTAACTTTCAAGTTATATATATATATATATTTAAATTTTTAATTAACTTAGTTGCTTAACTTTAGTTATAAAACAACCACCCCTAAAAGAATTATTTAATAAAATATAAAATATTTAAATAAAATTAAATTTTATAAAAGAAATTATATAGAATATAATTTAAATAATTATGTAGCTATTTATAAATTAATAACTACTCAATGAAATTTTAAAATCTAAACATTTAATAAATCTCAAAATCAAATGGAAGATATCTCACCTCAAAAAATATTTACTAAAATATCAACTATAAAATCCAAAAAGACCACTTTTAAGAATTTATTTATATAATATATATTAGGGTTTAAATAAAATTAATTTATAAGCATTAAATAAAATTAAAAATAAAATAAATAAATATTTTATAAAATCCATTTAGTATCTATACTTACCTAAGTTTGATACTTTTAACTTTTAAAATTTAAATATGGTTTCGTGGTTCTAAATTCAATAATTTATTTTAAAGATAAGGCAGAATAAATACTCACATATTTTTTAAAAAGGAAGTTTTTTATTTTGGTATAGTTATGAATAAATAGTTAAAATCAAAGCTTGAAAAGGAAAAAAAGAAAAGAAAAAGGAGGTCATTTAACCTTAAGTAAATGAATATTAGAAGTTGTCTGGATACTTCTTTTTCACTAATTCTAATAAATATTTTAACCTTAAGCAAAAAGATGTACCTTGGCGGAGGGAGCTGGAAACTAGACATGTGGGTGATCCTCTGTATCATCATGGCTTCTTTTGACATTGAATAGTTGAAGGCTCTGTTGAGGGTGATCTTGGCCATGGTCATATATGAGATGGATCCCACAACTTTCCACTTTGCAACTTGCTTTGCCGTTAGGCTCACGAAAAACGGACGAAAAGCCAGCCTTAAACTTGTTCCACCTATTGGATCGATACTCACTTGAAATGGCAATCTGAGGGACATAGACCACCATCAATGCTGGATCTGCAAATGTTCTATTCTTCATGTCTCGACTATAATCCAGAAAAGGGTCAATCGTCCTCACGTGTCCAAATTGATCACCATTGGATATGAACAATCGATGGATACCACCCCCATCGAGATCGTCATCGTCATCATCATCGTCATCGTCATCATCAACTGGAACATGATGCCAGAATAAAGCAAATCCCAAGAAGTTGTTATCTTCATACCAATTCTTTGGGAGATCTATTGTTATTTCATCTCCCATACTCTTATGACTTATCCACTCTGGTATTCCTCTACTTCCTGGAATGACAACTTCTACATTGCTGTACTTCCACATCCAGTCCTCCGAGCCTATTGGGCGTTCAGAATCCTGTATGAAAATAGCATGTAAATTTCATGCCTTCATTAAAAAATAAAATAAAATACGTGCCATATGTAAAATTCATACCTGAATGTGTGATTTTAAGCAGTTGTGAAGAGAGGACCAGAGTGGATGCTTTGCATCACTTGATAAAGTTTCCAGGAGTGGACAACCATGTGCTTCTATCCCTCTTAGACTTGATGGAAGCTCTGGAATTTCTTTAAGCATCAAGCAGTGATTCATGGCAAGGATATGCAACCGAGAAAGATGAATGATGCTACCAGGTATGCAATCAATATTGTTTCCACTCACATTTAACACTTCTAATGAGAACAAGCACCATAAATCATCGGGGATTGCTCCTGCCATCAGATTGCAACCACTTACATCTAGTTCTCTTAACTGCATGCTTCTCAGACTGTCGGGCAATTTGTGGAGTTTTGGACAGTTACGAACAACAAGTTCACTAACACACGTCATACAAATGCTGTTTGGAAGAGTCTCAAGGTTCTCACAATTGCTCAACTCCAACCTAATTGATGATGGCAGCTCTGCTATAGCTGATTCACGTAAAGAAAGGCCTTTTGAATGTTCCATATCCTCTATGATCTCCGAAAAAATCTCTAGATTTGAACAATCATTGAGATCGCAGAGTTGCAGGGATTTCAACTGTAAAATGCTGGGAACACTCCTCAAGTTTTTGCAATTTCTCAAATGTAAGTATCGAAGTCGGGGAAGATGACCTATCAAGCAAGATAATTCTTTAATAGGAGTATCATCTAGAAAAAGTTTCCACAGATTTTCCATATTCTTTTGGATCTCAGGGAACTTCTCAAAATTTGAGCAACCTCTGAGGAACAGAATTTCAAGAGCCTCTAAGCACTCAATGCTGGTTGGGAGTTCTTTAATACCACTATCAGATAACCAAAGCCACTTTAAATGTCTCATATTCACAAAGAAAATATCAGGGAATTTCTCAAACTTTGAACACTTTGAGAGATCAAGAGTTTCAAGAGATATCAAGGACCCAATGCTGGTTGGGAGTTCTTTAATACCACTATCAGATAACCAAAGACTCTGTAAATGTCTCATATTCACAAAGAAAATATCAGGGAATTTCTCAAACTTTGAACACTTTGAGAGATTAAGAGTTTCAAGACATATCAAGGACCCAATGCTGCTTGGGAGTTCTCTAATTCCACTCTCACTAAAATTAAGCTCTGTCAAAAATTTCATCTCAGAAAATGTGCCAATAGATGAATGAAGTTTGCTGAAGCTTACACAACCTTCAAGATTAAGTTTCTCCAATTTTGGCATCCTTGAGAATTTTGGTATTTTGATGAGCTGTTGTGAGTTACTTAGATCAATGAACTTCAATTCTGCAAAACACTTTAGCAAAAGACATTTTTTTAAATAAAAACCTTCATGAACTTGAAAATTAGCATTAAAAAAAAAAAAGAAATTAAATAATGATTATACCTTCTCCCCTTTCAAAAGTTCTTTTATGTCGCTAGACTTCAAGTTGATTGCAACAAGCTTCTCTCCATGAAAATTTGAAGGCAAAGACACTAAACCTTCCCAATGAAGATAGTTTAAATTAGGAGGAAATTCAAAGTCTTTAGGAAGAGACATTTTATGCTCATCGCCAAGACTATAATAGACTTTGAGCAATCTAAGTTTCTTCATCTTGGCAAACACTTTCTTCATCTGGGCAAATATTTTTATAGTGAACCATTTTTCTTTTGATCTAGACAAGTCTAGAGAAATGGTTTCAACATTTTCCATCCCCTAGAAAACAAGATTGAAGGATCGGGAAAACAAATAGTAAAAATCCTAACTTTTTAAGAAAAAAATATTATTAAATCTTTTATGTCCCAAATGAGCTTAAGTAAGCTATTGAATTTAAATAGTTGATTCTTACCTCTTCACTTTCAAATGTACAATAGATATCATCTGGATTCCATAATCTGCTCCATTTGCTAGGGTCTTTAGGATGTTGTTCTTGAACAATTTTCTTGCACATTTTCTCGATCAAACCATGAATATATATCCTATTATGTGCAATAGTTATAAGACATTTATCCAATAGAACTCTTATATTTGTTTCACCATACAACTTAGAACTTTCCCATATTTTTGAAGCAAAGTCTCTATCTTCACCTTGAAAAAAACAAGCGATGTCAAGGAGTATCATCTTTTGTGTAAGGTCTAATCCATCAAAGCTTATTTTAAGCACATTTTGAATTTTCACTTGAGGCTCTTTTTCCAATTTGTGTAGTTCACTTTCCCATTGACCTATTGTCTTGTCATATAAAAAAGAACCCAAAACTTTCAAAGCTAATGGATGACCTTGACAATAATCTATCGCACAATATGAGAGAATTTTAAAATCCTCTTTTGGAAGATTTGGTTGAAAGGCATTTTGATTAAAGAGCTTAAGTGCTTCATCACCCTTTAGTTCTTCAACCTCATATAGGTAATCCACATTAAGCTTAGCTATGCATTGTTTATCTCTAGTTGTGATGATGATTCTACTTCCTTTACCATACCAAGCACGATTTTCAACTAAAGATTCTATTTGTTCCAGATCATCAACATCATCAAAAATAATAAGAGCCTTTCGAAGGGGAAGACTTTTTTTTATCACATTGGCTCCTTGGAGAGAATTGCTTACCTTTTGATTTGCTCCCTCTAGGATATCATTAAGAAGTATATTTTGCAAATGAAGTGGACCTTTATTTTTGTAAGCCTCTCCGACTTTTTCAAGGAAGCTACTACATTCAAATCCCCAAGAAATTTGATTATATATATATCCAGCAATGGTTGTTTTACCTATTCCGCCAATTCCACATATCCCAACCATGTGAACATCATTTGACTCCATACTCAGTCCCAAACTTATTTTTTTAAAATGAGAATCCATTCCAACTAAATTATCCCCAACAGACAAGGGTTTACAATTTGATATTCTATTGGCGATGATGCTAGTAATATTCTTGATATACTCTGATTCATACCTAGTAATTATGAAGTAAGTTAGAGAAGAACACATGGTGAGATGAACAATAAATGGTAAGAAACATCAAGGTAATTTGATGATTTTTGGTGTCTTAATAACAACTGAAATTTCATTTACATATTTAAGCACTTTTTTTTAGAATCATATATGCAAGACAATGAAAAGAAAAATCAAAACATGAACTATATATACTTCGACTTAGTTAACTTTCTATTAAAATTACCCTAAATTTCTTTTAATTCACTTATATTTTAAATAAAATCTTTATAAAATATTTTTATTTGAAAGAGCTTCCAAAATTTTATATAAAACACTTGTTTGAAAATCTTTTTTAATATTTTGTTTCAACTATAAAGATTAGTGAAACTTATTCTTTTTATTTATCAAATTAATTTTCTAATAAAAATTACTTTTGTAAAAAATTAAAAATTTACTAGAATTTTAAAATATTTTGTTTATTTGAATTTTTATCTAATCATGCCTATAATTTAGTAAGTTATATTTTGTTAAAATTCTGTTATAACATTTGGTTATATTATATGATTTTAGTTAATCCTATCATTAAAAAGTTATATATACAAGCCTTTTAAAATATGAAAATATGTTAACATTGATTTAATTTAAAATTTTATAATTTAAATATAAAAATAGGTTAATATTTATTCATTTCAAAATTTTGTAATTTAAATATCGCTCTCTCCTCAATATGAACTTCTAACTCCACCATTGACCACACGGTTGAGTTTCATAACTTCTACAATTTAATTATTGTAAAATAAAAATCCAACTATTAGATGCATAGACTTAAAAATGATAGGATGAAAATAATTAAGCATATGCTAAGAATCAAGAATGGCAAAATGGGAATAATGATAGAATGCATAGAATCAAGGATGACAAAATGAAAATAATTAAATAGATATATAGAATCAAGATAGGAATCTGACCATATTTTCATAAATTAAGAGCAATCAAATATTAACAATATTTTATTATCTTAGTTTTAGGAAATAATATTGGTTTCCCTTAATTTTAGGATATTTATTATTCTTTTTTTTACCTTAATAATATTCAAGGTTTCCATTACCAAATTTATCAAACTCTTTACTATTTTGGACCTTAATTGTTTATTTGTTTGTTATTAATATGTTGTATTATAAATTGATTAAAGATGTTTGATTTTACATTTAATTCTTTAAATTGGATATTTAACATCTTTTATGGAACTATTCTGGATAGAATTATGAAAACCCCAAAGTTTTTCAATAATCTATAGTGGATATTAATTACGTAATTAATATAGATCCAACAATTTGTTTAACTTTATAGAAATTGATTTTACTTCTAAATTAATTTCTAAAAAGTTGTGTTATATTTTATTTCAAATCTTGTATAGGAATGCCTATTTATCAAATTATGAAATACTAAGAAAAAAAAAAATCGAAAAAGAAAAAACAAACATAGAGCAAGAAGAAGAACTCAAGGTTAAACCTAAACCATATACTTTTGATAATTTATTTTTCGATTTGTTGATGAAATATTTATATTTGGAATCATATGGACTTCTTTACGATTATAAAGTTATAAATGATAATAATAATAATAATAATAATTATTATTATTATTATTATTTTATACAATTCGAGAAATATTCAAGTATGAGGCATGTGTGTCACGAGATTATTAGTCGTGCATCAAGTATTCTAAATAATCAACTAATTTATTCTATTTAAGAAAAATATAATTGGTATGTAAACTATTTAAATTTAGAAATATTTGATTAAAATGAATAAAATAATTCCCAAACTGTAAATCTAGCTCTTCCCATATTTTTTTCTTGAAAAGTAACTCATTTTTAATATAAATGTTATTTACCATTTCAAGTATTTACATATAGATTTTAAAAAAGATGATTATTTTTACAAGAAAATAATGAGGGCATTTTCATCCATATGAGGCCAAAAATTGAGGTTTTAAAGACCTTATCAAATAACCCTTAGATTTATTGATATTTTATTTTCCAAATTGAATATTAGCAATAATTCTTTAAAACATCCTAAATTTAGATTTAGGGCAATTTAAAAGTTTTGCAAACAAAGCATCCTTAAGTAGTAGCTGAATCAAACCCATGACAAGTGCAATAATTTATAATTATGAGACTCAAATTTAAGCACTTATAAATGAAAGCTACTCATAATTCATAAATAAAAGCTAAAAAGAAGATATTAAAATTACCCCTCTTTTACATGCCATCCAGAAAGATTGCCTGCTTCAGTCAAGGCCTCCCTCCAACTTTGTACCTTGTTCTTCCAATTTTCTTCATACCTGGTGAATGCTTCTCCAAAGCTCCCTGTTTGTTTACGTACATCCGATGGATCCACATGGTAGAAAATTGGCAATACTATGTGACTATATTCCCGTCTGCACTCCATGATCTTTGCAAGCTCGTCTAGGCACCACGTTGAATCAGCATAAGTCTTTGAGAAAACAACAATGGAAGATCTTGATTTTTCAATAGCATTTAGAAGCTCTGGCGCAATTTTTTCTCCTCTCGTAAGTTGGTCATCTCTAAAAGTTCTAATGCATTTTCCAACCAAAGCATTATGTAAGTGATCAGTGAAATTGTAACGGGTGTCTTCCCCTCTAAAACTCAAGAACACGTCATAAGTCCATCCAAGGTTGAAAAGAGAAGAATCAGATGCCATTTGAGCGCTTGTGGAAGCCATTGCCAGCCAAGCTGCGTGTATGTCAAAACTATAAGACAGTCTTCAATTGAATCTTGCCTATGTGAAAGGTGTTGCGGAGGTCAAGTATTTAAGCTGGAAAAAAAAGACGAATTCTAATAAAAAGGAATCATAAAATAAGAAGTTAAGGAAGGAACCAAGAAATTTCTAGGAAGGAAGGTGGGCACTCTAAAGTCTAACAAAACAACCTTTTTCCTTTTGCTTTCACACTCTTGTCTTTTGCCTTGGTATTCATTCACATGAGAATATGCCTTTTTCCATTCTCAATTATTTCTCATTAGCTGTATCCATTTACCCTTGATTTAAGGTGGGTTCACATGAGCCAAGACCCTACCTCAATCATTAAGCCCATTCTTGAAGCTTTCCTTCACTCTTTTACATTTTATTTTTATTTTTCTTCTGTTTGGTATTCAACAACCAGCACTTTTGCTTTTGCAATTTTCAGTGTTATTTTATACATTTTTTTTCCCTTTAACTTGTCTTTTCTTTAATTTTTTTTCCCAATTGGTATAACAACTAAAGTGTAAAAAATAAACATATGTCAAAGCTTAGTGACTCAAATATATTACGTTATAGATAATTGAGCTTTAATTTGGGTTTTTCTAATATTATAGCAACTTGGTATTCACCCATTGAGTCAAAAAAGCTTGGCGAAAATCCCAAGTAGTAATACCATAGGATATCATTCTCGTACACTTCAAGTTGAAATTTAAAATCTAATTTGATACTCAAAGCGGATTTGAAAATTTTATTTATTTGGAAATAGTAACTTAAATTCAAATTTCTATTTTAAAAAATCATTTTGCATAAAAATTAAAGCCACATATTAAAAATATTATTGTTATGTTTATTATTTTAAAATACATATTAATTATTTGATGATTTTTTTAATTGAGTATTTGTTTGAAAAGGTAAAGTAAGTTTCTTTTTTCTTAACAAAAATTAAATCATATCACTAATTTTTTTTAGTTAAGTAGCTCCAAATATATTGGCTGAGGCCAAAAAAAAAAAATCTAAATTATATTAATTATTTATTTGTATAAAAAAATTTATTTAGAATTAGTCGTTAATCCTTTTTCGAGATGTAACGAGAATCATTTGTTCACCAATGGGCAAAAAAGTAATGAATGAGGGTGGTTACTTCACAAGGAAAGATTCCTTTGTTGACCAACATGGGTGGCCCTTTTCTTGGCATTTTCCCATGTGCATTGTTTTATGGGGCTTGCCGAGAATTATTGTTTATTTTAAATTATATTGTATATGAGTTTCATCTTTAATAAAAGTGTTTTTTAGGACATCATTACTTTCTTATTAATATGGTACAAATATTTACTCATATTGATATCAACATACCATAAATTTATTTTGAATATAAATATAAATAAGATGATAGCTTATTTAGTTTATGGGTGGAAAGTTGAAGATGCTAATACTTCGTAGGAAAGATTAAAATAAATAAATAAAATTTGAAAAAGAGAATAGTCTAACACGTTGTTTCCACATCTCCATTGTCCAATAAATTAAACTTATAATGAGCGCATATATCATCAAATTAAACACTGAACAACAGGATTTTTAAAAAATGGTAATTTTTAAAAATATGTTTTTTAAATATGAAAATTCAAAAAAATATTTTTAAATGTACGATAGTTTGCAATAATCAAATTAGAAATTACATTTTAAAAAGATAATCTTAGATGAATTTTAAAGTTATTTTTTGAAAAGAAAACTTCAATGTTTAACCCAAAAGTTGTCTTTCTAAAAGACGACTTCCAATTGATGCCTTAAAAAATGTTGTAGATTTGGAAATAGTTTTGAAACTATCATATTTTAATAAATATTTTTAAAAATTGTATTGTAAGCCCCAAAATTTGTCCCAATTTTAAATCCCGATTACATGTGTTATTTTAGGCTCACTTACCCTTTAATTTTTAGTCTTTGTTATTTTATAAATTTTTATTTTTTATTTATTTTATTATTATGCTTATTTTATTATCATTATTATTATTATTATGATATTATATTATATTTTTATATGTTATATTTTTATTTTATTAATTTTCTTTTATTATTTTATTTTTTCTCTCTCCTCTCTGTTCCTTTTTCTCCCCCACCTACCTTCATCTACCCACTCCTTCTCTCTCTCCTCTCACACCACCGGCCACCATCAAAACATCTCATTTATTTTATTTTATTTTTTATTTTCTTTTCATTTTCCCCCCATTTTCCCCACTCCATTTTTGACACGCGCCCGGGAACAGCAGAGAGCCCCCATTTTTTTTTCTTCTTGCTTTTTCTTTTCTTTCTAGAATTTTTTTAGGTTTTTTGGGCAGCCCCCCTCTCCATTCACTCTCACGCGGCCGGCACCCCATCTTGGCTTCTGGGCATTTTTTTCTTTTCTTCTCCCCCCGGAACGCCCACAGAAGCAGCCCCCAGATTTTTTTCTTTCATTTTCCATCTTCTTCCTCCTTCACGCCAGTCCACCACATCTCTCTTCCAGTAGCACGACCCCAACCCCCACTCCCTCCGGCGCCTTTTCCGGCTTCCTTCCATCCCCACCTTTTTTTTTCTCCCATTTTATTTTAGTTTTTATTTTATTTTATTTTGCTTCCCGAAAACCCGTCCACCCTCACAGTCGCCACCAGCGAGCCATTGCCGGCCGGCGACCCCCTTCCCATCCCATCCGTTTTCCCGTTGTTATTATTATTATTATTATTATTATTATTATTATTATTTGTTATTGTTATTATTATTATTGTTAATTATCATTATTATTATTATTGTTGTTATTTTATTTTATTTTAATGGTAATTGTTGTTTATGAAATTTGATTATTATCATTTGTTATTGTTATTATTATTATTGTTAATTGTCATTATTATTATTATTATTATTGTTATTTTATTTTATTTTAATGGTAATTATTGTTTATAAAATTTGGATTGTTGAATTAATATGAAACTTGGGGTTAATTTGTTGTTGGTAGATTAATACATAATTTGATTTAATTTATTGTTAGTAAATTAATTTGAAATTTGTTAATTTGGGTTTGTGGCATATTGTATTTGGTGATTAATTTGAGAATATTTAGATTATATCAATTGTATATTGTTTATTTGGACTTGGGCCTATTGTTAAGTTGTTATTTGTTTGGGCTTATTGGATTGGGTTTGAAATATTATTTCTCCTGACCATGTATTTTTTTTTATTTTTTTATGTGGGTTTGTTAATTGATGTGGATTTTGGGGCCCATAATGTGGGTGAGATTTGTTAGATTATTTGAATATTTGATATGAGCTTAGTCAATTTGAATTGTTTAATTTGGGCATGAGACAATTGTGGTGTATATTGAATTATGCTTAAATTATGGAGTATTAAATTTAGGTCTAGTAGAATTTATTTTAATTTATCCAATTTTAGGTTTGGTTGATTGTGTTTGTATTTTTTTTGTTATTAATTTGGATGTTCTGGGTTAAGACCTATTGTAATTTGGACTCATTTTAATTGATGAAATTTATGAGACTAATTTGAAATTGGAATTTGGGTTTGAATATTTGTTTGGGATTTTATACATCTCTGGATATTTACATCTGTGCTATTCTTGTTTTTTGCATGGACCCACTCTGCAATCTTGTTGGCTGAGTACGAATTGATGACACGTGGAACTTATTGTAAGTTTATTTGGGTACATATTTTATTTTTCACTTTTTATTTGGTTTTATTTTTATTAGTTTGTATAAATATTCGTTCGCATGTATTTATTGAGTGTGTACAGAATTGAACATCAAACAAACTAGAAATTTTGTTTAAATGAGAATAGGAAGTCAGCAAATGTGTTTTAATAAAACAACAATTTTAAAATATTATTTTTAATAAAAGAAAGTTTTTATTTTATTTTTTATTTATAAAAATTAAAAAAAATGCATTTAGAAAAATCCCAAAAGAAATGTTTTTAATGGAATTTGAAAATTTGTTTTTAAATAATATTTGTCCAAAAATTTCTTTGTTTAACAAAAATTTTCCAAATATTGTTTTGTAAATAAAGTTGTCCCAAAAATTAATTTTTTATAAAATTGTCCAAAAAAATGTTTTTTTTAATAAATTCTTTTTACTTAATTAAAATTGGATTAAAAGTCATTTTTAGAAATAGATGATTTATTTATTTATTTTATTTTTTATTTTTACTTTTATTTTTATTTTTTCCTTTTAATTAAAAATTCTTTTGTAAATAAAGTTATATCATTTTAAATAATTTATAAAAATCACTCTTTTAAGTAAAAATGAATCTAAATACTTTTGTAAATAAAATTGTAAACATTCATTATTTTATAGTAAAAGCAAGTAAAAATAATTTTTGTGTCCAAATTGAAATTTTGTAATAAATTCTTTTGATACAATTAGTGTAATTAGCTTTTTTTGAAAATTGAACACAATTGAAATTGAGAAAATAAATTGATTCTTTTTTTATAAGTAAATAAATGGAAATCACTAATTCAAAATCGTTTTTAATAGAATCCTTTGAAATTTTTTTAAAACTTTTTTTAAATATCTTTTATTTATTTAATTCAATAAATCATTTTGCATAATCCTCTTATTATTTATTTTGTGTATTCTTGTAATTAGATTTCATCATCGTTTTTGTGCATATTAATTTTCACCATGACTTGTATATTGATTATTTTTCTTGATATTCATAATTAATTAATTAATTGCCACAATTTCCTCAATTTCCTCAATTCGTTTAGTAGAGGTCGTACATATACGGGCTTAGAGGGGTGCTACGGCTCACCACCGTACCTTCCCAATGAGTAACCTGACCTCCGGACCCAGACTCGGTTTTTCACAGACCCGTTTTTTCCTTCAGGAGTCACACTTAGAGTTTTTCTTTCTTATTTTGTTTTTCCCTTTAAAAATAAAACAAAAATAAGTGGCGACTCCAAGTCTTTTTCTAAAAATTGAATTTTCACCAAACAAAATAAAAAGCAAGTTTCGCCATCGAGTGGGAACGCATCGAGAAAATGCGGGGTCCACATGTATTTTTTCCAAAATCCAATGAACAATCAATATTCTACCATTATTGTGGGGAAGATACAAGATAATGTTGAACCTTTTCTTCGGTAAAAAGAAAAAGTGAAAGTTAAGTTGACTTTTTGTCATCTTGGAAAATTCTAAGAAGGAACAATATTTTGTTGATTGACATAGGTGACCTTTTTCTTGGCTTTTTCCCTTATACATTGTTTTATGGGGTATGTGAGATTATTGTTTATTTTGAATTACATCTTAGATGAGTTTTATCTTTAATAATTAGAAAGTTTTCATGGTATTATAATTTTCTTGTGGATGTGATATTATATCATTATATCATAAATTGTTTTAAAAATAAATAGAAATAAAATTACAATTTTATTAGTTTCGTATATGGTAAGATGAAGACATTGATACCATAGTTCTTATAACACAGGTGTTTGCAAAAGTTAAATAAAATTACTTATTCTATAGAATAAATATTTAAAACTCACGAAAAGGATGATTAGCATCTTAAAGTCAACAAGTCAACGCATTAAAGATCATTCAATCCTTTTTGTGTTTTTGCAGTTGGCATATTGTCCTTTGATATTAATTCCTTTTCATTTGTGGTTGGCTTTAGTACCAACAAACCGACACTCATTTTTCTTTTATTTTTTTAGGAGTCAAGGTCTTTCCATGATTGTTCTCTACTTTTTACTTTTCCATTTTCCAATTTTCCCACTCAATAAAAACGTCTTTGATGAAAATTTGCTTGGGTTTCCAAGTAACCTTCTCATATATATGTTCTCAAAATTCAAAACAAAATACAAGGAGTAATTTCTTATTGATGTTTACCATTTACATAGTCCCTCTTTCTACTCTCAAATTATTCAAAAACTAAGGTCACAAGAGAAAATTTATATAAATAAGTTCTTAAAAAACTATATAAAACAATTATTAATGAATTTTTTTTCCTCTTTTAAAATACTTATTTTTTAATACCAATACAAGGTCAAAATGAAAAGAGCATCCAGACATGTCTGCTTTACTAGTATTATGAAATTCAAAATCTCTCTACTTGATATATTGAGGCCTCTCTAGAAAATTGTGAAAGAACATTTAACTAACTACTTGGTGAAGGATTTATATGATTAGTAATTCGAGGAGTGGAAAAAATGAGTACCATGACTTAAATTCAAGGTAGTAGGTAGAATGTCACTACAAATAAACTTATATATTATATCATACCCAACAAAAGGAATATAAAACTTTAATCTTGATACAAGAAGAAGCATGAAATTTCCACAAAATTTTCAAGAAATTTAGCTTAAAGGGATAAGGAAACATTGAGTTTCTATAAAATTTTCATGAAATTTCATTCAAAAAGTGGTAATGCTAAGAAATTAACAAGGTTTAAATCCTCAAATGTGCTTTTACATTGAAAGACTCATATTGGCAGACAATATTATCCTTCTTAATTATTTCTTTTTTTACTTTTGTCTTTTCATCAATACTATGTGGCTAGGATCTCACAAAGTTTGTTGAAAGAAAATAAAGACTTTCTCAGTCTTCTCAAGTTACCCATAGGGTTCAAGCAATAATGCATACGATAATTGATGATAGTGAAAGATTCAAAAGAGTTTTATAGAGAGAGAAATTATACCCTTTTTATGTTTATATAATATGGAGAGAGAAATCAAGCTTCACTTAGTAGTAATTTTTTTTTTTATCTATTACAAAAAAAAAAAAAAAGATATCCTACAAAACTATAGCATACTTTTACATCTTTTATTACTTTTAATCATGTAGAATCTATATGCACAAATAGTCAAGAATGACAATTAATTATATTTTTCAAAAAAAATTAAAAAGAAATTATATCACTATTTATTGTAAACTAATTTATAAAGATTGATATTAGTGGATGGCGAAGAAACTAGTCATCCTATCATCTTCAAAATTGTATCTTAGATAATTAAATTAGTGCCACAATTATTAAATGAAAATGTTTTCTTTCTATTATTTTATGAAATAAAATAAGAAAAACATTTTTATTTCAATTTCTTCTAATCCTATGAAATAGTTAGTATATGTGGTTCATTGCTTTAGATAACATGTATTTAAAGTAAATAATTTTTTATTTTATTTTATAAAAGATAAGTCTTACTCTCCTCTTATCTTTTTATCTAGTCAATATGATTAAACATTTTTTCTTTCTTTCCTTCTTTTCTATTTTTTTTTTCATTGCAAGTTGTTTTCTTTCTTTAGATGAAGTGGTGTGTCCTATATGATTTTGTAAGACTAAAGACCTTTTTGGTTTTTTCTTCACCAAACACTACAAGTAGTCATATGCTTTAGATAACATGTATTTAAAATGAATAAATTCCTTTTACAAAAAAAGAAAAAAATGATAAATCTTACTCTTCCCTTTTATTTTTTCTAATCAATTTGATTAAGCATTTTCTTTTTTCTTTTCCCATTGCAAATTGTTTTATTTCATTAGATAAAGTGGTATGTCCCACACAGTTTTGTAAAGCCAAAGACCTTTTTGGTTTTTCCCTTACCAAACACCATAAGTAGCCATGTGTTTTAGACAACATATATTTAAAATGAATAATTTTTTTTGTTATTTTAAAAAAAGATGACTCTCACTCTTCTCTTGTCTTTTTTCTAATCAATTTGGTTAAACATTTTTTTTTCCTTTTTCTTTTTCCATTGCAAGTTGGTTTCTTTCCTTAGATGAAGTGGGATGTCCCACCCGATATTGTAAAACTAAGAACCTTTTTGGTTTTTTCTTTACCAAACATCATAAATAGTCACGTGCTTTAAATAACATGTATTTAAAGTTAATAATTTTTTTTAGAAAAAAAAAAAAGATAAGTCATACTTTTCTCTTGTTTTTTTCTAATCAATTTGATTAAACATTTTTTCTCCTATTGCAAGTTGTTTTTTTTCATTAGATAAAGTGGTGTGTCCCATATGGTTTTGTAAGACCAAGGATCTTTCTGGTTTTTCACTTTCCAAACACCATAAGTAACCATGTGCTTTATATTAACATGTATTTAAAGTGAATATTTTTTCTTTTAAAAAAAAAAGGATAAATCTTGCTCTTCCCTTTTTTTTTTTTTTTTTTTTTTTCTAGTCAATTTGATTAAACATTTTTTTTCCATTGCAAGTTGTTTTCTTTCATTAGATGAACTGGTGTGTCCCACACTGATTTGTAAGACCAAAGACCTTTCTAGTTTTTCCTTTACCAAACACTATGACTATGTTTGGTTCCCATAAAATTTGAGAGAAAATGTCAAGAAAGAAAATAAAAAGGAAAAATGGAAAGAAAGAAAAAATGAAATAAAATAAAAAATAGATTCAAAATCAATAAATTATTTTTATATGTTTTTTCAAACTCATTTCATTTAGTTTCCCCTATTATATAAAGATTAAATAATTTTAAAATGTATAAATTTTTAACTAATTTTAATTATATTTAATTTTCTTTTAAAAAAAATTATGGTGAAACTAAACATGAGAAAACTATTTTCCTTAGATTTTTTTTTCTTTCCTTAGTACTTTCCGGGAACCAAACATAACCTATAAGTAGTCATGTGCTTTAGATATCATGTATTTAAAGTGAATGGATTTTTCTTTTTTAATAATAATAATAAACCTCACTCTTTCCTTGTCTTTTTTTTCTAATCAATTTGATTGAACACTTTTTTTGTTTTTCTTTTTTTCTTTTTTCATTGCATGTTGGTTTCTTTTATTAAATGAAGTGGTATGTTCCACACGGTTTTGTAAGACCAAAGACCTTTTTGGTTTTTCCTTTACCAAACACCATAAGTAGCCATGAATATTTGTCACTCTTTATTTCCAAGATTTAATTCAAAATATGTTAAGAAACCAAAAGCTTATATACATAATATGTTCTTTTGTCTTTTTCTTTGATATTGGTATCTTTCTTTCTTTCGATATTTACATTTATCCTTGATTTTTGTGTATCTCTTGGCTTAGGTTGATCCCCAAAAAAATTTCTAGGCCATATGTTGGGCTATTCTTTTTGGGTGTTCTCTTAGCCCATATATTAGGCTTTTGGGGTGTTCTCTAAGCCCATATATTAGGGTATTCTTTTTGGGTGTTTTTAAAGCCCAAATATAAGGAGTATATAGGGTTTCTTTGTGTATGCTAAAAATTTGAAAGTAGAAGATCCTAGAAGAGAGAAAATAGAAAATAGAAAATAGAAAATAAGAGTTTTTTTTAGGGTGAATATGAAGGTTCTTCCATCAACCTTTTAGGAAAACTCCCATGGTATAATTTTTCATTCTCTTCTTGTTTTTTGTGTTGATGGATTCCTACCTCATGGGTGAAGAAACTTGCAAAGATTTGTCTTCCAATTTTGATTGAAATGGAAGAAATTCTCTTCATGGTTTTTTATCTCCTTCAAGAGAGTTTTTTAACGTTACATTTGGTGTCATTTGACTTATGAGATCTTTAATGATAAATAAACTAACCTCTTGAAAGAGGAAAAATTTGTTGATTCCACTTTTTAATTGCATTGATAACACACCTGCCGAAAACCTCTATCCCACTCCCCTGCTCAGCTGGTTTTCTTCTTCCTCAAGCTCTCTTCTCACTCCAAAACGGTCTCTCAACTCGTTTTTTCCCCTTAAGACGTCTCCTCTCATTCCTCTGTTTTCTCCCAAAAAACATCCCCTCCCTCTAGTTGGTTTTTCTTCTTCCTCCACTGCTGCAACTCTCTCTCTTTGTTTGGTCATCTCCCCCCCAAAACGTCTTAGTCTACTCTCTGTTTTTGCTCAATCCCCTAAATCAGCCGACCCACCTAGCTTTTCACTCACAGTCCCATCCTCTGTTTTTTTGCTCTGTTTTCCATCTCCTATTAGCTTCTATCTGTTTCCCTATTCATCGTTCCACAAGTCTCCATCTTCAACTACCACCATGGCAAGGTGGCCATATGTCCCATGCAACCCACCTAGAAGCCGTCCCCCACTTCCATGCCCAGCTCTTCCCGGTCCAAAGAGAGGTAGTAAAAAAAAAAGAAAAAAATAACCTTTGGTTAGGGTCTATAAAGTGATTTTTCAATATTAGAAATAGTTTTTAAAATTTTTAAAAGTGTTTTCTAAATTTTATTAAAGACTTAATTTAATTTTTTAAATTAAAAATGTTTTATAAAATTACTATCAAATATTTTTTTTTTTAACTTTTCAAAGAAAGTACTTGAAATTGGGTGATGAAAATTAGAAACAAAAAATAGATGTAAAATAAAATGGTTCTAATATTGTTGTAGTTAAATGGTGGAATATTATAAATGTATAATTTATATATTATTAAAATTAAAAATAATTATAAAAATTAAAATTATATATAAATAATTAAAAATTTTAAAATATTATATTATTTTATTTTTAATATTATCATGAAATTATAATGAATACTTATGAAAAGTAAATTTATAATATTTAGTTGTTTAAAAGATAAATCATATCTCAAAAAATTGAAATAAATTATTATTGATTTTATTCATGTTTTATTACCTTATATATATATATATATATATATATATATATATATTAATATTTCGTTAGGTACATGTGATTTTGAGTACATTCCAAAATCTCAATACTTATGAATTACAATTGTCAAATCATCTTCTTTGATCTTTTGACGGTGAATTTCTGAGTTTAGAAAAGGTTGAAGTGGGGTCCATATCTATGAGTGAGTTTTGTTAAAAATCTCGAAATGGGCCCCACCACTTTGAAGTTTTGACTTTTGAGTGAACAAAAGTGGGTGTGCTGAATGACGTGTGGGACTCGCCTGCTAAAGAGAGAGAAAAAAGAAAAACGGATCGAAATCGGGCCACTTGGTCCACTGGTAATACCGGTTGATTGGTATTCCGACCCAAAAACCGAACTGGATCCGCCTATTCTACTCAAGGATACAAAAATAATCCGAGAAGATATACCAACGATCGATATATTCGAAAATTTTCGTGTTTCCACTATTTTTTTTTATTTTTATTTTTTAATTCAATTTAATGTCTTTTGTCCTTTTTTTAATCTCAATTTGATAAAAATATCCTTACTTTTATCTTATAAAAATAATATTTTTTTTTATAAAATTTACTTGTAAATATTTGAATGGTAAAAAGTAAAAACATAAATGTCTTAGGGCTACATTTTATATGTTTTATGCTTACACCTAAATTATATATATATATATATATATATATATATATATAATTTTTAGAAAATAAAATATTAAAATAAAGTTTTAATAAATATATTGATTTTAATTATTAATTTTCAACTTCCATTTAATTTATTATTGAAAGCACATAAATCATGAATTAAATAAAAATTTAATAATTATACGTCTATTAGAAAGTAGATAAATGATCATTTAGTATTAAATTTATTTTCAAATTCTATTAATTATTATTTTACCATTAAATGCATTTTCAAATATTATCCATTATTATAAAATATCATACATTATATTATTTATATATCAATTTCTTCATGTATCAATCACAATCTATATATTATTACTTCTTATATTATTATGATTATTTTTTTAGAGTTTTTCCAACATTTTCACTAATTTTGATTAATTTTTTTCTTTACTAATATTTTATGTTAAAATACCATCGATATTTCATGATAAATCCTGATATATCCATAAAATTAAGTTACCGACATATCCTTCAAAATTGAAAATTATATGTTAAAATCGGTATTTCAGTACAGTCTTTAATACATTGTATTTTACTTTTCTTATATTTGGTTTTTAGAAAATTTGATGGAAATATTTTTGTGTGTTGGTTTATTGGAAAAAAAAATTAGAGATTAAAAATAAAAATAAAAAGTGAAAGAAAAATAAAAAAAAATAGAATTAAAATTAATAATGTTGTAAAATAAAGGAAGAAATAAAACCACAAGAGAAAAAAAAATTGAAACATGGAGAATAATGAATTTATTTCATTAATAGGTTTTCGTACGCACAAAATTTTAAAGTCCTACAAAATAAGCAAAACTTCAAGAAAAATATCTGTTTAAATTTTTTTGTATTGAAATACTTGTAAAGTACAATCTCTATGGTAATATTCTTTATAAAAAGATATTTTTCTCTAATTTAGTCATTTTGATTACAATCAAATAGATGATGATGTAAGTATTTTCTTAAGCTTGAAGATCAATGTTTAACACAACTTGTTCATGAATAACTTTTCTCATGGACTTGCAGGGATGTCCTATAAAGTTTTTCATTTCTTCCTATGAAACCTCTTTCCCTTATGAAGTTCTTTTTTCGATTCTCTCTATTAAAGAAAATCGCTATTATTTATAAGTGAAATTAAGAAATTAAATTTGAAATCCCTAAGATTTAATTGCTTAATTCAAAGAATTTAGAACTTTGATTTTGTAAATTGTCTTCTTTATTTAAGAAATTTGCTAGATAATATTTATTTTTAATTCTCTTTTAATTTTAATTGAAAGATTTGTTTTCTTAATTTTGGAAATTTACCAACTAGATTCTAATTCCCTTTTGACTTTAATTATTTTATTTTGCAAGAATTGATTTTGTAGCTTTCCACAACGTGTCACTTTTTAAATTGCATGCATGTCATGTGTTTAATGTGCATAACTAATCACTTGTCAATCTCAAATTTTATTGAGCTAAATAGTCACAATTTTGATAACCCCAATTAATCCAACAATTTTTTTATGTCTACAAATGTCCTAATTTCAAGACATAATACATACAAGCGTTTGTCTAAGACTTGAAGTTAGCCTTCTAGGCCTTTCACCTTCTTTCTTTGTTTTTTATTTTTTCCAAAGAAATATTTTGGTAGGAATTTTTCTTGTTTTAGAGTGTTTCTCTTCCATTTTTTTAACACTGTTTTGTTTCTTGCCATCTTTTCATTTAGTATCAAAGAACACCCTGTGTTACAAGAAAAGTTTTTTATTTGAACATCACTTCTCTCTCTCTCTCTCTCTCTCTCTCTCTATATATATATATATATATATATATATATGTATGTATATATAGTTCTATTAATCCTATTATACCTTTAGTTAAGGATGTTTCATAAAAAGCATCCATGTAACCATAATTATATGACCAATTATATGCCTTATTTATTATTTTATCCCAAAAAATTCTCTTAGGAACTTTTTTGAAAAATGAATTAATTAAATCCAAATTTTACAAAGATGAATAAAGAGGATTATATAAAAGAAACACTAAAAATATTCCAAGGGCAATAACGTGAAAGACCCAATTTAAACTTTCGCAAGAAGTCCTTAACTTTTGTTGAATTGCATTCTATACTTAAGTGTTTAAGTCTTCGTCCATGCAAATTAACTTGGTTTTGATACACAGTAGTGTCCAACTTTTGACACGTCATTAAAAATTAGAACTATATTTAACACCTATGTAGACAAGTCATAGTCTTGACATGAAGCGGTGTTGTATTTTCAGCACTTAATGCGGCTTAAGGGTCAAAGCTTTACTCATGCAAGTTGGTTTAACTTGGATGCTCAATGATGCCCAAATTTTAACACCTAATTAAAATTGGAGTCATATTTAATGTCTATGGTTGTCATAGCCTTGATGTGGAGTAGGATTGTATTTTTGGCACATAATGCGATTTGAATGCTAAAGCCCTCACTCATGTGAATTGACTTGCCTTTGATGCATAATGGTGCCTAAATTTTAATACTCAATTAAAATTAAAAACATATTTAATACCCCATCTACGCAAGTCATAGCCTTGACATAGAGCAATATTGTATTTTTGGCAATTAATGCAATTTAATTGCTAAAGTCCCCACTCATGCAAATTGACTTGCCTCCAATGCATAATGGTATCCAACTTTTAATACTTAACTAAAATTAGAACCATATTTAACACTCATGTAGATATTGGGATGAAACCTTTAAAAGCATGAGATAGTGTAATGATTATTTCAGTTCTCTTTTGTCTATTCCATTCAAGATTGATATCTCTTGTATTGTACATGCCTTAGATGCTTTAGAAGTTGCATACAATATCTAAGTCATAGCTTTCTTATAAGTAGATAGTTTGTTCATAATTAATTTATAGACTTATACAATCTATTTGAGATTGTAGTACATTACCTCATAATTGAAGGGATGTATAATACCAAGATTGTTGTGCATTACCTCATAATTAGAGGGATGCGTGTGATGATGATGATATTTTAAATAAAAAAATAAAAAAAGAAGTTATAAAATTTAAATCAAGGAGTTTTAGTTTTTAAAAAGAAAATAAAAATAATTAACAAAAATGAAGAAGATTATGGAGAAGAGAGATCTAGAGAAAAAGATGAAGAGATAGAAGAAGAAATAAAAAAGAGAAAAGTAAAGAAATAAACGTAGAAATTTCACTATTAATTGTTTTTACTTTTTACAAAGTAAAAAATCTAACTTCTTTAAGGAATCTGTTCTTGTTCTCAATAATAAAATATTTTTTATATTAGATGTAGAAAAGAAAAGAAATTCTCATTGTTCATCTAATTTGTATAGGGTTAGGAAGTCAAAAAAGAAAAAAAAAAGAAGTGATTTTAATAAATTAAAAGAAAAGAAAAAAAAGAAGTGATTTTAATAAAAATAATTAATTAATGGTAGTACGTGGTCGTTAATTTAACCTTAAATAAAAAACAAAGTCTCTATGAGTAAGAGTTTTTATTATTATTTGGAAAAAGTCTTTATATAATAAAATTCAGAATAAATGTAGAAATCCTAAATCACTTTGTTCCCTATCCTAAAATCAAGTTAGGTGCATGAATTTTTTCTTAGCCTCTAGATCCTAGCAATGAAAGCAAAAATAAAATACAATTTTTAACATAAGGATCTAGGTTCTAAATTCAATAATTCATTCTAAATATAAAGCCTTGGATAGGTACTAAGATATTTATAAAAGAAAAAAATGAAAAAAAAAAAGAGTTTTAATTTTAGATAGGCATAATGATCAGGATCTCCAAATTCCATAAGATTTTGGGAAATTAAAAAATACAATATTAAAATAAAAGCCGAAAAAAAAACCCCCATTCAAATTACTTGACTATATATCTAATATCATATTCAACTCCATATTGCACTATAATAGTTATGAGCTTTTTCCATAAATTAATTTTTGATTAAAAAAGAATATTTTGTGGTAGAAGATTTTTTGTCACAAAAATTATTTGTGGTGAGTTTGTTGCAATAAGTCTTGAAGCAATTATTTTTAAAATTTAATTTTATAACAAAATAAATAATTTTTCCACAAAATAAAATTTGTGGCAACATGCCACTTTCACTAAATAAAATTTGTGACGGTATATCATTTTTCATAAAAATAATCATGATAAAATATCATTTTTTTGCCGTAAAAAAATTCATGATGAAAGATCCCTCTTTTACCATGATATATAATTTTTTGATGAAACATATTTTATTACAAAAAAAATTAATGATTTAATATTATGCATATCTGTAGACCCTCATTTAGGCATGAGTCACTTTTTCTCTATTTGTTTTTGCAGATCACATTTTTAGTCAGGTGTCACTATCCCAACGGGCCACGTGTCACATCCTTAGTGGCCATAAGGAATCAACCTCGTTTTTTGAAGCTGCAGTAGGACTTTGACACGTGGAGGAACTTTCTAGAGGGGGGTCCCGCAGGCCGTCAGGGGGCGCGGATGAGAGAGAAGAAAAGGTGGCTGTAGAAGGAGTGGGGCAGAGAAAAGGTGGTTGCGGCAGAAATCGAAAAGAAGGCAAATCCAGAAAAAAGGAAAAAGGGAAAAAGAAAAAGGAAGAGAAGGAAAATGAGGAAGGGGGGAGGCAAATCCAGAAAAAAGGAAAAAGGGAAAAAGAAAAAGGAAGAGAAGGAAAAGGAGGAAGGGAGAAGGCAAATCCAGAAAAAAGGCAAAAGGGAGACAGAAAGCGAAAAAATCAGAGGAAAAAGAAGGGAGGAAAGTTTGGCTTGAGGGGAGGGACAGCTGCAGTAGAGGTGTCGGGGAGGGTTGCTGGAGGATATTTCTGGAAAGGAGAGTGTGATATTTTGAGGGAGAGAGGGAGAGACTCTGGGGAGAAAGGAGATATTGGAGAAGCTGTAGAGAGAGTGAGAGGTGTTTCCATGGTCGTTTGAAAAGGATTTTTGAGCAGAGCACCCACGAAATATGAAACAGTGAGTTGGAAGCCTCGAATATTCAACAGAGAAAGGGATTTCCAGGTATGTTTACCAATCCTCTATATATTTTATTGACATTTGAGTGCTCAGTGATTTGTTTGGGGTGGATGTTAAAGGTCACTTGTTTGTTTTGTTGGGATATAACCATGTGTTTGTGCTTGCTATTGTGAATATAAATTTGGTTTGCCTCTATTGTGATTATGAAATGCCCGAGAATCATGCCCATGGTAGCTTTTGATATGATTTTCCCACCTGCTCGGAGGACTCACTGATGATTCATGAAGTGAAGTCTATGAAGTTTTATCTATTTATTCGTTTTCTTTGGTGCTCTGTTTTTTTTTCCATTTTCCCCTGTTTCTAGCGCCTGTTCATGGAATGGGTTGTTTCTCCGATCCCTGCTTGAAGGAGATCCTAGAAAATCTGGAGTAGTTGTCATGGCAGCAAAGCTCACCTCATCAGCATCCCCATACCCATCGTTCATCTATTCACCTCTCTCTTTGGGTCGTCATACCCATTTCCTCACTCAAGCTTGTAGGAATCAAGCATCCTCCACCACACCCATTTTCCTCTCATTTAGCCCCCATATTCATACAACCCATACCTATCCTTCATGCTACTCGTAACCACGTTCTACCTAATCCGGACATCTCACATCCGGAATTCTCCTCCGCCGACATTCCATCCGGACATCTCACATCCGGAATTCTCCTCTGCCGACATTCCACCCGGATGCTTCACATCCGAAATTCTGTCCGCCGACATTCCACTCGGATATCTCACATCCGGAATTCTTCTTCGCCGACATTCCACCCGGATATCTCACATCCGGAATTCTGTCCCACCGACGTTCCACCTTCTCCGGATATCTCACATCCGGAATTCTGTCCGGCCGACGTTCCACATTTTTCTTCATCCTTAGAGCATTTTCTTTAGGTTCCAAAATCACATTTTTAATAAAGCTTTGCTACCACTTCTATTTCTAGCAAGCAATTTTCATACTTCCTCTGTTTTTAAAATGTTTTGAAATAAGCAAGGAATCAATTCCGTAATTCCGAACAATGGAGTTATTGGAATTGATTCAGGCAAGATAAAACGGGCTTTGGTGGGGGTCCGACATATGAGATTTGATTGACTTGATTATCATACATAATTGATTTATCCTGTTCCTTGATATGTATGCTATTATTCCTTAATTATGCGCTAACCTCACTTCTTGATAGCGCTTTATGGTTCGCTGCCCAGGTACGCATCCACATCCGCTCGGGTCATTTTCTGTATGCATGTTTAGATTCTCACATGTGCATGATCACTTTGAGTATTCATTGATTTCCTCATCAATTGCCATGTCAGCTTCATTTTATTAGTAGAGACCCGAATTTAGGGACTTAGAGGGGTGCTACGGTCTTTACCGTACCTTCCCGATAAGTAACCTAACCCCTGAACCCAATCCGGTTTTCCGCAGATCACCTTTTCCGAAGTAAGGAGTCACACTTACAGTTTTTCTTTCTTATTTTGTTTACCCTTTTAAAAATAAAACAAAAATAAGTGGCGACTCCAAGTCATTTTTTTTAAAACCGATTAAATCATTTTTCAAAATAAAAATCGAGCTCGCCATTCGAGTGAGAAACGCATTGAGACGAAATGCGGGGTCCACAAAATGGCGACTCCACTGGGGAATCATTTTAGAGGGTCAAGCTTGAACTTAAGATGAAGCAAATGTGGCGTTTGATGAGTCGATCAGTGAGTACCTGTTTCTTGATTGCACATTGGGAGTTTTGATGCATGATTGGATATTGTGCTGAGACATTGATATGATTGAATATCTTGATTGAGACTTAGGATGTCGCTTTTTTCTGTGCTTCATGGTTACATAGGTTTGGTACATTGACATGCCGATTATCACAGATTGCTCATCTTTTTTTGCTTGGTATAGTGATTTTGTTTCTTCCTGATTATTCTGCTCACTTCACATGTATAAACTCACTATTTTATATCGTTTGACTTGCTGTGTTGTTTTCTCTAACTTGCATATTATCTTGATCGTCTTTTGAGCATGATGTTCGTATCGCTATTCATCCTGATAGTTGTAGCTTTTTGTGTGGACATGAGTGATATCCTATACTCTGCTTGACTGTATGGTGCATGACTACCCTTCCTTTGTGTGATTGCATGTCGCTTGTCCATGTAGGCCGCACTTCTATCCCCTTACTTCCAAATCTCTTAGTTTCGGTCATTCCTTTCATCTCGGTTCTCACTATTGCAAGTGTGAGACCTTCTGTGTGCTTGCTCTCTGACCGAGCTAGAGATTAGGAGTAAGGTCTAGTGACGGGCTATATCGATGCACGGGAGCATTTTGGAGGAGAGCGACACTTTGATGTTGATTAGAGTCCGATCATTGAAGACCTGTATAGCCCGGAGCTAGGTTTCATGGATATTTGTGTAGCCAGTATGTTTTCTTTCTCGTTTTAGCTTCTTAAGGTTATCGGATGCACCCACACCATTCACTGTGCACTCTAGTCAACCATTGAGCGTTGAGAGTTTGAGAGGTTTCACCATAGGAAACCCCCTGGGATGTCGAGGTAGTGCATGTGTGGAGGTGATGACCACTTTGCATGGAAGCGCCCCGTCTCTTCGGAGGCGTGCAGAGGGTTGCGTATCGCCGGAGGGTACGATCGCTTCTACTAGGGATCCTTTAAAGTCCGCCCATACCCATTTAGAGCCATCTTGACATTGTAGGTTGAGCCGTAGATCATTCGATTAGGACTCCCTCCCTACACGTGGGTGCATCTGAGGGCCTTCAGAGCCTCTTTAGTTACAGTTCGGATCCAGTATTCCCTCTTTTTAGTCTCCATTTGTGAGTGCTCAGAGATCGGTGCGAGTGTGAGTATCGGTTGGATCACCTTTCGTTTTGTCGCCTTAGTTTATGCTTTCACTCGACGAGTTTATCATGTTTTCTCCCTAGGGCTTTCGTTCTCATTTCTTGGCTCGACACACCCCTTCACTTTGTTTTCACTCACTCGATACTTTGGGATATGTTCATTGATCATCTTTTTACACTACACACCTATCACGGGCTCAGTATCTCATTCTTTGTTTGATCCTTAGTTCGATTTTCGACTCGATGCTCATATTTTCATTACAAAAAGGTGAAAGACACATTTTCATATTCACACCTTTTTCGAGGGATTCGCCTTGATCACCTTATCATTTTTTTTTCTTATGGAGCTCGAGTTGGAGGTTGAATCAAGGATATTTTGGCCTAGATTGAGTATCGATCTCGTGATAGTGTTGTTCTTCACACCCTATTTATTTTCTTCACACCTCGATCATTTTCTGAGTCATCGATAGAATTTCTTTAGTCATATTTGTAGTTGTCTCACACTAGACACTCATGTGACTCTAGAGATTCTATCATATATCCAAATTTTGATAGTCACCATAGGATTGTGTATCGCACCCTGTCGTGTATTGGGTTGTATTGTATCATGCATTGGTCATTGTTCGTTGCGTCCCGTGTCGTTGCATGAGTCGTTTTATTTGGGTTCTTTTGTAGGGGTCTATTTGTAGTCCTAGTCTTGGTTCAGTGCCCTGGGTAGAGTGGGATAGAGGTTGATTCGTATCTCGGAGCTGCCATAGACGGATTCATAGTCAGTTTCGATTGGTTAGCTTATTGCTTCTGTGGTTTCGATTCAGGGGGCATTGACCAGTTTGAGTTAGAGGATGGATACCCAGCAGAGTAGGCATGTAGTGCTCGAGGACACACCATCTAATATAGTGACACCACTTGTTCTACCTATTCAGATGCCAGCTACGCAGACTTTGCATGATCAGGCTACTATCATTCCACCTATTGTCACACCAGTTACCATTATCGAGGATCCTCGTTCTCGTATGGATAGACTTGAGCGGAGGATTGGACAGATGAGAGATCCTGATGAGATGATTTCATGGGATGACCCTGACGATGTGCCAGTGGCCACTTTGCCAGTCGGTTTCAGGATGCCTGATCTAGAGAGATATATGGGTGTTGGATGTCCTCGTATTCATCTCAGGCTTTATAGCACAGTTATGAGGGCTCTTGGTCTAGATGAGGCACAGTTGCTCACTTTGTTCCCATTGTCATTGAGCGGCATGACACAGAGATGGTATGCTTCATTAGAGACATCTCATCGGAGAACTTGGGAGGACTTAGCACAGGAGTTTTTGAGACAGTATTCCTTCAGTGGTGATACGAGCGTTACACGTAGAGAACTTGAGTTTCTTAGACAGGGATCAGATGAGTCTATTTCTTCTTTTATCTCTCGTTGGAGGGAGAAGACTGTAGAGATGATTGAGCGACCTACCGAGAGAGATCGGATGAGCATGTTTTTGAGCAGTTTGCATCCTAGGTTTGCTCGACATCTGACAGGAGTCTCATTCCAGGATTTCGGATCATTGGTTTAGGCTTTATTTGATGTAGATGATGGCATATCTAGAGGATTATGGTCAGATATTATTCCTTCCCTAGATACTGAGGGGAAGGGAGTTGTTGGATCATCTGAGAGCTATGGAGGCGTATGTTCTGCGGACTTTCAGCATCGACGACCTAGTTATCATCCCTATGCGAGATCATTGCAGATACCTAGGAGTGATTTCCCGCCTTTACAGCATCGTCATCCTCATTCAGTTCAGCAGTACCCTTCTATGCATCCTCATACTGTCACGGTGCGACCTTCATTTCAGTTTCAGCGCCCACATACTAGTATCCCACGGCATGAGCAGTCTTGTCCCCATCGATGACCTCAGAGGACTTATTTTGATTTGGGGATGCCTTTGGATGGAGCTTTTGAGCGACTTAGAGCTGCTGGTTTTTTGGTACCATTGGCCCCTAGGCCACCCCCGAGTACCTTACCTCTGCATTTTCGTGCTCATGAGTTCTGTGCATTTCACCAAATGGCAGGCCACCGTACTGATTATTGTGCTTCTCTACGTCATATCATACAGGATCTTATTGACAGTGGTGCAGTTAGCTTTCCCATATCGACCACAGATACTGATCTTGGTCCAGACATGACTGCTGATTCCTTTCCAGGCCTATTCCACACATGCAATTCCTCCTCCTTCGGGCTTATGCCATCACGTTTTGGACACCTAGGGCACTGATATTCACAGGACACTTTGATACCTTGTTGGTGTATTTTGAGTCTTGTTTTATAGTTAGTGATTCGAGTTCGTACCCTATGTTTCGATAGTAGACCTTATTGTCTTATTATTTTGCATGATGTACTCTCATTTCACTTAGTGATACTGTTGCTTTATTGGGTATGTGTTTATGTCTTCTTTTTATTATTATCATTGTTTCGTATCATACATTTTATGTGTTGTTATCTTGGGTAGCATCGTGTGTTGCTTTGTTTTGTCTCTTGCATGTGTTTGTCTTAGAGTCTTGGACAATTTTAGTGTCATGACTGGTCCCCGAGCAGAGATTGATGGCATGGTGGTTATGATACAGAGTACATCGAGATTAGACTTCTTCAGTTGAGGTTCACCATGTCGGACGAGATCACACCCATTGCTCTTACTACTCTTTACGAGATGATGGTGGATTTGACATAGAGGGTTGAGAGGATCGAGCTTATTTTGTCAGAGTATCCATCGTCATCGAGAGGAGCTCCAGGAGTAGGGATACCTTCATTACCACATTTGACTTCATCGACATTTGTTACTTTGGGTGCCTCACATCCATGACCTCGCCCACATTCAGTGCTCCAGTAGCATTCCTCATCCATTTCATTGGCTACGTCGACACGACCTCCATCCCGGCTTCGGGGCCCTCCGGTTATTACAGTTCCTCAGGAGCGACTTCACCCTCGTCGACGATGTCGGAGACACTTTTCGATTTGAGCACACCCACGAGCGAGTTTTGAGACGTTCCGAGGCCATGGGATTTTTAGCTCCTCTGGCTCCTAGGGCACTTCCAGATCCTGTGCCTTCATAGTTTCGGCTTGATTTATATTGTACGTACCATCGGTCAGTAGGACATCACACTGATCGTTGCACTGCTCTACGACATGCCATACAGGACATTGTTGATTCTGGGACATTTGGGCATCCTCAATCCGATATGTTTTCTATACCTACCTCAGCTCAGGCCGTGCACGCAGAGACCCCTTCACCAGCAGTCCCTGATCTTGTTGATTTGGGCGATTGACTCATGATTGGCTCACCTTGGTATAGTGGCGCTTAGATTTTGTTCATTTTGTGGCCAGAGATGTGATGGCAGGACCAGTCACTGTTTTTGTTTTTGTTTGTTTAGTCTTGTTTTACTTTTGACTTTTAGAGACTATAACTCGATTCTTGAGTATTGTCTTTGTTATCCTTCTTTTGCATGATGTGCTCATCGGATTATCCCATTGGATGTATTTTCTTTTATGGACATATCTTTGTGTTTTGGGATATGATGTGTTGTATTTTTTTTTACTTGAGGCATCTCTTCACTTGCATATTGTGGTCTCGAGGCTTGACCTGTCGTGGGGGATATTGAGCCTATTAGCCTAGGATCCGAGATTTGACTTAGGGAGTTCCAGACTGTGACACATCTTCTCATGATCAGAGCGGTACCTTGCTCACTTCCCACACCTTGCTTTGTTTTGACCTACATCCATCCATTGTGAGCTTTACACAGCATCACCTTTGAGACCATTTTATGACCTTTCCATCCTCGGTTTTTCTAGCTTTACACATCCCTTCTCTGATTCGACCGGGTAGAGTGTGAGGAGTTTGAGCCCACGGTTGTTCTTGCATGGCGAGGGATATCTTATGATCTTTGGGTGGCTTACGATGAGTGGATTGGTCGATTGCTTGATGAGACTGTCACTTATTTTTTCCGTGAGTATAGAGATTGATCTTGTATGATGAGAGTTGGCTTGTGATGGGCAGTGGTGCCTGATGAGATCACCGTTCACTTTGCTTTGAGATGATCATCTTTGAGATTGTTATGGAGCATTCGGACTACGGTTTGATGCATGATTCTAGAGGGTTGACGTGGTTATATCAGATAGACATCGATCTTTAGTATTGATCATTTGAGGGCCTGAGAGCACGATGTTTGAGACCGTGGTCGCAGGATGGGTGGCCTTCATTTCGGTTAGCTCACACCATATTACCTTTGTTGACATCTAAACCGTTGCTAGCCCTTTGAGCCTCGCATGAGCATCATAGCCTTTTCTTTCTTATAGTCTTGCTCACCTTCTACACCGGGATAGGGGCCCTTCAGTGTATGCATGCATGGTTTAGGAGTTTCATGAGCCTTGGATCGAGGGGCACATCTTTCTCATTATCTTTTCCTATCATTGCGTCATTACATTTCATCACATCTCGTTGGTTCTTCATCCTCTTCTTTATTATATCTATCGTTTGTTCCGCTTCATCTTCTTCCACCCCGAGTGGTAATCCTCCTCAGTTCATTACATGGAGGGTAGTCATGTCATTTTCCACCATCTATCCTACGGACGTTGATCCAGGGATCCTTAGTTTGAGAAGGTCACATCATCAGAGAGAGTTTACGTTACATTGACGTTTGAGAGCATGTTTATCCATCTTTAACCTCATCTTTGTGGCTTCTTGGTTTGCGTTCAGAGCATGTATATTTGTTCTATATAAAAAAAAAAAAAAATGAATGAAAAATAAATAGGTGCATGGGTGTATATTATTCTCTATCATTGAGTGTGTATATCAGTGTTCGAGGGTCGCTTTGCTGGATATGTCTATTGATGGGAGTTCGTATGTGAGCTCCCCGAGACCTTGCATTCTTCGTATTCATTTTGTTGTATGTTTTGAGAGTGAGATGAGTAACCTTCTCTTAGGAGCTTTGGGTCATTATCCATTCCATCATTGTGTTCGTTATTGACGTGACCTCCTTTCATACTTGATTTGAGCGGATTATCACTCGTTCTCGTATTCTATGCTTCATCATCATCCTCGTTTTCATTTCTGATTCATTATTTTTATCTCACCTCTTATTCCGTTCTTATAGTAACCTCATTTTCGAGTTTGATACCCTCTTCGCACCATCATTATGCTTCTCGTCATCAGTTCAATTTTTCTTCATTGCATCATCCTTGTTACCATGTTCACAGTAGGCATCCTCAGGTCCATGGCTCACGATATTTTCTATATATGTTGCATTTTATACATGAGGGCATGGGTTTTGATCATTGGGTATTTGGGCCTAGTTTCCCTTCATTTCTATCACCCTATCACCCTAGCCTTCGTTACGTCCTGAGTCTTAAGACCACCCTGAGGCCATGACATCACACATTGTGTTTGATAACTCTTATGTGAGCGATATTTGGGATCGATTCGGGAGCATTTTGTTTGTGATGGACCAGGAGTTATGATATGACCCTACACTAGGGCATAGCCATCTCAGAGAGTTTTATTATCGGATGACCATTATGTCGAGGCATACTCTTCTCAGTCGATGACGGATGTTTTGAGCCATGTCCCTTCCTTGGAGGATATCAGATGTCCTTTTTTCATATCGGAGCATGAGACATGATTGGCGCATTTCATCTTATGTACTTTACACTGAGGCATACCCCCCTTTTAGTCGATGATGGTTTTGAGGCGTAGCTATTCCTTGGAGGTGATCAGATTTCTTTCACATTGGAGCACGAGATATGATTGGTTGATATCTTTGATGTGATCATATGAGCATAGCCTTCTCATCATTGTTGACATATTTTTGAGATGATTAGATCAGGACACGGACACTTATGAGAGCATGCAGCGGAGTTTAGTCATTTCAGGGTTTGCCCTATACTGGGGCATAACCCTTTCATTGGCGGTTGATCTTAGAGATACCAGTTCACATTGGGACATGTTTTTTTAGAGGAGGTCAGATACTCTCTTCTTGTTATCACGATGACTTTGAGGAGCAGAGGTTCATTTTGACCAGATGATGTATGATTGGTTGTACTCCTCTCATTGATGTTTGATTCGGAGATACTTACACTGGGGCATAGCCCACTCATCGATGATGATTTTGTGATATGACAGTTTATGCCTGATGCATACTTCCCCTGGTTTATCTTGCACTGAGGACTTACCCATTTTGAGATGATGCATTCATATTGGGGCATACCCACCTTGCTGATTTTGACATTGAGACTCCACCTTCTGTTTATGATCGCTGCTCTCGATGGATTATAGAGTCATTGACACCCTGGGCTCAGTCTTCTCAGCATACTTGGTCCGACTTGGGTACCCATTTTCCTTTGATACACACACATACATCCTACATTGGACACCGTTATACCTGCACCCATCTTATCAGAGCCTTACATATTTTGAGCCCACAGATTTCATCGTCTCGCATGACCTTATCCATTTCTCTGGTGATCAGAGGAGGATGTAGACCAGTCTCAGGTTTTCTGGTCGAGTTCTCACATGCCTTTGGACATTAGGTTCAACATCTTCCCTGATGGTAGGGCTTGTTAGATTGCTGATATATTTGTGATGATGTACTCATATTGATAGCTGACATGTCGTGTTTTGATTTGCTTACATTTCAGACCTAGAGTTTTGGTCAGCATTTGTTTGATCCATTATTTTAGTTTTGCTTCGTCAGCATAGTTTCGGTGATGTTTGGACTTGTTTTAGCGTTTGTTCATTGAGGCTATGTATATCTTTTGCATTGCATCATCATTGAGCATATCCCAGAGTGTTTTGTTTGGTGACATTCTGTCTTATGTTGGTTACTATTTCACACTGGGGCATACCCCCATCCTTGAGTTCATCAGACCTTTTCAGATTTTTCTCACTACTCAGTCTATTTCTTGATCTTTATGGGTCGTCACGCTAGGGCATACCCCCATCCTTGAGTTCATCAAATCTTTTGCAATTTTTCTCACTGCTCGATTTATTTCTTGATCTTTGCGAGTCGTCATATTGGGGCATACCCCCTTTAGCGCTCTTCTACTGGGGCATACCCCCTCTCTTTGGGTTTACCGTGTCTCGTGTTGATTTCATGGTTGTCAGACCCATTTGCCGATCTTTATGAGTTATCACCTAGGGCATCCCCCTATCATCAGCTTGTTTAGGGCATCCCCCTATTGTCATATTGTTTAGGGCGTTTCCCAATTGTCATCTTGTTTAGGGCATCCCCCTACCGTCACCTTGTTTAGGGCACCCCCTACCTTCAGTTTGTTTAGGGCATCCCCCTTTGTTTTTAGTTATCACCACCATAGATCAGACATCTATGGGTATTTCAGATTCATCATCATAGATTTTCATCTATGAGCATTTGTTTTAAATTCACCACCATAGATCAGACATCTATGGGCATTTCAAATTCACCATCATAGATTTTCATCTATGAGCATTTGTTTTAGATTCACCACCATAGATCAGACATCTATGGGCATTTCAGATTCACCACCAGGGATTTTCATCTTTGGGCTTTGATCAGTTATATCAGCACCATAGATCGGATATCTATGGGCATTTCAATTATTTCACCACCAGGGATTTTCATCCTTGGGCTTTCGAGATTTTCACCACCATGGATCAGCTATCTATGGGCATTTCAGTTATTTCATCACCAGGGATTTTCATCCTTGGGCTTTCGAGATTTTCACCACCATAGATCAAACATCTATGGGCATTTCAGATTCACCACCAGGGATTTTCATCCTTGGGCTTTGATCAGTTATATCACCACCATAGATCGGATATCTATGGGCATTTCAGTTATATCACCACCATAGATCGGATATCTATGGGCATTTCAGATTTATCACCACCATAGATTTTCATCTATGGGCATTTCAGATTTATCACCACCATAGATTTTCATCTATGGGCATTTCAGTTTTCACCACCATAGATCAGACATCTATGGACATTTCAACTTCCAGAGCCATTATTCTTCTAGTTTAGTGTTTAGAGTTAGCTTTTTGGTTTGGCTTCCAGAGCCATTATTATTCTAGTTTAGTGTTTAGAGTTAGTTTTTTGGTTTGGCTTCCAGAGCCATTATTCTTCTAGTTTAGTGTTTAGAGTTAGCTTTTTGGTTTGGCTTCCAAAGCTATTATTTTCTCAGTCTAGCATTTAGAGTTAGCTTTTTGGTTTGGCTTCCAGAGCTATTATTCTTCTAGTTTAGTGTTTAAAGTTAGCTTTTTGGTTTGGCTTCCAGAGCCATTGTTTTTCTCAGTTTAGCGTTTATAGTCAGCCTTGTCATTCAAAGTCACAGCTCCTGACATTCATATTAACCGACATTGTGCATCTTACCTTCATGGTTTTGCATTCGTCCTCGATTTTCCTCACTTCATTACCCTGTCCTTATCGCATATTCATCTCGTAGTCCACATAGGGCAGTCTCCTTTGGACGCATTCTTGTTCGTACTCCAGGGTGGTTCGACCGTTACTCATCTTTGACATCGATCTTCGGGTCACTTTTGGAGACATCTTAGAGGGAGCCTGGATCCTTAGTGTGGCTTCAGAGGCATTTTGAGACATCTTTCCCTTTTAGGATTAGAAAATGTGTTCGTCTACTAGCCTGAGTGAGTTTGCATTTCACTAGTATCCCTATGGGGGTCTCCTTGGTTCTTCGGTAGAGTTCACTTCATTCCACTCACTATTCACACTTGTTTTTCACTCCAGTGTTCATATTCCTTACACTCGTGAGCTCTACCGAAGAGGGGCATATTTGTAGACCCCCATTCAGGCATGGGTCACTTTTTCTCTATTTGTTTTTGCAGATCACATTTTTAGCCAGGTGTCACTATCCCAGCGGGCCACGTGTCACATCCTTAGTGGCCATAAGGAATCAACCTCGCATTTTGAAGCTGCAGTAGGACTTTGACACGTGGAGGAACTTTCTGGAGGAGGGTCTCGCAGGCCGTTAGGGCGCGCGGATGAGAGAGAAGAAAAGGTGGCTGTAGAAGGAGTGGGGCAAAAAAAGTGGCTGCAGAAGGAGTGGGGCAGAAAAAAGGTGGCTGCGGCAGAGATCGAAAATAAGGCAAATCCAGAAAAAAGGAAAAAGAGAAAAAGAAGAAGGAAAAGGAGGAAGGGAGGAGGCAAATCTAGAAAAATGGCAAAAGGGAAACAGAAAGCAAAAAAATCAGAGGGAAAAGAAGGGAGGAGAGTTTGGCTTGAGAGGAGGGACAGCTGCAGTAGAGGTCCCGGGGGGGGGGGGGGGTTGCTGGAGGACATTTCTGGGAAGGAGAGTGTGATATTTTGAGGGAGAGAGGGAGAGACTCTGGGGAGAAAGGAGATATTGGAGAAGCTGTAGAGAGAGTGAGAGGTGTTTCCATGGTCGTTTAAGAAGGATTTTTTAGCAGAGCACCCATGAAATATGAAACAGTGAGTTGGAAGCCTCGAATATTCAGCAGAGAAAGGGATTTCCAGGTATGTTTACCAATCCTCTATATCTTTTATTGACATTTGAGTGCTCAGTGATTTTTTTGGGGTGGATGTTAAAGGCCACTTGTTTGTTTTGTTGGGATATAACCATGTGTTTGTGCTTACTATTGTGAATATAAATTTGGTTTGCCTCTATTGTGATTATGAAATGCCCGAGAATCATGCCCATGGTAGCTTTTGATATGATTTTCCCACCTGCTCGGAGGACTCACTGATGATTCATGAAGTGAAGTCTCTGAAGTTTTATCTATTTATTCGTTTTCTTTGGTGCTCTGTTTTTTTCCATCTTCCCCTGTTTTTGGCGCCTGTTCATGGAATGGGTTGTTTCTCTGATCCCTGCTTGAAGGAGATCCTAGAAAATCTGGAGTAGTTGTCATGGCAACAAAGCTCACCTCATTAGCATCCCCATACCCATCGTTCATCTATCCACCTCTCTCTCTGGGTCATCATACCCATTTCCTCACTCAAGCTTGCAGGAATCAAGCATCCTCTACCACACCCATTTTCCTCTCATTCAGCCCCCATATCCATACAACCCATACCTATCCTTCATGCTACTCGTAACCACGTTCTACCTAATCCGGACATCTCACATCCGGAATTCTCCTCTGCTGACATTCCATCCGGACATCTCATATCCGGAATTCTCCTCCGCGACATTCTATCCAAACATCTCACATCCGAAATTCTCCTCCGCCGACATTCCATCCGGACATCTCACATCCAGAATTCTTTTCCGCCGACATTCCATCCGGACATCTCACATTCGGAATTCTCCTCCGCGACATTCCATCCGGACATCTCACATCCGAAATTCTCCTCTGCCGACATTCCACCCGGATGCCTCACATCCGGAATTCCGTCCGCCAACATTCCACCCGGATATCTGACATCCGGAATTGTTCTCTGCCGACATTCCACCCGGATATCTTACATCCGGAATTCTGTCTGGCCGACTTTCCACCTTCTTCGGATATCTCACATCCGGAATTCTGTCCGTCCGACGTTCAACCTTCTCCGGATATCACATTCCACCTTTTTCTTCATCTTTAGAACATTTTGCTGCCACTTCTATTTCTAGAAAGCAATTTTCATACTTCCTCTATTTTTAAAATGTTTTGAAATAAGCAAGAAATCAATTCCGTAATTCTGAACAATAGAGTTATCAGAATTGATTCAGGCAAGATAAAACGGGCTTTGGTGGGGGCCCGACATATGAGATTTGATTGATTTGATTATCATACATAATTGATTTATCCTGTTCTTTGATATGTATGCTATTATTCCTTAATTGTGCGCTAACCTCACTTCTTGATAGCGCTTTATGGATCGCTGCCCAGGTACGCATCCACATCCGCTCGAGTTATTTTCTGTATGCATGTTTAGATTCTCACATGTGCATGATCACTCTGAGTATTCATTGACTTCCTCATCAATTGCCATGTCAGCTTCATTTTATTAGTAGAGACCCGACTTTAGGGACTTAGAGGGGTGCTACAATCTTTACCGTACCTTCCCGACAAGTAACCTGACCCCCGAACTCGATCCGGTTTTCCGCAGATCACCTTTTCCGAAGTAAGGAGTCACACTTAGGGTTTTTCTTTCTTATTTTGTTTACCCTTTTAAAAATAAAACAAAAACAAGTGGCTACTCCAAGTCATTTTTTTTTAAACCGATTAAATCATTTTTCAAAATAAAAATCGAGTTCACTATTCGAGTGGGAAACGCATTGAGACGAAATACGGGGTCCACAATATCACATGTTTCACCTTTAATTCATCTCCCTTGTTTCAACTTTAAATATCATTTCATTTTGATTTAATATTAACATTTCAAATGAACTGGTTGATGGAAACAATTTTTTACACAACATCAACTTTCTAAACAATAGAAACCTTTTGTATAGTCAAGTATTCACTTGTCAAAAACATGAACTAAACATTGAAGAAAATGGTATATTTTACGCAGAAAATTTGCATGGCTGTTAAGGGAACCATTTTTGAAAGAAATGGTAAATCAGTTCTCATATTGTGAAGGAGTTGTTTTGTTCTTATCAAAAATAAAAAAAGAAATAAAAGAATAAAAGGAAAAAAAAAAAAAAAGATATTATATAGTATTGGAAAATGAAGGGGAAAGAATAGTTCAAAAACGAAGTCAGCAATAGGACTATAAATTAGATTTTAGAGAAGTATTTGCAAGCCTAAAAGTTTTTTCATACTGTTTGGAACCCGATATAAGAGAAAGCAATCAAAGAAAATAATCATCTCTCTAGCTATTTTGGGTCGAAAATGAAAATGTGAGAAGATAGAATAAGGAAAAACAAACAAGGTTGGAATTACTTCATAATTTCTGGCCTTGTTGCAGGATAGTCAAATATGCAGAATTTAGGGTGAAAAATATACCTCATAAGGAAGAGTAAACGGGAATAGGAAGCAGGTAAAATAATATTCAGAAATATATTGTGTTTGAAATCACTCTAAAACAAAACTACTTCTTGTGATAAATCCTGTAAAGATTACTTGAAAGAAACAGACTACTCATCGATATAATATAGTAAGCACTTCATGCCATCAGTATTATTTGTCAATTGTAATTTGAAAAGGAAATAAAAGAATTCTAGGAGTATAACCTATGCCAATCTCCCCAATGCAAAGGATGACATTTCCCTCAACTGTACATCTGCATAATGAAGCATCTCAATCAAAGGTTGCACCAACACCTCTCTATGCAATATGCACCTGTAAGAATCTAAAATCTTAAAGAAAAAATAAAAACCAGAGAAAATAGGAAGAAGAAGAAAAAGAAGAAACAATAACATATATATGATGTGTTAATGTTTTTCTGCATCACTAAACACTCCTTTAGCCCATTCATTTGTGATATTCTGGGAAACACAACCAGAAAAATAAGGCAAACTGGGGTATTTCGCAAACACATTTCTCAATTCAGAAACAGAACTACAATTCTAATGACTGACTATGGGAAATGCTTCATGATGTACCTTCACCAATGTCTCAAGAAAAGGGTCACCAGTAAATTGATACTTGTCTCAGTTGAGAAGGGATAAGAAATAGGGGTTTGATACCAGTTCTTGATACTTTCTTAGTTTTCAAATAGAGAACATAAATTAGGCCAGTGCAAGATTTACCAAATCAGTCAACCAAATATGCTGAATTAATTCATCAAATACACACATCATGGCTTAGTTTTTTCCAAAATAAAAAAGGAAGAACATCAAACATCGGTAGAACAATTCAACATAGTCCATTCACAAAATCATTAATTTTCCTAAAAGCATAGGTGCAAGGTGGAATCAAGTTCAAGTTAGGCTTGATTTCCCCAAAAGTTATGTACAAGTTTTACCTTTACCATGTTCAGAAGCATCATGGGAGGACTTAAAAGTTGCTGATGAACTACTTCTGCCCTTAGTGGTAGATTTTGACCCAGATAACTGGCTGAGGTCTTCATCATCACTAAAGGGAACTGCACTTTGAGTTTCTGCAGTACCTTTACTTGTGATATTCTACAAAAAATTGAAAAAAAAAAAAAAAGATTGGAAAGCAGAGAGTGGATAAATATTGAACAAGAATGACAGGTAAAAAAGGGGGAAAAAATCCAGACATGGAGATCACTTGTTCTGCTAAGAAAACTAGAAGAATAAGCATTACCTCCAATGACTGAGCACCTGACATGAACTGTGGGGTTTCCTTGGAGTGCACTGCCCTTTCCTTGACCCGCTTCTGCAATAGTTATATTTAGTTACCATCAAATTATATATTTCCTATATAGGCAAGGTATGCAGGCAGCAGGTTCACACCAAGTGTCAGTGAGATGCCAAATGCTACTTCTGCAAAGCAATGTCCTAAAGGGGAAGGAAGAGTACATGTAGAGAGATTCCTTCTTTTACTCAAGAAGTCTTAATCCTAACTACTTAAAAGGCAAATAATATAATTAACTTTTAGATTTAAAATCACTGCTTATATACTTAGTAATGCCCACAGAAAGGGAAAGAAACCACCTAGGAGACAATTAGACAACACTAGGAAATATTGAACCCTTACAATAATTAAAAATCATCTACAATATACTTACAATTGTTATATTCAAACAAATTCAATACCATATAGATGTGGTACAACTAAAAACCAACCTAAACTATCTGTGATATTGTCACAGAAATTTGAAGACATAATATGGAGTACTCACATGTGTCTCTTCCAGATTATATTGAACACAAGAATAGAAAGACATTTTGTCATCTTTGTAGACAAAATTGTGCAATGCAAGATCCACATCATTAACTGGAAGGATCTTCATTTTTTGCATCAATGAATATCATTCTCAGGGACCCAGAAGTGAAAGAAAGAAAAGACTAAATAACTATACTGCTTCCATTATCACACCCAAATTTCACTTATCCAAGTCCTATTTGATCCAGTAATTGTTAAAAAATAGAACCTTCACTCTAGTACAGGATAGAAACCACAGTAATGTATGAAAACCAAATTTTTGATTAAGAACAGAAGCACACCATCCCTAGGAAAGACAAAACCACCATCAATAGACCTCATATCATACACAGAGACACATAGCCCCAAATTCACAATAATCTTCGTCACAAGACTTTCTGTCCCTTAAATGGTTTGAAATCTCAATAACAAATGAAAAACGCAAAGATAATGCTCAATCTCCAGATCTTGTCTAAGAAGAGACTTTCAAACTCTCCTTTGACAGCTTCATTGAGGGGAAGGTCCAGAAGATGAGGCCGCAATTGCACTGTGTGCTCAATCAAGCTAAGGAAGAACATCTAAACCTAGAAAACGTAAATTTCAAACTGAAAATCAGTGACAGAGGCAGATTATCACAGGAAATTAAACAAAATAAAGTAAAAAAAACTAACAAAATGTCTTCTCCAACTTGTTTTCGCAGTCTCAAGGATGCTCTTTTTTCTGTAGGGTTCTTCCGTGAGATTCTGGTTGATCTAAGGCTTTAATCTCCGACCGATCAGCGTTTTCGGCAATAGGAATATTTCATTGCCCGTTGCGCCGGTGAGGTTTGTGATTCGCCAACGGTGAGAGGAGAGACCGAAACCAAAGTTGATGGGAGAGAGGCGAGCTTAGCTGAAAGCCTGAAACAGAAAAATCATTTCAATAACGTGAAATAAAAATAAAAATAAAATCAAAATTAACAGAATGATTTTAGAATTAAAATTTATTTTAATTTTTTTGTTCTTAAACAAAATTAACAATATTTAAATATTTGTCTCCTGGCATGCTCAAGACTTTTTTTTTCTTTTAATTATTTGGTGTGAAATTAATTTGAATTAATTCAAAAATCTTCTTTTTTCCCATAAAAATTTATGGTAGCAAAACATGAAATTTGTCACCGTGTTGTTCCAAATATTTAATAATTTTAAGGTTATGTTTGGTTCACAAAAATATTAGGAAAATAAAAAAAATGAAAAAAAAAATGATTTTCTCGTGTTTGGTTATCCTATAAAAAATATCCAAGAAAATTAAATATGATTAAAACTAATTAGAAACTTATATATTTTTAAATTATTTAATCTTTATATCAACGAATTAAAATAATTAAAATGAGTTAGAAATAAATAAAAATAATTTATCAACTTTTAATTTTTTTTTTAATTTTTTTCACTTTTTCTTTTTTTATACTTTTTCTTTGTTTTTTTTCCTTATATTTTCCCTCAAAATTTTCGAACCAAACATAACCTAAGATATTAAAATTTATTCCACTCAAATGTAATTCATTTAATAATCATATCAAAATTAAAGTCGAAGAAAAACCTGTTAACATGATTCCAACTTGTTAATCTCCTATCAAACTACGATAACATGATTATAACATATCTAAAATTTTAAATATATAAAAATATTATTTTTAAAATACTTTTTTTAACATATTTATATATATATATATATATATATATATATATATATATTAATTTTTAATTAACTTAGTTGCTTAATTTTAGTTAAAATCAAAGCTTGAAAAGGAAAAAAAGAAAAGAAAAAAGAGGTCATTTAACCTTAAGTAAATGAATATTAGAAGTTGTCTGGATACTTCTTTTTCACTAATTCTAATAAATATTTTAACCTTAAGCAAAAAGATGTACCTTGGCGGAGGGAGCTGGAAACTAGACATGTGGGTGATCCTCTGTATCATCATGGCTTCTTTTGACATTGAATAGTTGAAGGCTCTGTTGAGGGTGATCTTGGCCATGGTCATATATGAGATGGATCCCACAACTTTCCACTTTGCAACTTGCTTTGCCGTTAGGCTCAATAAAAACGGACGAAAAGCCAGCCTTAAACTTGTTCCACCTATTGGATCGATACTCACTTGAAATGGCAATCTGAGGGAAATAGACCACCATCAATGCTGGATCTGCAAATAATGTGCTATTCTCTATGTGGATAGAAACATATTTCGACTCCACGTGTCCAAATTGATCACCATCGGATATCAACAATCGAAGGGTACCATTCTCAAAGTCATCGTCATCGTCATCGTCATCGTCATCATCAAATGGAACATGATGCCAGAATAAAGCAAATCCCAAGAAGTTGTTATCTTCATACCAATTCTTTGGGAGATCTATTGTTATTTCATCTCCCATACTCTTATGACTTATCCATGTTAGATATTTTTCTTCTAATGTCCCACATGACACGTGTATGACTTTAGTCTTTTATTTAAATGGAGTTATATAATCTAATCTCTAAAATTTTGGTTATACAATTAGAGAAGTAGTTTCCTATTTTTGTGTTTACTCCTGACTTTGATGGGAAGTGGAGCAACGGTTACTAAATTGTTGGCAGTTATCAAAAAGGAAATGGGTCCTCTCTCTACCCATTTAAGTAGCATTACACAGTTTCCATCTTTTTGTGTGTGGTATGAAATTTTCATTTTTTTGAAAAGAAAAAGGGCTAAGAGAGAGAAACCGATATCTTGGAGAATTCTACAATTTTTCAGATCAAGAATTAAATGAAAGAGATTGCTATGGATTCAGGTATGTTATTTATGTTTGTGAAAATCATGATAGTCAAGATCTTGAAATTTATAAAGCATTAAGTTTAGACTTTTATTTTATCTATAACATGTGGTATCAGAGCAAGGTTAAGACTTTCATGATTTTCCATTATGATCTATTTGCTGGAATCAATTATTTGGGGACGTTTTTTTTTAATATTTTCGGTAACCAAACACAGCAAAATAGAAACCACCTGAATTTTCCTCAAATGGGCCTTTTTGGCATCCTTGAATGGATGCACCTGTATTTCACAATGATGAGCAGCAGCAGTAGTGAAAAGCTGGTCACCATTAGGATATTGGACAACATGGAGAAAACGGATTCACACGGGATGCACTCACTTGGGTCCATTTGAGAATTAGTTTCAAATCTCTTCATATCCTAAAATAATAGTAGACATATAGATGAAGTTATGCAGCAACCATCTTCTAGTAGACTTAAAAAAAAAAAATTCAGCCAAAATAAATCCAGAGATAGAAACTACTAGGATTTAGAAATTCTGTGGCTCTTCTTTATGATGCCGAATAAAGATCTGCAAATCACATTAAAGGAGTGGCAGAAAAATGATAATATTTTATTTAATTTATTTACATTATTTATTACGTATTATCCAGTGACTAACTAATTCCTAGATAAGTGGGTTTTTTATTTTTCTGGGTAATTCATATATGATGCTATTTCCACGAGAATTTCTAGTGATATTGTTGGCTACTTTAATTTATTAAACAAATCACATATTTTTCGTGCAATTTTTTCTTTCCCACGTGATGCTACATGCTACATGCCTATCTTTTAGTAAATTGATAATATTGCCCATAATTTGTTCTACAGTATAGAACACAGTGCACAGAATGTGTATCATTTACAAATCTGATTCATGTCTAGATTTTATAAGTGACATTTCTTGTATTGATATCTTATAATTATTTTCTATAGTTTACATGAACATGAAATTGTCACTTATATGAAACTGTTTAGATGATAATGTGATGTTATTGATGATAAATTGTTTTGCAAAGTGATTATTTCAACTCAAAATCCTATTTTATGAAATAGTTTGGTGATCACCAAAGTGAACCAACTAGAAAGTCATAGGTTTTAAGTTGTATTTTGGATCTTAATACTAATATCCCACGTATTAAGAAAATAGCTTTGCAAATTTTTGAATAGATATTTATATGTATCTTTGATCATGAGAATATTTTGGCTTGGCCCAAAGGTGCACCACTTTTCTTGTGATTAATATATTGCGGTAAAATAATTAATATGTACCCTTAATTGAGAGTTGGAATCGGATACCCAAAGGTAACGGACCTATCGGATTATGGATACATTATTAATTATTTTGATAGGTGAAAGAGAATCACCATAATAGTCAAAAGTTTAATTTTATATGTTGTAATTTTCATCCAAAGATGTGTTACAATAGTACTATTTATTATTTATTATTTAACTCAAAGCATTAATGTGTGAGCATATATTTAATTGCAGTTTCAGTTCCTATTTCGCTTCATTCACACGCTTCATCTGTTCCGATCCTTAATGGAACAAATTTCTCAGACTGGTCTGAGCAAGTCCAATTTCACCTAGGTGTATTGGATCTTGATTTGGCACTTCGGACTGAGAAACCGCCTGCTATTATTGAGGAAAGCAGTGCGGAAGAAAAAACTTTAAGTCAATCTTGGGAAAGATCGAACAGATTGAGCATTATGTTTATGCGAATGAGTATAGCAAACAACATTAAGTCAACACTTCCTGAACGTGACACTGCTAAGGAATTTTTTAAGACTGTGGAAGAACGTTTTCGTTCAGCTGACAAGTCTCTTGCTGGGACATTAATGGCTGAACTTACCACCATGAAGTTTGATGGTACTCGTGGGATGCATGAGCACATCCTTGAGATGTCAAATCTAGCTGCTAAACTGAAGGCTCTTGGGATGAATGTGGATGAGTCTTTTCTTGTTCAATTTATTTTGAACTCCTTGCCTCTTCAGTATGGGCCATTTCAAATTCATTACAACACTATTAAGGACAAGTGGAATGTAAATGAATTGGCCAGTATGCTTGTTCAAGAAGAGACAAGACTTAAGCAACAAGGACATCATTCAATTCACCTTATAAGTAAAGGAGCTAGTAAGAAGTGGAAGAAACCTAAGAAAGGCAAAAGGGCAGAACCACCTAAGATCAATGGGCCAACTCAAAGAATAGAGGTTCATGAAAGGGGACAAAACAGTATCAAGTGTCGTTTCTGTAAGAAGTTTGGGCATGTTCAGAGAGATTGCCACAAACGTAAGGCATGGTTTGAGAAGAAAGGTAAGCCTTTAGCTTACGTATGTTTCGAATCAAATCTTATTGAAGTTCCTTCTAATACTTGGTGGATTGACTCAGGTTCCACTGTTCATGTTTCTAATTCGATGCAGGGCTTCCTTACAATCCAGACTTTAAACCAAAATGAAAGTTCCATAGTTGTGGGAAATGGAGTCAAAGTTCCAGTGGTTGCTACCGGGACATTTCGTTTATTTCTAGACACTGATTGTTATCTAGATTTGTTTCAGACTCTTTATGTTCCTTCTATTTCTCGTAATTTGGTTTCTATATCTAAACTTGACCTTGAAGGTTATTCATTTTCATTTCGTAATAAAAGATTCAGTTTGTTTAAAAAATCTTCTTTTGTTGGTTCCGGAAGTTTATGTGATGGTTTGTATAAACTGAATCTTAATAGTCGTTTTGCTGAAAGCCTTCTAACCCTGCATCATAATGTTGGAACTAAACGTAACCTGATCAATGAAAGTTCTTCTTACTTGTGGCACAAACGTTTGGGTCATATATCCAAAGAAAGAATAAAGAGATTAGTGAAAGATGGGATTTTACATAACCTAGATTTTACTGATCTCGATGTGTGTGTGGATTGTATTAAGGGAAAACAAACCAAACATACAAAGAAGGGTGCTACAAGAAGTGGAGAACTTCTTGAAATTGTCCATACGGACATTTGTGGGCCGTTTGACTCGCCATCTTTTGGTAAAGAAAAATATTTTATCACTTTCATTGATGATTTTTCACGTTATTGTTATATCTATTTATTGCATGAAAAATCTCAAGCAGTGGATGCCCTAGAGGTGTACATTGTTGAGGTTGAAAGGCAATTAGATAAAAAGGTGAAAATTATCAGATCAGATAGAGGTGGTGAATATTATGGTAGAAATGATGGATTGGGTCAATGCCTTGACCCATTTGCTAAACTCCTAGAAAAGCATGGTATATGTGCACAATACACTATGCCAGGTACGCCTCAGCAGAATGGAGTGGCTGAAAGGCGTAATCGTACATTGATGGATATGGTTAGGAGTATGCTAAGTAATTCCTCTTTACCCATTTCATTATGGATGGAAGCCCTTAAGACCGCTGTTTATTTATTGAATAGGGTTCCTACTAAAACAGTTCCAAAGACTCCTTTTGAACTGTGGACAGGAAGGAAACCAAGTTTAAGGCACTTGCACGTTTGGGGTTGCCCCAGCGGAGGCTAGGATTTATAATCCACATGAAAAGAAATTGGATTTCAAAACCATTAGTGGTTACTTTATTGGCTATCCAATGAAATCCAAAGGGTATAGGTTTTATTGTCCTAATCATAGTACGAAAATTGTTGAAACGGGTAATGCCAGATTCATTGAGAATGATGAAATCCGTGGGAGTGATCAATTACAAAAAACAAATATTCAAGAAGTTAGGGTGCAAGTCCCACTACCCATAACTTCTAAAGAAATTGTTGTTCCTACAATTGTAGAATCATTTGGCAATGTTGAACAACAAATTAATGATCAGTCACTCTCCAATGAGATTATCACTAATGAACCAATTATGGAAGGACCACAACAATCAACATTAAGAAGGTCTCAAAGAGAACGTAGACCTGCTATTTCTGATGATTATGTGGTTTATTTACAAGAATCTGATTATGATATTGGGACAAGTAAAGACCCGATTTCATTTTCACAAGCCATTAGTTGTAGTGATTCTAATAAATGGATTGATGCCATGAATGATGAGTTGAAATCAATGGATCAAAATAAAGTCTGGGAACTTGTCGAACTGCCTGAAGGATATAAAGCAGTTGGTTGTAAATGGGTCTTTAAGACCAAACGCGACTCAAAAGGCAATATCGAACGACATAAAGCCAGACTTGTGGCCAAAGGTTTCACTCAGAAAGGGGGTATTGATTATAAGGAGACCTTCTCTCCTGTATCCAAGAAAGACTCACTTAGAATCATTATGGCTTTAGTTGCTCATTTTGATTTAGAGCTACACCAAATGGATGTGAAAACTGCTTTTCTTAATGGGAGTTTAGAAGAAAAGGTTTATATGGATCAACCTGAAGGTTTCTCCATAAAGGGAAAAGAACAGATGGTTTGCAAATTAAATAAGTCAATATATGGACTTAAACAAGCTTCTAGACAATGGTATCTTAAATTCAATGATACTATTACTTCCTTCGGATTTAAGGAAAACACTGTTGATCGGTGTATATACCTGAAGGTTAGTGGGAGCAAGTTTATATTTCTAATTTTATATGTTGATGATATTTTGCTTGCCAGTAGTGATCTTGGTTTATTGCACACAACCAAGAAATTCCTCTCTGAGAATTTTGAAATGAAAGATATGGGTGAGGCAACTTATGTGATTGGAATAGAAATATTCCGTGATCGCTCACGTGGTTTGTTGGGGTTGTCTCAAAACCAATATATTGAAACAATCTTAGAGAGATTTGGTATGGAGAACTGTTCAGCTAGTGTAGCCCCAATTCAGAAAGGGGATAAATTTAGTCTCATGCAATGTCCACAAAATGAATGGGAACGTAAACAGCTGGAAAGAATTCCTTATGCTTCTACTATAGGAAGTTTGATGTATGCACAAACTTGCACCAGACCAGACATCAGTTTTGCAGTTGGTATGTTGGGTAGATACCAAAGTAATCCTGGAATGGATCATTGGAAAGCTGCAAAGAAAGTGATGAGGTACTTGAGGGGAACAAAAGATTATATGCTTACTTTTAAGAGGTCTGATAATTTGGAGGTGATTGGCTACACAGATTCAGACTTTGCTGGATGTGTTGATAGTAGAAAATCAACTTTTGGTTATGTATATCTATTGGCTGGGGCAGCAATTTCATGGAAAAGTGCTAAACAAACTATTATTGTTGCATCCACAATGGAAGCTGAATTTGTGGCATGCTTTGAGGCCATGGTTCATGGTTTATGGCTGTGAAATTTTATCTCAGGGCTTGCTATTGTCGACACTATTGAGAAGCCGTTGAAGATTTATTGTGATAATTCTGCAGCTATATTTTTCTCCAAGAACGACAAATACTCTGATGGTGCTAAACACATGGAGTTAAAGTATTTTGCCGTTAAGGAGGAAGTTCAAGAAACAACGTGTGTCTATTGAACATATTAATACTGAGCTCATGGTTGCAGATCCACTAACTAAAGGGTTACCACCAAAGACATTTAAAGAACATGTTAAAAGAATGGGTCTTGATTGTAACCCTTGATGTCTATTATGTTTGGATTGCAAATGTTTGTTTATGTTATTAGACATTTTGAGATCTCATTAATCATGTTTCTGATTTTTCCTGTTTTCCATTTTGTACGTACATCTATGAGATTGGATAAATGATAACAGGAAGTCTTTTACAAAGACATTTTTTGTTGGACCAATTTTGGATACTTCTCATTTATGAACCATGGTTGATTGAATTGCTAGTGTTGTAGTACATGGAAGGGACTATGTCGCCTTATTGATGTACAACCGCCATGACTCATACTAGTGATTCATTTGACCATAGTATTTATGATGACCAATTTGAGTTAGAAATGGATTAGTTTTTTATGCGCATAATGTTGACTTCATTGGGGCTAAAATAAAGTTAGTCATATGGGACAAGTGGGAGAATGTTAGATATTTTTCTTCTAATGTCCCACATGACACGTGTATGACTTTAGTCTTTTATTTAAATGGAGTTATATAATCTAATCTCTAAAATTTTGGTTATACAATTAGAGAAGTAGTTTCCTATTTTTGTGTTTACTCCTGACTTTGATGGGAAGTGGAGCAACGGTTACTAAATTGTTGGCAGTTATCAAAAAGGAAATGGGTCCTCTCTCTACCCATTTAAGTAGCATTACACAGTTTCCATCTTTTTGTGTGTGGTATGAAATTTTCATTTTTTTGAAAAGAAAAAGGGCTAAGAGAGAGAAACCGATATCTTGGAGAATTCTACAATTTTTCAGATCAAGAATTAAATGAAAGAGATTGCTATGGATTCAGGTATGTTATTTATGTTTGTGAAAATCATGATAGTCAAGATCTTGAAATTTATAAAGCATTAAGTTTAGACTTTTATTTTATCTATAACAATCCACTCTGGTATTCCTCTACGTCCTGGAATAACAACATTTACATGGTAGTCCTCCGAGTCCTCCGAGTCCTCCGAGTACGTTGGGCATTCAAAATCCTGTATAAAAATAGCATGTAAATTTCATGCCTTCATTAAAAAATAAAATAAAATAAGTGCCATATGTAAAATTCATACCTGAATGTGTGGTTTTAAGCAGTTGGGAAGAGAGAACCAGAGTGGATGCTTTGCATCACTTGATAAAGTTTCCAGGAGTGGACAACCACGTGCGTCTATCCATCTTAGACTTGATGGAAGCTTTGGAATTTCTTTAAGCATCAAGCAGTCATTCATGATAAGGCCACGCAACCGAGAAAGACGAATGATGCCACCAGGTATGCAATCAATATTGTTTCCACTCACATTTAAGTATTCCAATGAGAACAAGCACCATAAATCATCGGGGATTGCTCCTGCCATCAGATTGCAACCACTTACATCTAGTTTTTTTAAGCGCATGCTTCTCAGACTGTCGGGCAATTTGTGGAGCTTTGGACAGATTCACGAACAACAAGTTCACTAACACACGTCAAATTACCAATGCTTGTTTGGAAGAGTCTCAAGGTTCTCACAATTGCTCAACTCCAACCTAATTGATGATGGCAGCTCTGCTTATAGCTGATTCATGTAAAGAAAGGCCTTTTGAATGTTCCATATCCTCTATGATCTCCAAAAAAATCTCTAGATTTGAACAATCATTGAGATCGCAGAGTTCGAGGATTTCAAGCGTAAAATCTTTGGGAACACTCCTCAAGTTTTTGCAATTTCTCAAATGTAAGTATCGAAGTCGGGGAAGATGACCTATCAAGCAAGATAATTCTTTAATAGGAGTATCATCTAGAAAAAGTTTCCACAGATTTTCCATATTCTTTTGGATCTCAGGGAACTTCTCAAAATTTGAGCAACCTCTGAGCAGCAGACTTTCAAGAGCCTCTAAGCACTCAATGCTAGTTGGGAGTTCTTTAATACCACTACGAGATAACTGAAGCATCTTTAAATGTCTCATATTCACAAAGAAAATATCAGGGAATTTCTCAAACTTTGAACACTTTGAGAGATTAAGAGTTTCAAGAGATATCAAGGACCCAATGCTGCTTGGGAGTTCTCTAATTCCACTCTCGCTAAAATTAAGCTCTTTCAAAAATTTCATCTCAGAAAATGTGCCAATAGATGAATGAAGTTTGCTGAAGGTTACACAACCTTCAAGATTAAGTTTCTCCAATTTTGGCATCCTTGAGAATTTCGGTATTTTGATGAGCTGTTGTGAGTTACTTAGATCGATGAACTTCAATTCTGCAAAACACTATAGCAAAAGACATTTTTTTAAATAAAAACCTTCCATGAACTTGAAAATTAGCATAAAAAAAAAAAAAGAAATTAAATAATGATTATACCTTCTCCCCTTTCAAAAGTTCTTTTATGTTGCTAGACTTCAAGTTGATTGCAACAAGCTTCTCTCCATGAAAATTTGAAGGCAAAGACACTAAGCCTTCCCAATGAAGATAGTTTAAATTAGGAGGAAATTCAAAGTCTTTAGGAAGAGACATTTTATGCTCATCGCCAAGACTATAATAGACTTTGAGCAATCTAAGTTTCTTCATCTTGGCAAACACTTTCTTCATTTGGGCAAATATTTTTGTAGTGAACCATTTTTCTTTTGATCTAGACAAGTCTAGAGAAATGGTTTCAACATTTTCCATCCCCTGGAAAACAAGATTGAAGGATCAGGAAAACAAATAGTAAAAATCCTAACTTTTTAAGAAAAAAATATTATTAAATCTTTTATCTCCCAAAAGAGCTTAAGTAAGCTATTGAATTTAAATAGTTGATTCTTACCTCTTCACTTTCAAATGTACAATAGATATCATCTGGATTCCATAATCTGCTCCATTTGCTAGGGTCTTTAGGATGTTGTTCTTGAACAATTTTCTTGCACATTTTCTCGATCAAACCATGAATATATATCCTATTGTGTGCAATAGTTATAAGACATTTATCCAATAGAACTCTTATATTTGTTTCACCATACAACTTAGAACTTTCCCATATTTTTGAAGCAAAGTCTCTATCTTCACCTTGAAAAAAACAAGCGATGTCAAGGAGTATCGTCTTTTGTGTAAGGTCTAATCCATCAAAGCTTATTTTAAGCACATTTTGAATTTTCACTTGAGGCTCTTTTTCCAATTTGTGTAGTTCACTTTCCCATTGACCTATTGTCTTGTCATATAAAAAAGAACCCAAAACTTTCAAAGCTAATGGATGACCTCGACAATAATCTATCGCACAATATGAGAGAATTTTAAAATCCTCTTTTGGAAGATTTGGTTGAAAGACATTTTGATTAAAGAGCTTAAGTGCTTCATCACCCTTTAGTTCTTCAACCTCATATAGGTAATCCACATTAAGCTTAGTTATGCATTGTTTATCTCTAGTTGTGATGATGATTCTACTTCCTTTACCATACCAAGCACGCTTTTCAACTAAAGATTCTATTTGTTCCAGATCATCAACATCATCAAAAATAATAAGAGCCTTTCGAAGGGGAAGACTTTTTTTTTATCACATGGGCTCCTTGGAGAGAATTGCTTACCTTTTGATTTGCTCCCTCTAGGATATCATTGAGAAGTATATTTTGCAAATGAAGTGGACCTTTATTTTTGTAAGCCTCTCCGACTTTTTCAAGGAAGCTACTACATTCAAATCCCCAAGAAATTTGATTATATATATATCCAGCAATGGTTGTTTTACCTATTCCGCCAATTCCACATATCCCAACTATGCGAACATCATTTGACTCCATCCTCAGTCCCAAACTTATTTTTTTAAAATGGGAATCCATTCCAACTAAATTATCCCCAACAGACAAGGGTTTACAATTCGATATTCTATTGGCTATGATGCTAGTAATATTCTTGATATACTCTGATTCATACCTAGTAATTATGAAGTAAGTTAGAGAAGAACACATGGTGAGATGAACAATAAATGGTAAGAAACATCAAGGTAATTTGATGATTTTTGGTGTCTTAATAACAACTGAAATTTCATTTACATATTTAAGCACTTTTTTTTAGAATCATATATGCAAGACAATGAAAAGAAAAATCAAAACATGAACTATATATACTTCGACTTAGTTAACTTTCTATTAAAATTACCCTAAAATTCTTTTAATTCACTTATATTTTAAATAAAATCTTTATAAAATATTTTTATTTGAAAGAGCTTCCAAAATTTTATATAAAACACTTGTTTGAAAATCTTTTTTAATATTTTGTTTCAACTGTAAAGATTAGTGAAACTTATACTTTTTATTTATCAAATTAATTTTCTAATAAAAATTACTTTTGTAAAAAATTAAAAATTTACTAGAATTTTAAAATATTTTGTTTATTTGAATTTTTATCTAATCATGCCTATAATTTAGTAAGTTAGATTTTGTTAAAATTCTGTTATAACATTTGGTTATATTATATGATTTTAGTTAAACCTATCATTAAAAAGTTATATATACAAGCCTTTTAAAATATGAAAATATGTTAACATTGATTTAATTTAAAATTTTATAATTTAAATATAAAAATAGGTTAATATTTATTCATTTTAAAATTTTGTAATTTAAATATCGCTCTCTCCTCAATATGAACTTCTAACTCCACCATTGACCACACGGTTGAGTTTCATAACTTCTACAATTTCATTATTGCAAAATAAAAATCCAACTATTAGATGCATAGACTTAAAAATGATAGGATGAAAATAATTAAGTATATGCTAAGAATCAAGAATGGCAAAATGGGAATAATGATAGAATGCATAGAATCAAGGATGACAAAATGAAAATAATTAAATAGATATATAGAATCAAGATAGAAATCTGACCATATTTTCATAAATTAAGAGCAATCAAATATTAACAATATTTTATTATCTTAGTTTTAGGAAATAATATTGGTTTCCCTTAATTTTAGGATATTTATTATTCTTTTTTTTACCTTAATAATATTCAAGGTTTCCATTACCAAATTTATCAAACTCTTTACTATTTTGGACCTTAATTGTTTATTTGTTTGTTATTAATATGTTGTATTATAAATTGATTAAAGATGTTTGATTTTACATTTAATTCTTTAAATTGGATATTTAACATCTTTTATGGAACTATTCTGGATAGAATTATGAAAACCCCAAAGTTTTTCAATAATCTATAGTGGATATTAATTACGTAATTAATATAGATCCAACAATTTGTTTAACTTTATAGAAATTGATTTTACTTCTAAATTAATTTCTAAAAAGTTGTGTTATATTTTATTTCAAATCTTGTATTGGAATGCCTATTTATCAAATTATGAAATACTAAGAAACATAAATAAAAAAAAAAATAGAAAAAGAAAAAACAAACATAAAGCAAGAAGAAGAACTCAAGGTTAAACCTAAACCATATACTTTTGATAATTTATTTTTCGATTTGTTGATGAAATATTTATATTTGGAATCATATGGACTTCTTTACGATTATAAAGTTATAAATGACAATAATAATAATAATAATAATTATTATTATTATTTTATACAATTCGAGAAATATTCAAGTATGAGGCATGTGTGTCACGAGATTATTAGTCGTGCATCAAGTATTCTAAATAATCAAATAATTTATTCTATTTAAGAAAAATATAATTGGTATGTAAGCTATTTAAATTTAGAAATATTTGATTAAAATGAATGAAATAATTCCCAAACTGTAAATCTAGCTCTTCCCATATTTTTTTTCTTGAAAAGTAACTCATTTTTAATATAAATGTTATTTACCATTTCAAGTATTTACATATAGATTTTAAAAAAGATGATTATTTTTACAAGAAAATAATGAGGGCATTTTCATCCATATGAGGCCAAAAATTGAGGTTTTAAAGACCCTTTTTATCAAATAACCCTTAGATTTATTGATATTTTATTTTCCAAATTGAATATTAGCAATAATTCTTTAAAACATCCTAAATTTAGATTCAGGGCAATTTAAAAGTTTTGCAAACAAAGCATCCTTAAGTAGTAGCTGAATCAAACCCATGACAAGTGCAATAATTTATAATTATGAGACTCAAATTTAAGCACTTATAAATGAAAGCTACTCATAATTCATAAATAAAAGCTAAAAAGAAGATATTAAAATTACCCTTCTTTTACATGCCATCCAGAAAGATTGCCTGCTTCAGTCAAGGCCTCCCTCCAACTTTGTACCTTGTTCTTCCAATTTTCTTCATACCTGATGAATGCTTCTCCAAAGCTCCCTGTTTGTTTACGTACATCCGATGGATCCACATGGTAGAAAATTGGCAATACTATGTGACTATATTCCCGTCTGCACTCCATGATCTTTGCAAGCTCGTCTAGGCACCACGTTGAATCAGCATAAGTCTTTGAGAAAACAACAATGGAAGATCTTGATTTTTCAATAGCATTTAGAAGCTCTGGCGCAATTTTTTCTCCTCTCTTAAGTTTGTCATCTTTGAAAGTTCTAATGCATTTTCTAACCAAAGCATTATGTAAGTGATCAGTGAAATTGTAACGGGTGTCTTCCCCTCTAAAACTCAAGAACACGTCATGAGTCCAACCAAGGTTGGAAGGAGAAGAATCAGATGCCATTTGAGCCCTTGTGGAAGCCATTGCTAGCCAAGCTACGTGTATGTCAAAACTATAAGACAATCTTCAATTGAATCTTGCCTCTGTGAAAGGTGTTTCGGAGGTAAAGTATTTAAGCTAGAAAAAAAAGACGGATTCTAATCAAAAGGAATCATAAAATTAGAAGTTGAGGAAGAAACCAAGAAATTTCTAGGAAAGAAGGTGGGCACTCTAAGGTCTAACAAAACAACCTTTTTTCCTTTTGCTTTCACACTCTTGTCTTTTGCCTTGGCATTCATTCACATGAGAATATGCCTTTTTCCATTCTCAATTATTTGTCATTAGCTGTATCCATTTACCCTTGATTTAAGGTGGGTTCACATGAGCCAAGACCCTACCTCAATCATTAAGCCCATTCTTGAAGCTTTCCTTCACTCTTTTACATTTTATTTTTATTTTTCTTCTGTTTGGTATTCAACAACCAGCACTTTTGCTTTTGCAATTTTCAGTGTTATTTTATACATTTTTTTTCCCTTTAACTTGTCTTTTCTTTAATTTTTTTCCCAATTGGTATAACAACTAAAGTGTAAAAAATAAACATATGTCAAACCTTAGTGACTCAAATATATTACGTTATAGATAATTGAGCTTTAATTTGGGTTTTTCTAATATTATAGCAACTTGGTATTCACCCATTGAGTCAAAAAAGCTTGGCTAAAATCTCAAGTAGTAATACCATAGGAGATCATTCTCGTACACTTCAAGTTGAAATTTAAAATCTAATTTGATACTCAGAGTGGATTTTAAAATTTTATTTATTTGGAAATGGTAACATAAATTCAAATTTCTATTTTAAAAAATCATTATGCATAAAAATTAAAGCCATATATTAAAAATATTATTGTTATGTTTATTATTTTAAAATACATATTAATTATTTGATGATTTTTTTAATTGAGTATTTGTTTGAAAAGGTAAAGTAAGCTTCTTTTTTCTTAACAAAAATTAAATCATATCACTAATTTTTTTTAGTTATCTAAGTAGCTCCAAATATATTGGCTAAGGCAAAAATATACATATATAAATATATATATATATATATATATCTAAATTATATTAATTATTTATTTGTATAAAAAAATTTATTTAGAATTAGTTGTTAATCCTTTTACGAGATGTAACAAGAATCATTTGTTCACCAATGGGCCAAAAAGTAATGAATGAGGGGTGGTCACTTCACAAGGAAAGATTCCTTTGTTGACCAACATGGGTGGCCCATTTTTTGGCATTTTCCCACGTGCATTGTTTGACGGGGCTTGCAAAGAACTATTGTTTATTTGAATTATTTATTCACCAATGGGTCAAAAAGTAATGAATGGGGATGGTGGTCACTTCATAAGGAAAAGTTCCTTTGTTGATCAACATAGGTGACCCTTTTCTTGGCATTTTCCCATGTGCATTGTTTTATGGGGCATGTCGGCCCTTTTTTTGGCATTTTCCCGTGTGTATTGTTTTATGGGGCTTGTCAGCCCTTTTTTTTGGTATTTTCCCATGTGCATTGTTTGACGACATAGGTGGCCCTTTTCTTGGCATTTTCCCGTGTGCATTGTTTTATGGGGCTTGTCACCCTTTTTTTTGGCATTTTTCCATGTGCATTGTTTGATGGGGCTTACAAAGAATTATTGTTTATTTGAATCATTTATTCACCAATGGGTCAAAAAGTAATGAATGAGGATGGTGGTTACTTCATAAGGAAAAGTTCCTTTGTTGATCAACATAGGTGACCCTTTTCTTGGCATTTTCCCATGTGCATTGTTTTATGGGGCATGTCGGCCCTTTTTTTGGCATTTTCCCGTGTGTATTGTTTTATGGGGCTTGTCAGCCCTTTTTTTTTGGTATTTTCCCATGTGCATTGTTTGACGTCATAGGTGGCCCTTTTCTTGGCATTTTCCCGTGTGCATTGTTTTATGGGGCTTGTCGCCCTTTTTTTTGGCATTTTTCCATGTGCATTGTTTGACGGGGCTTACAAAGAATTATTGTTTATTTGAATCATTTATTCACCAATGGGTCAAAAATTAATGAATGAGGATGGTGGTCACTTCATAAGGAAAAGTTCCTTTGTTGACCAACATAGGTGACCCTTTTCTTGGCATTTTCCCATTTGCATTGTTTTATGGGGCTTGCCGAGAATTATTGTTTATTTTAAATTATATTTATGACATCATTACTTTCTTATTAATATGGTACAAATGTTTATTCATATTGATATCAGCATATCATAAATTTATTTTGAATATAAATATAAATAAAATGATAGCGTATTTAGTTTATGGGTGGGAAGTTGAAGATACCAATACCTCGTAGGAAATATTAAAATAAATAAATAAATAAAATTTGAAAAAGAGAATAGTCTAACCCGTTGTTTCCACATCTCCATTGTCTAATAAATTAAACTTATAATGAGTGCATATGCCATAAAATGAGTGCATATGTCATCAAATAAAATACTGAACAACTGGATTTTAAAAAATGGTAATTTTTAAAAATGTTTTTAAAATAAAAAATTTCAAAAAAATATTTTTAAATTTGCGATAGTTTGCAATAATCTAATTAGAAATTGCATTTTAAAAAGATAATTTTAGATGAATTTTAAAGTTATTTTTTGAAAAGCAAACTTTAATATTTAACCCAAAGTTGTATTTTTTTTTCCAATACCCAATGAACAATCAATATTCTACTATTGTTGTGAGGAAGATGCAAGACAATTTTTGAACCTTTTCTTTAGTAAAAAGAAAAAGTGAGAGTTAGGTTGACTTTTTGTCATCTTGGAAAATTCTAATAAGGAACAATATTTTGTTGATTGACATAGGTGGCCTATTTCTTGGCTTTTTCCCTTGTACATTGTTTTTTGGGGGTATGTGAGATTATTGTTTATTTTGAGTTACATCTTAGATGAGTTTTATCTTTAATAATTAGAAAGTTTTTCATGGTATTATAATTTTCTTGTGGATGTGATATTATATCATTATATCATAAATTGTTTTGAAAATAAATAGAAATAAAATTACAATTTTATTAGTTTCGTATATGGTAAGATGAAGACACTGATACCATAGTTCTTATAACACAGGTGTTTGCAAAAGTTAAATAAAATTACTTATTCTATAGAATAAATATTTAAAACTCACGAAAAGGATGATTAGCATATTAAAGTCAACAAGTCAACACATTAAAGATCATTCAATCCTTTTTGTGTTTTTGCAGTTGGCATATTGTCCTTTGATATTAATTCCTTTTCATTTGTGGTTGGCTTTAGTACCAACAAACCGACACTCATTTTTCTTTTATTTTTTTAGGAGTCAAGGTCTTTCCATGATTGTTCTCTACTTTTTACTTTTCCATTTTCCAATTTTCACACTCAATAAAAATGTCTTTGATGAAAATTTGCTTGGGTTTCCAAGTAACCTTCTCATATATATTTTCTCAAAATTCAAAACAAAATACAAGGAGTAATTTCTTATTGATGTTTACCATTTACATAGTCCCTCTTTCTACTCTCAAATTATTCAAAAACTAAGGTCACAAGAGAAAATTTATATAAATAAGTTCTTAAAAAATATATAAAACAATTATTAATGAATTTTTTTTTCCTTTTTTAAAATACTTATTTTTTAATACCAATACAATATCAAAACGAAAAGAGCATCCAGACATGACTGCTTTACTAGTATTATGAAATTCAAAATCTCTCTACTTGATATATTGATGCCTCTCTAGAAAATTATGAAAGAACATTTAACTAACTACTTAGTGAAGGATTTATATGATTAGTAATTCGAGGAGTGGAAAAAATGAGTACCATGACTTAAATTCAAGGTAGTAGGTAGAATGTCACTACAAATAAGCTTATATATTATATTATACCCAACAAAAGGTATATAAAACTTTAATCTTGATACAAGAAGAAACATGAAATTTCCACAAAATTTTCAAGAAATTTAGCTTAAAGGGGTAAGGAAACATTGAGTTTCTATAAAATTTTAATGAAATTTCATTCAAAAACTGGTAATGCTAAGAAATTAACAAGGTTTAAATCCTCAAATGTGCTTTTACATTGAAAGACTCATATTGGCAGACAATATTATCCTTCTTAATTATTTCTTTTTTTACTTTTGTCTTTTCATCAATACTATGTGACTAGGATCTCACAAAGTTTGTTGAAAGAAAATAAAAACTTTCTCAGTCTTCTCAAGTTACCCATAGGGTTCAAGCAATAATGCATACAATAATTGATGATAGTGAAATATTCAAAAGAGTTTTATAGAGAGAGAAATTATACCTTTTTTATGTTTATATAATATGGAGAGAGAAATCAAGCTTCACTTAGTAGTAACTTTTTTTTATCTATTACAAAAAAAAAAAAGGATATCCTACAAAACTATAGCATACTTTTACATCTTTTATTACTTTTAATCATGTAGAGTCTATATGCACAAATAGTCAAGAATGACAATTAATTATATTTTAAAAAAAAAATTAAAAAGAAATTATATAACTATTTATTGTAAACTAATTTATAAAGATTGATATTAGTGGATGGCGAATAAAGTAGTCATCCTATCATCTTCAAAATTGTATCTTAGATAATTAAATTAATGCCACAATTATTAAATGAAAACAATAAGTTTTTGAGAAAACAATAATGGAAGATCTTGATTTTTCAATAGCATTTAGAAGCTCAGGCGCAATGTTTTCTCCTCTCCTAAGTTGGTCATCTCTAAAAGTTCTAATGCCTTTTCTAACCAAAGCATTATATAAGTGATCAGTGAAATTGTAATGGGTGTCATCCCCTCCAAAACTCAAGAACACGTCATGAGTCCAACCAAGGTTGGAAGAGAAGAAGCAGACGCCATTTGAGCGCTTGTGGAAGCCATTGCCAGCTGCATGTATGTCAAAACTATAAGACAGTCTTTAATTGAATTCTGCCTTTACGAAAGGTGTTGCAGAGGTCAAGTATTTAAGCTGGAGAAAAAAGACAGATTCTAAATAAAGGAATCATAAAATTAGAAGTTGAGGATGTTGCGATCAATCAAGATGAATTCCCTAATTTCATATATACTGGAATATTTAACAGGGTGAATACCCTAACTACATATGTACTGGAATATTTAATAGGGTGAATACCCTAACTACATATGTACTGGAATATTTAACAAGGTGAATACCCTAACTACATATGTACTGAAATATTTAACAAGGTGAATACCCTAATTTCATATATACACTGGAATCTCCTGATTAAAAACAATGAGTAGAAAAATAATGGCGGAAGCATACCTGAATCCATTGAAGGAGAAACCTTATAGGAAGAAAACCCTTTGAGATGGTCTTCCAATTCTAGCGACTAGATTCTGTGTCAATTTCTCTCTGAGAGGATTTTCAGAAATTGGAATGCGTAGTCCTAGAATGGGGACCATAACCCTATTTATAAACTGCTAGGGCAGTTTTAATTTTATCACAATTATATTTCTGCCCCTCATAGAAATAATAATTGTCTAATGGTATCTACACAATAATCTCATGACAATTATACCCTTAAGCCAATTAATCAATTATTAATTAGATCACTATATTTAGGCTTAATTAAATGATAGCACACACATTTTAATTATTTACATGTGTGGCCCAAATTATAGATTAATTACAAAAATTAATCTAACAATCTCCCACTGGGCCGCATGCATATGTAATCAAATAAATGTGCTTAACCTTATGAGCTCAAAATTTGCTATCATGTCCTCGGGGTATATCCGAACAATCTCGTCCATTAACTATCTTGACATAGGATCAAGGTGGTCTTTGTTACATCAATCGTTACTAGACCAATCAATGGTCACATATATCGCATAGCTAAATGACATAGATCAATCATGAGTGCATAGCATGGAAATTACATGCAATGTGATCTATTCATGCCTATTTCCAACTGGTCCTACTTAACTTTATTGAGATCAAATCTTTAGCATAATTTAACAGAGTGCAATGAAATGAATACTTTATTTCTGCAGAACACAATCCAAATGTATAGATAAAGTCTAAACATAACATAGAGCAATATACAATGAATAATATAAACTCCCACTAAATTTGGATATCCTCAAATGAGACAACACCCATATGAGCAGTGTGCTCATGAAAGACTTTGGGTGGTAATCCCTTTGTAAGCGGATCCGCTATCATGGAGTTTGTTCCAATATGCTCTATGGATATCTGTCCACTCTGTACTTTTTCTTTTACAACTAGGAACTTGATATCAATGTATTTTGATTTTGTAGAGCTCCTGTTGTTATTGGAATATAAAACTGCTGATTTATTGTCACAAAATATCTTCAGTGGTCTTTCAATACCATCCGAACACGCAGCCCAAAGGTGACAAAATTTCGTAGCCATATTCCTTGATTGGATGCCTCATAACATGCTACAAACTCTGCTTCCATGGTGGATGAAGTTACGAGTGTCTGTTTGGTAGACCTCCATGAAATTGCTCCACCAGCCAACAACAGATAAATATAGCTTCGATGTGGATCTTCCGCTGTCTTGGCATCCAAAGCAAAGTCGGAGTCGGAATACCCAATCAACTCTAATTGATCCAATCTCCTATATGTAAGCATGTACTCTTTTTGTTCTCAGTAAATATCTCATAACCCTCTTGGCTGCTCTCCAATGATCCATTCCAGGGTTACTTAGATATCTGCCCAACATGCCAACAATGTACGCAATATCCGGACGTGTACATACTTGAGCATACATTAGACTCCCCACAGCCGAAGCGTAAGGAATCTTCTGCATTTCTTGACTTTCTAAACTATTTTTAGGGCATTGATTAAGACTGAATTTGTCTCCTTTAGCGACAGGGGTATCACCTGGTTTGCTATTTAGCATGCCATACCTCACCTAATTTCTTTGTTTTGGTATGTTTTCCTTTAATACACTCAACACAAATATCAAAATCTGAAAAGTCAAGTGAATCCAAAATCCCATCGGACACAAGTCGCTCAACTCTGGATTTAGAGATATGACCTAGGCGTTTGTGCCACAATGAGGCCGAATTATCTTTATTCAATTTACGTTTTGTACCTCGTGATTCCACATGCAAGGTTTCATTATAGGACGGAACAGTTTCCAACAAATATAGATTATCATAAACATTAAGTAAACCGGTTCCTACAGCATTTGAATTAATAGATAATGTAAATTTATTGTTTCCAAATGAACAACAATAACCTGATTTGTCCAAAACAGAAACTGAAATTAAATTCCGTTTGAAAGACGGTACAACAAAAGTATCTATTAAATCCAAAAAATAACCAGATTTCAATAATAATCTAAAGTGCCCTATTGCCTCTACTTCTACCAACTGACCGTCTCCGACATAGATGCATCTTTCAGCATCACTTGGTTTTCGGTAACTCAGGCAACACTGCATAGAAACACAAATGTGAGTAGTAGCACCAGAATCTAACCACCATGTGTTTCTAGATACTGAAGCTAAATTAACTTCAGAACAAACCAAAGTAAGAAACATACATTTCTTAACACGCCAAGCAACATACTTGGTACATTCCTTCTTAGTATGTCAGGCTTATTACAGAAGAAACATGTTACCTCAACTTTCTGTTTCTTTTGTTCTGGACCATTAGAAGCAGCAACCTTATTATCCTTATTCTTTCGTTTGCCCTTATCCTTCGAAGTGCTAGCCAGATGAGCACCTTCGGTCCTGTCTTGCTTCAATCTCTCTTCCTCTTGCACACAGAATGAAATGAGCTCATTAAGAGTCCATTTATCCTTTTGACAGTTATAACTGACCTTGAATTGATTAAATTGTGCAGGAAGAGAGATGAGAACCAAATGCACGAGTAAATCATCAGATAACTCGAGTTTCAAAGCCTTAAGTTTTGAAGCAAGATGAGACATCTCCATGATGTACTCCCGAACATTACCCTTGCCTTTATACTTCATTGAAATCAAGCTTGCTAAAAGCGTGCTCGTTTCAGCCTTATCGTTTTTGGCAAAACGCTTCTGAATTTCCGCAAGGAAGTCACTGGCATTAGTAACCTCATCGGTTACCGCACCCCTGAAAGCTTCTGGAATGCCGCGCTTCATGATCATAAGACTTAGCCTATTTGAACGTTCCCACTTACCCCAATAAACCTCATCCTCTTGAGTACTTTGCTCATTGAGTTCATCGGGTTTGGGCATTCTCAAGGCTAAGTCTATATCCATGCAGCCTAAGAGAATCATCATATTCTCTTTCCAGTCCTTAAAATTAGTCCCATTTAACATAGGGACATTATTGATGTTGGCAGATATAGAAGTGGTTGATATAAAAGCTGAATCCAGAACAAAATAAAATGAATCAAATAAACCATCATGCTCACATAAAATAAGCAATTAAACACATAATCTTTAAATTTAAAAGCAAATTATGACATTTCAAGATACCTAGCACAACATTAATATCAAGTCTTTGGACAGTAATATTAACTGTAAGTGGTACTCTTGTTGTAGTGATCAAACATTGATGATAGGTTATGTCAAATAATAAATCTATCTTTGGATTGATTTATTATTCACATTAAGTTACCTTTATAATCATCACATATTTATCACCACAGGTATGTATGCAATTTGACCAAATATTAACTTTCCTTTGGGCCAGTTAATACCCGCATGAATCACATACACATAAATATCTAACACCCCGAACAGACTAATCTACACGAAAGATGTCACTTTGGTGATTTTCCGCTTTAATTAGCCTATTTAAAATGCTAGATTAATAACTTAAATATTAATATCATAAAATGCTATTAAATAATAATAATAATAATAGTAAAAAAAAAAAAAAAAAAAATTTATCAACTCAATATTTCATAAATCTTAATCCATTGACATATATATATTAAAATAATAACTCAAAGAATTAATCAAGGAGTAGGCTCTGATACCACTTGTTGCGATCAATCAAGATGAATTCCCTAATTTCATATATACTGGAATATTTAACAGGGTGAATACCCTAACTACATATGTACTGGAATATTTAATAGGGTGAATACCCTAACTACATATGTACTGGAATATTTAACAAGGTGAATACCCTAACTACATATGTACTGAAATATTTAACAAGGTGAATACCCTAATTTCATATATACACTGGAATCTCCTGATTAAAAACAATGAGTAGAAAAATAATGGCGGAAGCATACCTGAATCCATTGAAGGAGAAACCTTATAGGAAGAAAACCCTTTGAGATGGTCTTCCAATTCTAGCGACTAGATTCTCGTGTCAATTTCTCTCCGAGAGGATTTTTTCGAAATTGGAATGCGTAGTCCTAGAATGGGGACCATAACCCTATTTATAAACCTGCTAGGGCAGTTTTAATTTTATCACAATTATATTTCTGCCCCTCATAGAAATAATAATTGTCTAATGGTATCTACACAATAATCTCATGACAATTATACCCTTAAGCCAATTAATCAATTATTAATTAGATCACTATATTTAGGCTTAATTAAATGATAGCACACACATTTTAATTATTTACATGTGTGGCCCAAATTATAGATTAATTACAAAAATTAATCTAACAGAGGAAGGAACCAAGAAATTTCTAGGAAGGAAGGTGGGCACTCTAAAAGTCTAACAAAATAACCTTTTTCCTTTTGCTTTCACACTCTTGCCTTTTGCCTTGGCATTCATTGGGCTCTCCAAACTTTTTCCCATTATTCATTTCAAAAAAGTGGAAGTGGAAGTGGAGAGAATATTTTCTCCTTTTCTTCTTTAATTTAGCCTTTCAATTTGGGTTTAATAAATATTTTTTAAACTTTTATGATAAAAGTGTAAAAGATTTAATTTTAAAACAAAAATTCGTGAATATAAAAAATACTATTAGCTTCGGAACTTGAAATTTTAAAAAAATTCAATGGTTTCATATCTAACCTACACAATTTTCATCTTCTAATTTAAACATAAAAAATAAAAAAAATAAAAAGAAAAAAAATTGTGAAAGTGTTGAAATTACTTTTGTATTATGGAAAAATTATGGAAGAAAATGAAAATAAAATATTTATTTATTTATTTTGAAATTTTATTTAATAAAAGACTTCATTTACGCTATCAAATAAAAGCCAAAATTATAGGAGAATTTGGAAAAAAAAAAAAACAAAAGTCTTTGGATATTGAGTCACTTCTGTGTGCCTTATAAAAAATTGAATTAATTAGTTAAAAATGGATGAAAAAATCTCCAAAATTGTGAATATAACCCTTCTCATGTTTTTAATTAAGAAGTAACCCTTTTTTTATATATATATAAATATCATTTATTATTTCAAGTATTTACTTGTAGATTTCAAAAGAAATGATTATTTTTACAAGAAAAACGATAGCTTTTTTGTCCACACAAGACAAAAAAAGGAATGATGAGTAAATTTTAAAAATTGGGTTTTTAATAAACTTTTTTAATCAAATAACTCGATTAGAGTTAGGGATGACAACGGGGCGGGTTCGGGACAAGTCGCCCTCATCCCAACCCTTGAAACAATTCTCATCCCCGTCTCATTTAAAAAATTAAACAGGGTGGGGCGGGGCGGGCGGGTATGATAAATTCCCATACCCCCGTTTAACTTTTTTTGAATTTTAATTTATTTTTAAAAAAATTACTTTTAAATTTTTTAATTATATTAAAATAAATATATTTTATAAATAATTAAATTATTATATTTTTTTATAACTTATTTTATTAAAAATATTTTATTATTATCTATATATTAAAAATAATAAAATAAAAATTAAATTAAATTAATTTTAAATTATAAATTAAATTAAATTTTATATATAATCGGGGTAGGGCGGGGTGGGGCAATACTCGAACCCGCCCCGGGTTTTAAAAAAAATTTCCAAACTCATCCCAAACCCGTTTATTAAAATTAAACCTCGTCCCATTAGGGACGGGGCGGGTACCCGAAAAGACCCGCCCCATTGCCATCCCTAATTAGAATGTACTTTTCCTTTCTCAATTATTTAGATGTTGGTGTGTCGTTAGAATCCTTTTTTCTTTTTCAATTATTTCTCATTAGTTGTATCCATTTACCCTTTATGTAAGGTGGGGTTCACATGAACCAAGACCCTACCTCAATCATTGAGCCCATTCTTGAAGCTTTCCTTCACTCTTTTACATTTTACTTTTATTTTTCTTCTGTTAGGTATTCAACAACCAACACTTTTGCTTTTGCAATTTTCGATGTTATTTTGTACATTTTTTTCCTTTTACTTGTTTCTTTCTTTAATTTTCTTTTCTTTCCCAATTAGTATAAAGACTAAAGTGTAAAAAATAAACATATCTCAAATCTTAGTGGCTAAATTTAATTAGGTCATAAGACCCTTGAATGTATATTATTCTTCTATTTGAATAATATATATATACCCACTATTAGATAGAAAGTATGCCACCCTCAATCAATAAATAAAATGAAAATTTAAATTTTCTTATTAAAACATGAAAATCATATAAAGAGATTGATTTAAAAACATATGCTAGTATTAATTTAGAAAAATTATATACAAAGATTATTTTGAAATTAAGAAAATCTAAAAATTGTTTGATTATTTTCCAAAATTAATTTTATTTTCTTATAGTTTTCCTTTTTTATTTATAAAAAGATCATCTTTAATTTATAAAATTGTACAATATTATTATAATAAAAATAAATAAATAAATAATTGAATGTATAACATTTTCTAAAAGTAAAATAATAAAAAATTACTACCACGTACAAATATTTTTTTGGTTTGAAGTACTCAGAAAGAAAAATAAGAAAAAAAACTACAATGAAAAAAATATATATAATTGGTATCATGAAAAAAAAGAAAAATAAGAGCTAAATTAGACTCCTTTTAATCGTGTAATATATACACAACAAAGCATCAATGAAAGTCCATGCAATGATTACTCGTAGAAACTCCATGCTCCATAGACCATAGTTTCATAAAAAATTAGGAGTAAGGATGATAGTTGTGTTTCTCAAAGAGAGTTATGGGTTTTACTACCAATATAGAATCATTAATCTTTTGGAAACATGGAAAGAATATTACAAATCATGTAACAAAGGAAAAAAAGCAAAAATTAATCTTAATGAGTGGGAAGGAAGTATAACATTTGCATTAATTTTTCTTTAAAAAAAAAAAAGTAATGTTTGAAAGTTAACAAAAGTACCAAATGTTCAAAAAGCAATCAATGGAGAGGTAGGTGACTTTTAAAACAATAGAAGGAAAGAGGTACCAAATAATTCAAAAACACTTTTGTTTCTTTTTTATGATTTTTACATTAACAATTTTATCTTTTACTTTATTCTTTTTTAAGGTGCAATGATAGCTTGTTCACTTGAATAATCAACATTCTACCATTATTGAAGGCTCCGACCTTTCATTAGTTAAAAGAAAAGGTGAGAGTTGAGTTGGATTTTTGTCATCTTTAAAAATTCCAAGATCGTAAGTGGGTAGAAAATGTGACCAAAAGGACATAGGTGACCCATTTCTTAGCTTTCTATCTTGCATATCATCTTATAGGGTTGGGTGAGAATTATTGTTTATTTTGAGTTACATTTTAGATAAGTTTCCTCTTTGCTAAGAGAGTTTTTCATGGTATCATTACTTTCTCGTTGATGTGATACAAATTTTTACTTATATTAATATCATTATATTATAAACTATTTTGAATATAAATATAAATAAGATGATAGTTTAGTTATTCAGTTTCTCATGTGGTAAGACCAATATACTTAAACTATAATTCTCATCATAAGAAAGGTTGAAAAAAAAAAATAAAATTTGAAAAAAAAAATACTAAAACTATTTCAACTAACCTCTCACTAACATTTCTCAATCTATCCAAAATTTTGTCATAGGACTCATGTTGTCCAAATGTAATGAGACCTAGATGGTTAGATTTGTTTTTCAAATATACTATTTTTTTTAAAATGGTTTAAGAATCTAGAAATTCAAAATCCTAACCTAGCTAGAATACCAATAACAAAATATCCCTCCTTCATGATAAATTTCTTATTTCCATGGAGTTATCTCCATCAACCTGACTCAAATATATTATGTTAGAGATGATTGAGCTTTAATTTGGGTTCTTCTAATATTATAGCAACTTGGGATTCAACCATTGTGAGTCAAAAAAGCTTGGCCAATATCCCAAGTACTAATCCCATAGGAGATCATTCTCATGCACTTCAAGTTGAAATTTAAAATCTAATTTGATACTTGGAGTGGATTTTAAAATTTTTTTTATTTGGAAATGGTAACATAAATTGAAATTTCTATTTTAAAAAAAATCATTATGCATAAAAATTAAAGCCATATATTAAAAATAGTATTGTTATGTTTATTATTTTAAAATACATATTAATTATTTGATGATTTTTTTAATTGGGTATTTGTTTGAAAAGGTAAAGTAAGATTCTTTTTCCTTAACAAAAATTATATCATATCACTAAATTTTGTTAGTTATCTAAATAGCTCCAAATATATTGGCCGAAGCAAAAAAGAAAAAATAAATAAATAATATTAATTATTTATTTATATAAAAAAATATTTAAAATTAGGTGTTAATCCTTTTATATGATGTAACGAGAATCATTTGTTCATCAATGGGCCAAAAAGTAATGAATGGGGGTGGTCACTTTACAAGGAAAGATTCCTTTGTTGACCAGTGGCCCTTTGCTTGGAATTTTCCCATGTACATTGTTTTGTGGGGCTCGCAAAGAATTATTGTTTATTTGAATCATTCATTCACCAATGGGTCAAAAAGTAATGAATAGGGGGTGGTCACTTCACAAGGAAAGATTCCTTCGCTGACCAACATAGGTGGCCTTTCTCTTGGCATTTTCATGTGTGCATTGTTTTATGGGGCTTGCCAAGAATTATTGTTTATTTTAAATTATATTTTATATGAGTTCCATTTTTAATAAAAGAGTTTTTTATGACATCATTATTTTCTTATTAATATGGTACAAATATTTACTCAGATTCACATCAGCATATCATAAATTTATTTTGAATATAAATATAAATAAGATGATAGCTTATTTAGTTTATTTGGTGGGAAGTTGAAGATACTAAAACCTAGTAGGAAAGATTGAAAAAATAAATAAAATTTGATAAAAAGAATAGTCTAACCTGTTGTTTCCTCTGATTCGTGCCTAATTGGTGTCTCAGCTGATTCGTGTCCAACTGGTACTCCTTGATTGAGAGAGTAATCAACAAAATTTATAACCTATTACACCATATACTAGGGTAGCAAAGACAAAGCTACTATAGCATAGTGGCTCTAGGATCGTTCACTGGGATGGGTTTTCACTTCACAAATGATATTAATTCAAAGTTGAATTGGTGCCTTTTCATTTCAAGGTTAGCTTTAAAAGAAAACATAAAGATGTTTAAATGGAAAAAGTTCGGTTTTAAACTAACCAAAAATAGTAACTGATTTTACTTACAAAGAAAAGTGTTTCTTGGAGTTTCAAATCACTAGGCTCAGATTCCTCATACAAAAAGGGAGTTCTGGTCACTTGTTTCTTTTCTTCGCATTAGAGAATTAACCTATAGTTCCTTCTCCAACCGGTGTTGTACAGATGCTTCCCATTAATGGGTTCAAACACTAAATCCCTCTCACTGATGCACCTTGCAATGGCTCATACCTCTCACCTAGCACTTGCCATTCAAGGTGATCTTTAACCTTGGATTACCCGTCAAAAGCTCGCAAGAGATAACTAATGGATGTCTCCTTGGAGTCCAAAAGCTTACCAAGTGTTGGCTATTCTAAAAAATCCTACCTTCAAGTCACCTCCTAAAGGCTCGCAAGGGGTAAACTAGTGAATCTCCATGGACGGAGATCACTTGCCTTACCAAGTGTTGGCCCAGGTGATTTAAAGACGTTTTAAGTTAACTAAAAAGATAAAAACCATTAACGGGTCACACTTTTTCTTCATTAAAAACTAAAACAACAAAACTTCCAATTTATGCATGTGGAAACTTACCCGGCTTTCTTCACTCCAAGAGACAAAGAGCCTAGCCTCTCATCCTCTGAGGAAAAATCCTTAGAGTTTGATTGGCTAGAAAGAATACTAACGAGAAAACAAGAATATATATGAAAAACAAAGCAAGTGCTCTGTTCGTTGATTCTATATATGATATATCTATCCATTTTTGGATTACATCATGCCCTGAGAACAAGCTCCCGAGAGCTATATATAAAGAAAATTACAAAACAAAATATCTGAGGTTATTCACCCCTTTTCCAAACTTAATAACTAAGGAATCCTATAATTGGTGGGTTACAAGGAGAAAATGGGGATTTAGACATCAAAAATCTGAAGCAAAATATCCAAAAGTGTCGGTCGCAAATATCAGGAAGCACTAAGAACCATTTCGCAGGTGAAAATGAGGTCTGCGAGATTTCGCAGGCACAAAAAGGGCTGCGAAATCACTTCGCAGCAAACGGCTGATTTCGCAATGCTGCGAAGTGGTCTTTCAGTTTGCGGTGTTCGGCTTTTAACGTGCCAAGAAACTTCAGGAGGAAATCCATAGCACTGTGCAAAAAGGCTGCAAAATCATTTCGCAACAAAAGGGTGCTTTCACAACGTTGTGCAAAATTCTTCCTTCAGCTTAGAGTGATCAGCTTGCAATGGCTGTAACTCCTTCATTTCAACTCTGAATTGTGCACTGTTTGAAGAATTGGATTCTTGACTTCCTAAGCTTTGAAATGGTATATAGAATGTAGAAAATGGACTTCGGGAAGTGCTCCAAAAGTACGAAATAAGACTACAGCTGCTGTCCTCTATTTTCTTCACTCTGTTTTTCCTCTCTCCGTTGTTCCTTGCATACTTTGAACGACTTTGGCAAAGGGCTATGGAGCTCCAAAGCTTGGTTCTTCATGAATTTGAGCTTCCAAAAGCTTTGCCATGAACTATATACAGCTCTCCCTCATTCTTGGATTGTTTTGGTGTAGCTAAAAGCTATCAAAAACACCAAAACTTAACACAATTTGATTAGAAATGATTGCAAGGGTCCTTAACATGTCAATTGAGTTAAAATGTAATAATTACTACTCAAGAGTGTTTAAAAGAGTTAATTACAAGCTACAAAATAGCACTTTTTGAGTAGTAATCACTCCCCCCAACCGACATATTGCTAGTCCCTTAGCAATGAAGGAGAGAAAAATAAAAATAAACAATACTATAATTTACAACATCATGCTGATCAAAAAACAATTTTCAAGTGGCATGATGATCTAACTCTCACATGGAACATTAAAGAAATAAAACTCAAACTTCAACAAGAGTTATCAAATAACTTGTCTAATCACAATTCTTAAAGAGAAGACATTATGCAAATTTAAGCTTTAAAATCATTTCCACTTCCAAAGGACCAAACCTTACTCTTCCACAAAAATCTAAGTGTTATTTATTAGTTTCCGAATATAGTATGCTGAACTAATCTCTCCCCCCAGCTAGTTTTTTTTTTCAAAGCTTGGCAAACTAATCAACCTCCAATAGGCTAAGAATGCACCTCTTTTTTTTCACAATTTTTTTCATTGTAGGAGTACAAGGCTTAAAGGTATTATTTTCTAAATTGTCCATGTAATGGGGGTCCATCGATGACTCCCAACCAATTAAGGTTTAGGGCATCAAGCTTTAAGGATCTTTCAACCACTAACTCCTCGGATTTTACCCCGGACTTTTGAGAATGAATTTTAATACCCAAGCACCTACAGTTTGTTAAACTCCACCTATCCACCCTTGTAACGAGCATTGAGGTCGGTGACTCCCAACCAATGAAGGCTTAGGGCACCAGGTTTTAAAGATTTTCACCATATACCCCTCAGACTTTGCTCGGGTTTCAAGGCAAGCAAACTTTTTTCTTTCTTTTTTTTCAAAGGCTCATTAGCCTTTTACAAGGTGTCCCAACACTATTAAATGAGGTCAAAGGTACCAAGTCTAAAATTTTCCTAAGTCAAGAGGGAAATAGTTTTTCATCTTATAATCGGAACCTATTGTGCACAGTGTGTGAATAGCTTAAAGTGGAAGAACTAAGATTGAATTCAATAGAAGTTTCAACAATTCATCAACTTTAGTAAGCATAATACAAACTCTAAGTCAAGTAAAAAGACAAAAATTCAATTTCTCCTATTTCATTTTGAAAATTTTTCCTTAATAACTATGGAGAGTAGAAAAAACTTTAAATTTTTTTAAAAATTAAGCAAAAAACAACTAAATTACAAAATAACTTAGCATTATTAACAATACTTAAAAATTAAGCAAAAAACAACTAAATTACCAAAATAACTTAGCATTATTAACAATACTTACTTCCTCAACTCTCCCCCCAACCAAGCTGAACATTGTCCTCAATGTGACAAAAGCGATTGAAAAATAGGGAGGAAGTGGTACCTCCTGAGTGACATGGAGTCTGAGTCGTATAGGAGAAACCACATATTTCAAAGAAAACATAAGAGTTAGTGAGTAGAAGAAACAGAAAAATGCCAAGTTTAAACAAGAATTGATGTCTATATATGATGTATCATCAGTAATACATCCAATCCCAGCATATAAGACATCAAAACATGGAATTATCTATACTAATATAATTAGTAAATACAAAAAATAAAAAGATGATCAAGTAGTGGTAGGGTCCTGTGGAGCTGATGCATCTCTGGTGGCCTCTTGAGTGGGTTGAATCAAGACTTTGACCTCTGTTCTGATAGTCTCCTTAGGTGGCATAGTCTCCTCAGCTGGAGCTCTCAGTTGAAGCTATGGGCTCTGATGGTTTTAGGAGGTCAAAAATGGAGTGAGAGGCTTGGTGTGTGTGATCCCAGGGTGTGCGGGGCTCTCCTCTTTAGATGCATGATTGTGAGGCTCTGTTGGCATTTTAGCAATTTCCCTTGGCTTTGCAAGGTGTTTTTGCAAACCTTCCTCCATTTCACGAGTCAATTTTGCAATTTGAAGGTCATTTCGATGCTTGGAGGCGATTTCGCAGCCATTTCGAAGTTTGGAGATCATTTCACAACCATTTCGAAGCTCAAAAGTGATTTCGCAGCCCAAAATTGATTTTGCAGCTCATTTCGCAGCTGCAAAATGAGTGTACGGGGCTTCGAAATGGCACTCGTGTGCCAAAAAGTGGTTCGCAGCTCAAAGGTGATTTCGCAGCTGTATCGCAGCTTCGAAATGAGGGGAACTGTGCTGCAAAATGGCACTCGTGTGCCAAAAAGTGGTTTCGCAGCTGCGAAACACCCTTCCAAATGGTGTCTCGCTGCGAAATTCTCGCTTAGCTTTGCGCACTTGTCTTCAAACGACCATAACTTCTTCGTTTCAACTCCAAATTGTGCACTGTTTGAAGCTCTGGACTCCTGACTTCCCAAGCTTTGAAACAAGATATGGTATGCATAATTTGAGCTCCATAAAGTGCTTCAAAAATTTGTCAATCAGTAGCGAAATGGAGGTGCGACATTTCCGCTCATGGTTTGCACGGTCATCTTCAAACGGCCATAACTTTTCCGTTTCAAATCCAAATCGAGTAATGTTTGAAGCTATGGACTCCTGACTTCCCAAGATTTGAAACGAGATATTGCATGCATAATTTGAACTTCAGGAAGTGATCAAGATGTGTCCAACAATTGCCGAAATGGGGGTACAGCTATGACATGTCTGTTCATGGTGTGCACGCTGAAGGATTTTAAGGTGTGGAGGTTTCACAGCCATTTCGCAACTGCGAAATGAGTGTACGGGGCTTGCAAATGGCACTCGTGTGCCAAAAAGTGGTTTCACAGCTGCGAAATACCCTGCAAAATGGAGCTTTGGCTGCGAAATTGAGAGTTTTTACGCTTTGTGATTTCGCAGCCGTTTCGCAGCTGCGAAATGAGGGTCACTGTGCTGTGAAATGGCACTTGTGTGCCAAAAAGTGGCTTCGCAGCTAAGAAATCCTCTGCGAAATGGAGCTTTCCCTGCGAAAGTAGGATCTTTCATGCTTTGGTGGTTCGCAACCGTTTCGCAGTTGCGAAATGGGAGTCACTATGCTGCGAAATGGCACTCGTGTGCCAAAGTTGGTTTCGCAGCTGCGAAAATTTTCGCAGAGAGGGGCCTGAGGCTACGAAATGGTTTTGCAGCAAAGTGCTGATTTCGCAGAGGCTGCAAAATCTCGCAGACCCTTGTTTTTCCCCTGTTTTTGCTCTGTTTTCGCTCCGATTTCGCTCCGAAAGACTTCCTTCAATTTCTTTGCAATTCCTCCTGATTTTGATCATCCAAAAACCTATATTACATCAAAACAAATTAGAATTAAAGCATTGAAATCAAAATTAAAACAAGTAATAAGTAAAACAAAAAGATATGGACTGGCTAGTCTTTAGAAAGACTTAAGTCCATCAAAAAATTTGATCCTGATTTAGCTTGCCCGGATCCCATATGAAGCTTGCATCCCTCACTTGAGACTTGGTTTGTATGATTTTCTCATACAAAGCTTGGAGAAAAGGTTGAGGCATGTGTTTCTTCATCAATTCTTTCTTGATGACTATCCTCTGTGGATCTTCATTTATATAGTCATCTTTCTCTATGCTTTTCCCCTTTTTCTTTCCTTTGATTTCCTCCCTATTTTCTTTCTCTGTTTCACTCTCTACCTTATGCTCTAGCTTGCATGTGGGCAGATCAACCTCTTTACCACTCCTCAAAGTGATCACTTCTTCAATTTCCTTCACCATTGAAGATTCTCCCTCTTGAGCCTCCATTTCATGGATACTCATGGAATTTTGATAAGGTTGAGAAGGAGAGTTTTCTTTCTCTTGCACTGTGTTCAAATTTGTGAGCCTTGAAATTGAGTATTGGAGATTATCAAACTTTTGGGATATATCATTTTGCATTTCATCCATCCTTTTATTCAAAGTACTCTCCACTCTGTCAATTCTTTGACTGAGTTGAGCATTGATGGCTTCTTGAGCTCCAACAAAGTCTCCCACAACCTTGCTAAGATTCATTATAGCTTGTTCAAGGTTTGAGGCTTGCTGTGGTGCTTGAACAGGTTGTTGATAATGAGGTGGCTGTGGTTTCCAAGAGAAATTTGGATGGTCCCTCCAATTGGAATTGTAGGTGTTGCAATCACCAAACATTTCCCTCACGGCTGGAATGGTAGGACACTCTTCCCCCAAGTGCTCATAAGATAGACAAATGGCACAAGGCATAGCTTGCAATGGTGTTTGAGAGATGGCTTGCACTTCTTGCATCTTCTTCATTTCTAGCTCTTCCAATCTCCTTGCCATAGCTGCAATCTTTGTCTTCATGTCTATGTCATCATTCAAAATATAAATCTCACCCTTAGCATTAGGTTGAGACATCATTCTTCCCATATCTCTAGCATTTGGTTCATCCCATCCTCTTGAGACTTTAGCCACATAACTCATGAAGTTCATGGCTTCCTCTGTTATCTTGTATTCAATATGGCATGCACAACTAGCAATTTGTGAATTAAAAACAGAGAAAACAAAAGAAAAACAATTCAAAGAAAGGAACAAAAATTAAGGTAAACTAAAAACTAAATAAAAGATATACTAAAATATGAACAATAAAGAAATAAAAAGAGTTAGTAAAAGGAAAAGAAAAGTCACCAAACTTGTGATGAAGATCACAAGTACTCTAGAAAGGTGATATCATTGTAAAGTGGCACCATCCCCGGCAACGGCGCCATTTGATTCGCTTGTCCAATTGGTGTCTCAGCTGATTCGTGTCCAGCTGGTGCTCCTTGATTGAGGGAGTAATCAACAAAATTTATAACCTATTACACCATATACTAGGGTAGCAAAGACAAAGCTACTATAGCATAGTGGCTCTAGGATCGTTAACTGGGATGGGTTTTCACTTCACAAATGATATTAATTCAAAGTTGAATTGGTGCCTTTTCATTTCAAGGTTAGCTTTAAAAGAAAACATAAAGATGTTTAAATGGAAAAAGTTCGGTTTTAAACTAACCAAAAATAGTAACTGATTTTACTTACAAAGAAAAGTGTTTCTTGGAGTTTCAGATCACTAGGCTCAGATTCCTCATACAAAAAGGGAGTTCCGGTCACTTGTTTCTTTTCCTCGCATTAGAGAATTAACCTATAGTTCCTTCTCCAACCGGTGTTGTACAGATGCTTCCCATTAATGGGTTCAAACACTAAATCCCTCTCATTGATGCACTTTGCAATGGCTCATACCTCTCACCTAGCACTTGCCATTCAAGGTGATCTTTAACCTTGGATTATCCGTCAAAAGCTCGCAAGAGATAACTAATGGATGTCTCCTTGGAGTCCAAAAGCTTACCAAGTGTTGGCTATTCTAGAAAATCCTACCTTCAAGTCACCTCCTAAAGGCTCGCAAGGGGTAAACTAGTGAATCTCCATGGACGGAGATCACTTGCCTTACCAAGTGTTGGCCCAGGTGATTTAAAGGCGTTTTAAGTTAACTAAAAATATAAAAACCATTAACGGGTCACATTTTTTCTTCATTAAAAACTAAAACAACAAAACTTCCAATTTATGCATGTGGAAACTTACCCGGCTTTCTTCACTCCAAGAGACAAAGAGCCTAGCCTCTCATCCTCTGAGGAAAAATCCTCAGAGTTTGATTGGCTAGAAAGAATACTAACAAGAAAACAAGAATATATATGAAAAACAGAGCAAGTGCTCTATTCGTTGATTCTATATATGATATATCTATCTATTTTTGGATTACATCATGCCCTGAGAACAAGCTCCCGAGAGCTATATATAAAGAAAATTACAAAACAAAATATCTGAGGTTATTCACCCATTTTCCAAACTTAATAACTAAGGAATCCTATAATTGGTGAGTTACAAGGAGAAAATGGGGATTTAGACATCAAAAATCTGAAGCAAAATATCCAAAAGTGTTGGTCGCAAATATTAGGAAACACTAAGGACCATTTCGCAGGTGAAAACGAGGTCTGCGAGATTTCGCAGTCGCACAAAAAGGGCTGCGAAATCACTTCGCAGCAAACGGCTGATTTCGCAATGCTGCGAAGTGGTCTTTCAGTTTGCGGTGTTTGGCTTCCAACATGCCGAGAAACTTCAGGAGGAAATCCACAGCACTGTGCAAAAAGGCTGCGAAATCATTTCGCAACAAAAGGGTGATTTCGCAACGTTGTGCAAAATTCTTCCTTCAGCTTGGAGTGATTGGCTTGCAATGACTGTAACTCCTTCATTTCAACTTCGAATTGTGCACCGTTTGAAGAATTGGATTCTTGACTTCCTAAGCTTTGAAATGGTATATAGAATGTAGAAAATGGACTTCGGGAAGTGCTCCAAAAGTACGAAAGAAGACTGCAGCTGCTGTCCTCTGTTTTCTTCACTCTGTTTTTCCTCTCTCCGTTGTTTTTTCCTTGCATACTTTGAACGACTTTGGAAAAGGGCTATGGAGCTCCAAAGCTTGGTTCTTCATGAATTTGAGCTTCCAAAATCTTTGCCATGAACTATATATAGCTCTCCCTCATTCTTGGATTGCTTTGGTGTAGCTAAAAGCTATCAAAAACACCAAAACTTAACACAATTTGATTAGAAACGATTGCAAGGGTCCTTAACATGTCAATTGAGTTAAAAGGTAATAATTACTACTCAAGAGTGTTTAAAAGAGTTAATTACAAGCTACAAAATAGCACTTTTTGAGTAGTAATCATCCTCCACATCTCCACTTTTCAATAAATTAAACTTATAATAAGTGCATATGTCATCAAATAAAACACTAAAACGAGATTTTTAAAAAATAGTAATTTTAAAAAATATGTTTTTTTAAATATGATAATTCAAAAAAATATTTTTAAATGTATGATAGTTTGGAATAATCTAATTAGAAATTGCAATTTAAAAAAGATAAGTTTAGATGAATTTTAAAATTATTTTTTGAAAAGCAAACTTCAATATTTAACCTAAAGCTATATTTTTAAAAGATGACTTCCAATTGATGTCTTAAAAAATGTTGTAGATTTGGAAATAGTTTCGAAACTATCAGATTTTAATAAATGTTTTTAAAATGGTATTTTTTTTTTCAAAATCCAATGAACAATCGGTATTCTACCATTGTTGTGAGGAAGATGCATGACAATGTTTGAGCATTTTCTTTAGTAAAAAGAAAAAGTGAGAGTTGTGTTGATTTTTTGTCATCTTGAAAAATTCTAAGAAGGAACGATACTTTGTTGACTGACATAGGTGGCCTCATTCTTGGCATTTTCCCTTGTACATTGTTTTATGAGGCTATGTGAGATTATTGTTTATTTTGAGTTACATCTTAGATGAGTTTTATCTTTAATAATTAGAAAGTTTTTCGTGGTATTATAATTTTCTTGTGGATGTGATACCAATTTTTACTCATATTATATCATTATATCATAAATTGTTTTGAAAATAAATAGAAATAAAATTACAATTTTCTTAGTTTCTTATATGGTAAAATAACACAAGTGTTTCCAAGAGTTAAATAAAATAATTACTTATTCTATATAATAAATATTTTAAACTCATGAGAAGGACAATTAGCATCTTAAAGTCAACAAGTCAACACATTAAAGATCATTCAATCTTTTTTATGTTTTTGCAGTTGGCATATTGTCCTTTGATATCAATTCCTTTTCATTTGTGGTTGGCTTTAGTACCAACAAACCGACACTCATTTTTCTTTTACTTCTATTTTTTTTAGGAGTCAAGGTCTTTCCATGATTGTTCTCTATTTTTTGCTTTTCATTTTCTCATTTTCCCACTCAATAACAATGTCGTCTTTGATGAAAATTTCTTATGTTTCCAAGAAACCTTCTCATATATATGTTCTCACAATTCAAAACAAAATACAAGGAGTAATTTCTTATTGATATTTACCATTTACATAGTCTCTCTTTTTACTCTCAAATTATTTAGAAACTAAGGTCAAAATAGAAAATTTATATAAATAGGTTCTTAAAAAATTATATAAAACTATTATTAGTGAAAAATTTTCTTTTATTTTTTTAAAACACTTATTTTTTAATACCAATACAAGATCAAAACTAAAAGAGTATCCGAACATTCCTCCTTTACTAGTATTATGAAATTCAAAATCTCTCAGCTTGATATATTGAGGCCTCTCTAGAAAATTGTGAAAGAACATTTAACTAACTACTTGGTGAAAGATTTATATGATTATTAATTCGAGGAGTGGACAAAATGAGTACCATGACTTAAATTCAAGGTAAAAGGTAGAATGTAACTACAAATAAACTTATATATATATTATATTATACCCAACGAAAGGTATAGAAAACTTTAATCTTGCTACAAGAAGAAACATGAAATTTCCACAAAATTTTCAAGAAGTTTGGCTTAAACGGGGTAAGGAAACATTAATTTTCTATAAAATTTTCATGAAATTTCATTCAAAAAGTGGTAATGATAAGAAATTAACAAAGTTTAAATCCTCAAATGTGCCTTTACATTGAAGGACTCGTATTGGCAGACAATATTATCCTTCTTAATTATTTATTTATATTTTTTACTTTTGTCTTTTCATCAATACTATGTGACTAGGATCTCACAAAGTTTGTTGAAAGAAGATAAAGACTTTCTTAGTCTTCTCAGGTCACCCATAGGGTCCAAGCAATAATGTATACAATAATTGATGAAAGTGAAAGATTCAAAAGAGTTTTATAAAAAGAGAAATTATACCCTTTTTATGTTTATATAATATGGAGAGAGAAATCAGGCTTCACTTAGTAGTACATTTTTTTTATCTATTACAAAAAAAAAAAAAATGGATATCCTACAAAACTATAGTATACTTTTACATCTTTTATTACTTTTAATCATGTACAGTCTATATGCACAAATAATCAAGAATGACAATTAATTATATTTAAAAAATAAAAATAAAAAGAAATTATATCACTATTTATTGCAAACTAATTTATAAAGATTGATATTAGTGGATGGCGAATAAACTAGTCATCCTATCATCTTCAAAATTGTATCTTAGATAATTAAATTAGTGCCACAATTATGAAATGAAAATGTTCCTTTTTATTTTTTTATGAAATAAAATAAGAAAAGCATTTTTATTTCAATTTCTTCTAATCCTATGAAATGGTTAGTATATGTGGTTCATTGCTTTAGATAACATGTATTTAAAGTGAATATATATATATATATTTAGGAAAAGATAAGTCTACTCTCCTTTTATCTTTTTATCTAGTCAATATGATTAAACTTCTTTTCTTTTCTTCCTTTGCAAGTTGTTTTCTTTCTTTAGATGAAGTGGTGTGTCTCATACGATTTTGTAAGACTAAAGACCTTTTTGATTTTTTTCTTCACCAAACATCACAAGTAGTCATATACTTATAGATAATATGTATTTAAAATGAATAAATTTCTTTTACAAAAAAAGAAAAAAAGAAAAGTCTTACTCTTCCCTTATCTTTTGTCTAATCAATTTGATTAAACACTTTCTTTATCTTTTTTCTTTTCCATCGTAAATTATTTTATTTCATTAGATAAAGTGATGTGTTCCACACAGTTTTGCAAAGCCAAAGACCTTTTGGTTTTTCCCTTATCAAACAACATAAGTAGCCATATGTTTTAGACAACATGTATATAAAGTGAATACATTTCTTTTTTGTTATTTTAAAAAAAGATAAGTCTCACTCTTCCCTTCTCTTTTTTTCTAATCAATTTGATTAAACATTTTTTTTTTCTTTCATATTTTTCCATTGCAAGTAATTGGTTTCTTTCATTAGATGAAGTAGTGTGTTCCACACAATTTTGTAAGACCAAGGACCTTTTCAGTTTATTTTATTTTATTTATTTATTTATTTTTTATGCCAAAACCATAAATAGTCATGTGCTTTAGATAACACGTATTTAAAGTGAATAATTTTTTTTAAAGAAGAAAAAAGATAAGTCTTACTCATTCTTTTTTTTTTTTTTTTTAATCAATTTGATTAAACACATTTTTTTTTTTTTCGTTTTCATTGCAAGTTGTTTTTTTTTAATTAAATGAGCTAGTGTGTCTCACACGATTTTGTAACACCAAAAACCTTTCTGGTTTTTCCTCGACCAAACACCATATATAAGTTGTCATATGTTTTAGATAATATGTATTAAAAGTGAATAAATTTCCTTTTTTTAATTAAAAAAAATTAAATCATACTCTTCCCTTGTATTTTTCTCTAGTAAATTTAATTATACGTTTTTTTTTCTTTTTTCTCTTTAAAAATCCGTCTACTCCCAAACTCCTAACTAAATTTGTCGACGTCATCTGTATTTTGTTTCTTACAAGCAAATCGGATTTGCTTTCTCACCGTTTTTCAACCCCCAACATTCCAAGAGATAATTTTAATCTTCATTTATGATCTGGTACTAAGTCCCCACCTCCTCTGCCACCCTCTTTCCTACTGCCTGTTTCCCCTAAATAATTCACTGTGTACTCTTAACATTTTTAATTCCCTTTCAAACTTTGAAGAAACTTTTTTCTTTCTTATACCAACCTCCCTACCCTTCACCTTCCTTCTAGCTTCCATCTTAAAATCCCTTTCTCGTACACCTCCATGGGGATGCCCCGTCCTTCTAGCTCAGTCGCAATCTCGCCCCTGCACCATAACGACCTTCTTTGCAAAGAGTCTCTATTAAAAGAAGCCCCACAATCTGAGGGCCCTCCTGGTTCCTTAACCCAACAAGTGAAAATTGCCCAGCCCATTTACTTGGGCTAGGCCCAACAGCCTCCTACTCAAAAGAATAATCCCTTCCCAAACAAACCAAAGGTCCTTTCTTGGCCCAACTTTTCTTACCTGGGCCTCCAAATTAACCCCAAGGCCCGCTCCTCTGAACGCCCCTAGCCCACCTTTTGCTACTCACTCCTCGCCTTAAGCCCTAAAAGAGCCAAATTAACCAATGTTTTAAAAACCGGACCGGACCGGCCCTACCGGTCCAACCGGTTCAACCGTCGACCGGTCATATCTCCGGTTCGGTTCGTCCTATCAAACCGTTTGAAGATTAAACCGGTAACGAACCGCCTAAACCGGCGGTCGGACCGGTGACCTAGTGGAACCAGACGGTTCCAATAGAACCGAACAGTTCAATTTAAACCAGGCTCCCTTGTATATAAATTAAAATGCTTTGGGCAAAACCATGCTGGGCCTTGTCTAACAATGACAAAGCCCATACCTCACCCACCCACATTGTGGGCCGATTCTTGAGCCCAACCACCAGATGAGATAATACTTTAGCCCTCCAAGAGGATGCCTTTTATAGGCATCCTTTGCACCCTCATTCCTCTTACAATCCGATGTGGGATTGCCAACCAACCTAATGAATGAAAAAAAACATAACAAATCCTTCCAAGAGGATTTGAACTTGGACCCCAAATTCTATGGCTATCATAAAACACCACTCGGCTACACCCTTCAGCTATGTAACATGCCAAATAATATATATTTTAAATTTTTTATATTATTAAATAAAATATTAAAAATAATATAATATTTTTAAAAATTATAAAATTAGTTTAAATTTTTATTTTTAATATATTCACATTTAAATATTTTACATATATCATTTAATAAAATTAAAAATATTAATATAATTTAATTTGATAAATATTATTGATTTTAATTTATTCATATATATTTTAAAATTTTTATAATTATTTTTAATTTTAATAATATATATATTATATATTTATGACGTCATCGGTTCGACCGCCGGTCCGACCAGTGAACCGTGAACCGGTAACTTTTCCGGTTCGATCACCGATCCGGTTCTGAAAACATTGAAATTAACCCACCTTTTCTTCTCCAGCAGCCTTTTAAGGTCCTATCCAACTAAAAACGTCCCCTCCTACCGTGACCAAATCTTCTTCTTCAGAAAGATCAACAACCACCAAAGATCAGCCCTCTTACATCTTTTTTCCCAATCCATAGATGATATGTCCCCTATGTCAACTTTCTCATCTAAAGCTAGGAGCCTAGGACTCCCACTCTGGAGTCAGCGTGAGATTCCCTATCCTATTGGTCCCTACCCAACTGCCCATTATTTCCCAGTCCCCTACCTAAGACATCCCCCCACACCTGAGCACCATAGATGTAAGGGCAGCCCCACAATCTTGAACTAAACGTCCTTTGCATGCACCCCACTTCAATGGCATCTGGCCTCTGGAGCCCTCTATCCAACTACAATAACTTATTTTCAAAAGTCTTTGGGCCTAAGGAGAGCGCCTTCTCTATATCCACAGCCTCAACGAAATCCATGAGAAAGAGGGCACCACCCCAGCTTCACATTACCACTCAGATTCCAGGTCCTCAACGCCTACCGCTTCAGTAAGGACAAGTCTGGAACTGAATCAGAAAAGTTCCCCATCTTCCCACTAAACCTCTACTTCAAACGACTTTGAATCCACAACAAACTAACATTCTCCTCCTCTCTTATTGTTCATCCTTTTTCTTAGAAACTCATTACAGAATCACACACTCTTGAATGAATCAAAGATCCATAAAACCTAAACCCCTAGAAAAATAAACACAACATGAAATAAATGAAGAAAATAAGAATACAAATATAAAAGATAATATTATAGAGAAGACTTGGCCCTTGACTTTGAGATGGATGAGAGTTGATTGATGGTAGGTTTCTGGTTGGTGACACAGGAAATTTCATTGAATTTGGAGAAGTTTTGGTTCGATATTCGAGTGGAATGTGGCAAACCAAGGGAACTAGACTACCTTAAGTTTTACTAGTAGAGAGTTTTCGTCCTCCTTTCAATTCTTTTTTTTTTTTTTTAAAAAAAAATACCAACTTGGTGATCTATTGACCGTCCTATGTATAAGGGTATGCTATAATGAACTTCAAGGATTCCTCGTGTCCCATGGCTTCATGAATTCCAAGTCTGACTCGTCACTATTCATTGATAATCGTGGGAAACTCACTTTTCTAGTAGTGGAAAATGCACTAAAATGATACACAATCGCCCATATTTCATTTATGGTAGTTAAAAAAATTCCAATTTAGGAATATAACTAGTGCTAAAATTAACTGAATCCTAAGAAACCCATTTTAGTTAATTAATCAATAAAAATTTTAACTTAATCCTAGGCTATGTTTGTTAATGAGAATATTTAAGGGAAAATACAATGGAAAGAAAATAGAAAAGAAAAGTATAAGAAAAGAAAAGTAAAGGAAAATAAAAAATAAATAAATTTAGAATTAATAAATTATTTTTCTATACTATTTTAAATTCAATTAATTTATTTTTAAGGATAGAAAAATTAAATAATTTGAAAACACACAAATTTTTAACTAATTTTAAATTTTAATTATATTTGTTTGTTTGTTTTTTTTTTTGCATTTTTTGGAGAACAAGCAAATATGAGAAAATTAGGGTCTATTTGGTAACCGTTTTTTAAAACAATTATGAAAAATAGTTTTTAAGAACAAATTGTTCTTTGATTTTTATAAAACAAAAGTCTATTTATAAATCTAAAATATTTTTAACCTATTTTTACTATTTTTAAATATGTTTTAAAAATGATTTTTATATTTAGTGTTTTATTTTTAATCATTGTACATGTTTGTATAATTATTTCTTAAAATAGCTCTTAAAAAACAACAACAAAAATAATTAAAAAATGTAACAATTTTATTAATAACATGATTTTTTATAACTCTAAACCCTAAGAAAGGAAGAAGAAAATAAAGGACTTAAAATTATTTGAAAATCATAGTGAAATTAAAATTATTTGAAAATCTGGAGTTTTGAAAATTTAAAAATTGAAATTTTGAAAATTATTTGAAAATTGAAGTTTTGAAAATTAAATTAAAAAAAATTAGAGTTTTAAAAATTATTTGAAAATTGGAGTTTTGAAAATTAAATTTTGACACCAAGAATTAAGAGGATGCCACTTGACCTTTTGGGGCAGTGCACTAGAGAGTGGCCATGCATAGCCATGTGGGAGTGAGTCTCGGGGTAGAGAGATGCTGGCAGGAATGGGTGGAACTCTGGTGTGCTGCTGAAATTCCATTAGATCAAAGCATCAATACGCCTTATGCAGTCATCGAAATTCATTTTAACATTGAAAATTCTGCCACATTCTCTTTTGAAACACGCATTGAAATTCGGCTACATTCCCTCACCAGATTCTCACCATAAAAACCACCATATTTGGCCCACAATATCACCTTAACTCCACTGAAAATTCAATCTCCAAGAATCCGCCAACAGCAATAAAAATTCAGCAAGTTTTGGTTAGCTTCAGCAAGCATAAGTGGAAGAATAGAACTCCATTTTTAGCAAATAAAAAAAAAAATTCTCATTCTCTCCAACCATAGCCTTGTCTCCATCATGAAATTCTACACTTGAAGCAATTAAAATTCAGCAACCTTTAAGCTTGTAGATAACATATAACCAAATGGGAAGCTCTCAAAATATTCACAACCATCATTCGAACCAGAAATTCATATCGCGCCTTCAAATCCCCAGCCAATATTTGGAATTAATAAATTGAAGCACATTTACAATCACAGAAATCCTCCATTAAGTTCATTTCCGAGAGAGATCCGTAAAAACCCTAACTAGCTTCGAGTTCTCAAGCTTCAGCTTGCGAGCGTAGGACGCATAAGCCAGTGCCAAAGACTTGTGATCCTCCGCCTGTTTCCGGATCTGATCAAGTCACGGCTTCAGAGGATCGGATTTGACTGCAAGCACTGATCTCTGAGTCGATCCGAATCCATATGAACCTTAACACAAACAAATTGAATTGAATTAAATAGCAAAATATGGAATTAAACAGAAGGAAGAATTCAACCACATCTAGAGAGAGAATTACCATATTGTCGTAATTGGAAGAGGCAGTGTCGAAGGCGAGAAGAAAGAGGGAGGTGAAGAGGAAGAGAGTGAAGGCCATGGCAGAGGCAAAGAGGATTCTGAGGGCGAAGAAGCGGGATAGTCCAGTGGATGAAAAGGCACCGTTTCATCACTGCTTCATTTCTTCGGTCTCCCTATTTTCAAGTGTGGAAGTGAGTTGTTTTTTTTTTTTTTTTTTTTAATATAATCAGATCCAGGAGATTGAGACGGCCACTTTTTGATCCATCATTACGATTCAGTTGCAGTAAATCCCTTTCCTTCCCATTTTCCTTTTTTTTTTTTTTTTTTTTTTATATGTTCTGTCGGTGGTGGTTGTATTTTTATCCAACTCAACTTTCGTATAAAACCACCTTTTCCTTTCTGGTATTTCCAATAATTTAAGCTTATTTAAAATTCTAAGATAAACAAAAATTCATGTTTGGGGAAGCTTCTTAGCATATTTTTTATATGCTATTTTAAATAATTTTATTTATTTTATAATTTTGATATAGAAATTAAATAATTTAAAATTTTATTTTTTATTATTTCTATGATAAATTTAATTTTTTTTTTTGAGATAAAAAACTTGTTTGGGAACTATTTTTAGAACAGTTTTATGTTCTCCAAAATAAAAAACACATTTAATAACTAAAAATTGTTTTTTGTTTATGTTCTTAAGAACAAAAAATATGGTTGTGGACCCTGTATTTCGGCTTAATGCGTTTCCCACTCGAATGGCAAGCTCGATTTTTATTTTGAAAAAATTTGATTTAATTGGTTAAAAAAAAATGACTGGGAGTCGCCACTTATTTTTGTTTTATTTTTTAAAGGGTAAACAAAATAAGAAAGAAAAATCCTAAATGTGACTTCTTATTTGGAAAAGGTGACCTGCGAAAACCAGATCGGGTTCGGGGGTCAGGTTACTTATCGGGAAGGTACGGTAAAGACCGTAGCACCTCTCTAAGTCCCTCAAATCAGGTCTCTACTAATAAAATGAAGCTGACATGACGTCTAATAAGGAGATCAATGGATACCCAGAACTATCATGCATATATGAGAATCAAAGCATGCATAAGGAAATGACAGAGTAAGGGAGAATGCGTACCTTAGCAGCAAACAACAATGCGTTATCATGGAATGGGGTTAGTGAACAAACACAGGTTGATTATATACATATCATGGAACATAGCAAAACAATCACGCATGACAAATAAATCAATCAATCAATTAGTCATGAATTTACATATGTAGGACCCCCACCAAAGCCCATTTTATCTTGCTTGAATCAATTCCGATAGCTCCATTGTTCTGAATTACGGAATTTGATTCCTTGTTTATTTCAAAACATTTTAAGAACAGAGGAAGTATGAAAATTGCTTGCCAGAAATAAAAGTGGCAGCAAAGCTTTATTAAAAATGTGATTTTGGAACCTAAAGGAACTCTAAGGACGAAGTATGAGGCGATTGGGACTATTTGAATATCGGGATTTAAAAGAATTTACAAAATGAGATTCCGGATGTGAGTTATCTGGAGAAGGCGGAACGTCGGCGGGTAGGATTCCGGGTGTGAGACATTCGGATGGAATGACGGCGGAGAAGAATTCCGGGTGTGAGACATCTAGATGGAATGGCAGCAGAGAGGAATTTCGGGAGTGAGACACCCGGATGGAATGGCGGCGGAGAGGAATTCCGGGAGTGAGACACCTGGGGGAATGGCGGCGGAGAGGAATTCCGGGAGTGAGACACCCGGATGGAATGACGGCAGGGAGGAATTCCGGGAGTGAGACATCCGGATGAAGTAGAACGTTGTTATGAGTAGCATGAAGGATAGGTATGGGTTGTATGGATATGAAGGCTTGGGTGAGTGGTTTTAATGAGTATGCGAAAGAGTGAAGGAGGGCATGCACCCGTGAGGCTCCATGTAAGCAAGGGAGTGGGATGGAGAATGAATGAGAGGAAGATGGGTGTAGTGGAGGATGCTTGATTCCTGCAAGCTTGAGTGAGGAAATGGGTATGACGACCTAGAGAGAGAGGAGGGTAGATGAACGATGGGTATGGGGATGCTGGTGAGGTGAGCTTTGCCGCCATGATAACTACTCCAGATTTTCTAGGATCTCTTTCGAGCAGGGATGAGAAAATGGACGCGTACCATGGACAGATATCAAGAAACAGGGGAAGTAGAGAAACAGAGCGTGAAAGAAGACGAATAAATAAAGAAAAATCTCAGAAAATCCATTTCATGAATCATCCATGAATCTTCTGAGCAGGTGGGTAAACCATATCAGACGTAACCACCCTCATGATTCTCAAGCATTTCATAACCACAACAGGAGCATGTCAAATTAAAAGATGGACAAATCTACACAAATGCATGCATACATATCAACAAACAGATCAGTGGCCTTCAACATCCACCCAAAACAGCATTATGTTATGGAAAATCAATGAATAATGAGAGACGAGGAGAAAACTGTGTACATACCTGGTTCCTCAAGCAAAAAGAAATCAAGCCTCAGCTCTCTCAATGAGTTTCTCTCTTGGCAATCGAAGACCTCCCCAGAGAAAATCTCCTCTCCCGCCACTCTCCTCGGCAAGCCACTCCCCCACTGCTGTCCTTCCTTTTTCTTTTCTCTTCCTTCTCTCTCTCTGGATTTGCCTCCCCAATGATCTCTGCCGCAGCCACCTTTTCTGTCTTTGTCTCCCTCCTACTGCAACCATTTTTTCTGTCTTTGTCTTCCTCCTACTGCAGCCACTTTTTTTGTCTTTGTCCCCCTATAGCCACCTTTTCTGCTTCACTCCTTCTGCCGCCACCTTTTCTGCCCCATTCCTTCTGTAGCTTCAAAAAGTGAGGTTAATTCCTTATGGCCACTAAGGATGTGACACGTGGCCCGCTGGGATAGTGACATTTGGCTAAAAGTGTGATCTGCAAAAACAAATAGAGAAAAAGTGACCCATGCCTAAATGGGGGTCTACAATGGTGTTTTCATAAAACATCTTTTAGTTGTTTATGGTTGTTTTCACTTGTTTTTTAAGAATTGTTTTAAAAAATAGTTATTTAAACATATATAACGATTAAAAATAAAGTTTTAGGCATAAAAATTATTTTTAAAATATATTAAAAATGAGTTAAAAATATTTTAGGTTTTCAAACAAATTTTTGTTCTATAAAGTATCAAAAGAAAATTGTCAAAAATTATTTTTTACAACTGTCTTAAAAAACAACTATCAAATAGGGTCAAATGATTTAACTATGACATTGTCAATGAAACATAGAGTTAATTTCTAAATATATTTAAGGATTAATGGATTAAAATGATGAAAAGATACTAAATTTATAAAATTAATCTCTCCCATTTTTAAACTTGAAGAGTAACCCATTTTTGACATAAATATCCTTTAATATTTTTAATATTTACATGTGTATTTTAAAAGAAATGGTTACTTTTGCAAGAAAAAGATAAGGGTATTTTTTTTAGATTGAAAAAAGGTGAAGGGTTAAATTTACAAAGTGAGAATGATTTCATCTCCTTTCATGGGTTACCTCTATATTTAAAGTGTTTGACACTATTTCTATTAAAATATTTTTAATGAAAGCGTATTCTTTGAGAGTATTTTTAAGAAAATCATTTATCAAATGTTTCTTCAAAAAAATATTATAAGTGTGTGGACCTCGCATTTCTCATGTGCGTTCCCACTTGATGGCAAACTCATTTTTTATTTGAAAAATGATTTATTTTTGAGAAAATGACTTGGAGTTGCCACTTATTTTTGTTTTATTTTTTTAAGGGAAAACAAAATAAGAAAGAAAACCCTAAGTGTGACTCCTTATTTGGAAAAGATGGTATGTGAAAAACCAAACCTAGGTTCGAGGGTTAGGTTACTTATTGGGAAGGTACTATAAAGACCATAGCACCCCTCTAAGCCCCTAAAAATGGGTCTCTACTAAATAAGGTGAAGCAAACGTGACAATTGACAAGGAAATAAATGGATACCAAAATGAAGTGATCGAATAATAAAATGAACCATGCATAAGAATAAGTAGAGTAGAAGTGAGATTGTACCTTAGCGGCAAGTAATAGTGTGTTATCATGGAAACAAGATTAGTTCAAGTATAAAATTATCACATGCATATCAAAGAGTAAGACAAAGATCAAGTAATATTCGTTAAGTATAGCAGTTGAAAATCATAAGAGAAAACTCATATGTAGGGCCCTCACCAAAGCCCAATTTATCTTGTATGAATTAGTCTTACAAATTCTATTATTTTGGAATTACGAAAAATTCATTTTTGCTTATTTAAAATCAAGAGAAACAGAAAATTATTTGTAAAATGACGAAAATTTGTACAAGTGCATACCAAAATGAGAATGGTAGCAGACTTATTAAAATCAGGATTTTTGGCGACCTAAAACCCTAATAAATGATGAAAAGTTGTAGACTTAAAAAATATTTGAAAATTGGAGTGGAATTAAAACTATTTGAAAGAAAACTATAGTTTTGAAAATTATTTGAAAATTAAAATCTTAAAATTAAATTTTTTTTAAAAAATTAAAAATATTTGAAAATGGGAGTTTTGAAGATTAAATTTGAAAATTAGAATTTTGGAAAAGGATTTAGAAATGGAAATTTTAAAAATTGGAATTTTGGAGAATTAAATTTAGAAATTGAAGTTTTGAAAATTAAATTTGAAAATTGAAGTTGAAAATTCTTTGAAAATTAGAGTTGTGAAAATTGTCTGAAATTTGAAATCTTGAAAAGCATTTGAGAATTAGAGTTTTGAAAATTAAATTTGAGAATTGGAATTTTGAAGAATTATTTGAAAATGGAAGTTTTAAAAATTAAATTTGGAAATTCGAATTTTTGGAAAATTAAACTTGGATATCAAAATACGAAAAGATAATAAAATAAATAAATAAATAAAAGAGGTGTGACAGTTGGGATTGGCCAAATGTGGCCATGCATAGTATGGGCCGATCATAGTTGGGCTCATCCTCTTTCAAAGATTCCATAATACCCAAATTTCATAGACTTCTCTCCTAACTTCTTCACGCAACCATCAGACCCATCAAGAATTTGCTTTGAACTATTAACAATTGGCTTAGACCCAAACCGATGTAAGCCCATAAAGCACAAGCTGTTGAATTCCACCCATCTGAATATACCATGACGTGGGCAGCAAGAGAAGTCAGACAACTAACCACATCATATTGCCAGGTATATGGTATAGAGCAAACCCATCTCCATTTAAGTTGAGGAAGAAGGCTCTTCCACTTTCTTTTCGGTATCTGTCTTTCCTTACTCACTTTCAGTTTCCTTGTCTTCCTTCCATTGATTTCTTTCCTTGTTGAATATGTAAAGTTTCTCTTTCAAATCGAGAATGGCGTTTTCATCCTCCTCGTAGGTGGTGATAGCAACCTATTCGAGCTTAACGATTGGAACAACCTGTGCACCAATGTCTTCATCCTAGGCGGCGATGGCATCTTTATCTTCTCTACATTTCATATCCCTGAACGATGACGAGAGGGGGAGTGGCGGCAGCTAAGTACACTAGAGCGTTAGTCCCTACACGCTGGGAGTACTGGCCTTTCTTTAGGTAACGACCAATCCTTCTGACCGGGAACTACAAACCAGCCTTAATAGAAAGGGGCATTGGCTTCTTCTTGGAAAAGAGATTTTATGGGGCCATCCTTAGAAGAGGGAGACCCTTTTCTTTAGCTTTCTCAGCTCCTCATCAACAGCTTGCCATTCAAGAAGATGCACCACTGCGCATTACATGAGACTTCTTAGACTTGTTGGTAGCTAACTGAGTTTTAAGCTCCCTTTTAGCAGGTTCCTCATTTTCGAACGAAATCAACTCGATATAGCATGGGGATGACATATATGGTTTGATTCTTCCATGAGTGCGGTATGTGCGGCACTTTTGTTTCTGAATAAATTGTGGTTACACTGGTAGATCTCCTTCTATTTCTTCCATGTCGTGCTTTCTTTGTCAAAATAAGTTTTTTGTAGTCTGATTTATTGCTTGTTGAGGGGTTGCAGATAAAGATTGAAGGATCTTCCATTTTGGTTGGGATATAGCTAATAGTGTTGATATCTTTAGCACACCATTGGTACCTCTCTTGGAAGAAGAACCCCGCAAGTGGTTTTGGTCTTTGTGATAAATCTTGAATGAAAAAGTGGTAAGAGATATTGTAGCGCCACCTCTTAGAGACACGTTTCAAGCCAAGCAACATCTTAGTAAGGAATCGAGAAAGCACATCCATGCAAATATCATCACTCTCCATTTCCAAATCCTTCCAAGGAAGAAAATATTGCCAACACTAGCAGTAGTGATGTGCATTGCAAGGAGTCATGATTCGTTCCCAATTGGTGTATCAGCTGATTCATGTCCTCTCAATGGTCCCTGACAACGGTGCCATTTGATTCGTGTCCAACTGGTGTTCCTTGATTGTGGTCCTTAGACGGGAGTAATCAACAAAATTTATAACCTATTACACCATGTACTAGGATAGTCTCAGCTAGCATAGTATAGTGGCTCTAGGGTCGTTCACTATGATGGGTTTTCACTTCACAATTAATATTAATTCAAAGATGAATTGGTGCTTTTTCATTTCAAGGTTAGCTTTAAAAGAAAACATAATCTTTGGTTGAAAAGGTTGGTTTTAAGCTAACAAAAAATAGTAACTGATTTTAACTACAAAGAAAAGTGTTTCTTGGAGTTTCAGATCACTCGGCTGAGGTTCCTAATACAAAAAGAAAGTTCCGGTCACTTGTTTCTTTTCCTCGCATTGGGGATTTAACATATAGTTATTTCCCGAACCGGTGTGGTACAGATGCTTCCCATTAATGGGTTTAAACACTAAATCCCTCTCATTGATGCATCTTGTAATGGTTCATACCTTTCACCTAGTATTGGCCATTCAAGGTGATCCTTAACCTTGGATTACCCGTCAAAAGCAACAAGAGATAACTAATGGATGTCTCTTTGGAGTCCAAAAGCTTATCAAGTGTTGGCTCTTCTAGAAATACTACCTTTAAACCACCTTCCAAAGGCTCGCAAGAGATAAACTAGTGTATCTCAATGGACGGAAACCACTTGCCTTACCAAGTGTTGGACCAGGTGATTTTAAGGCGTTTTAAGTTAACTAAAAAGATAAAAACCATTAACGGGTCACACTTTCTCTTCATTAAAACTAAAACAACAAAACTTCCAATTTTGCATTTGGAAACTTACCCGGCTTTCTTCACTCCAAGAGACAAAGAGCCTAGCCACCCGTTCTCCAAGAAAACATCCTCAAAGTTTGATTTGAAGGAAAAGCAGAGCAAGTGCTCTGCAAAATATATTTCTTCCTCTCGTTGGATTACATCTATGATATATGATATCTTTACATTGGTTCAAAGATATATATAGAGAAGATATTTTCTAAGAAATATCCCAATAATATCTTTGACTGATTACAAGGAGAAAATAGAAATTTACACAAAATATCTTGAGAAAAAATCTAACTTAGTCAGTAGCAAATATCTGAGATTGCACAAGTGGATTTCACACGTTGAATTGTCCATTTTCCAAGTTTGAACTTTGATTTTGCAAGTTGAATGTGATTTCACAACTTGGAGATGATTCCGCAACTTGGAGATGATTTGCAACTTCATTTGCAGCTTGGGGGTGATTTCGCAACGTGGTTCGCAGTTGCGAGGATGGAGGCATGGGCTGTGAAATGGCACTCGTGTGCCAAAGGTGGGTTTCGCAGCTGTGAAATGGGAGTGTGAGGCTGTGAAATGGCGCTCGTGTGCCAAGGGGGCGTTTCGCAGCTGCGAAATTTTCGCACAGCTTGATGTGGTTATCTTTAAACGATCATAACTTCTTCGTTTCAACTCCAATTCATGCACCTTTTGAAGCGTTGGACTCCTGACTTCCCGAGATTCGAAATGATATATAGTATGCATGAAATGGACTGCTAGAAGTACTCGAAATGTGTCCAACTGTTTCCGTCCTCTTGAATTTCTTCATGTTAGATTCCTCTCTTTGCTTCTCCTCCTTGCATTCTTGATGTGCTTTTGGCAAAGGACTACAAAGCTCCAAAGGTTGGATTCTTCTTGTAAATGAGCTTCCATTTGCTTTGTCATGGATTATATAAAGCTCTCCCTCATCTTAGATTGCTTTGGTGATCAAAAAGCTATCAAAAACACCAAAACTTAACACAATTTGATTAGAAATGATTGCAAGGGTCCTTAACATGTCAATTGAGTTAAAAGGTAATAACTACTACTCAAAATTGTTTAAAAGAGTTAATTACAAGCTATAAAATAGCACTTTTTTTAGTAGTAATAAAGTCACTTGTGCACTCTCATTCACTGTGCCTATGTAGTGCTTCGGCCTTTAGCTTGTAGCTCAGGCAATCATGGCTCCACACCCACTCCACATCTTTTCTTAAGCATTTCAATGTGGCCCATATGGCTCTCAAACATCCAGAAAATTTCCCATGGTATGAAAAATGGCTCTCATGGTGCTCTCCCGGAAACACCCCTAACCAAGATGGCCAATCTCAAACGTGATACCCAACACTCCAAAATATACCAAAAATAGAGGAACAAGTAAAGAAAAACAGAGCATGCACAAACAAAAATAACACAATTAAATCTAGCTCCATTCCATAAATGTTGATGGGCTGGATATAGGTGGAATCAAAAGGAACAAGACTATGATCTTTAAAAATCAAATTTAGTGATGGATCCATATTCAAGTTGTTCATGAATAGAAGAATGCCCAAATTATTCACAAACAGAGGTAAAGGAACCAAATTGGAATCAATAAAAATGCGTAAAAATTGGTCTTAGATTTCACAAATATGCATAATATCAAATGTCCACATTCAAGCACCAAGATGAACAGAAAAATAGTAAGAAACAAAGGAGAACAGTCTAAAACAGGCAATGTAAAATAAGTTGAAATCATACCCAAACAAGGAAAATGATGGCAAGTTGATATTTTGTTTTTCTTCCCTTGCTGCTCCATTTTGCTTCTTGCCTTTGCGGCTCCAAACGCTCATTTCTCCTCTCTAACTCTCTCTTTCCTACAACTCTTTTTTTTTTTTCTCTCAACTTCTCTCTATTTTTTTAATGCTCTCTTTTACAGCTCATCTTTTACTCATCTCCCCCACAACTCATCTTTTTCTCTCCTTCAGATATCACCTGTCGAAAACCTCTATCCCACTCCCCTGCTTAGTTGGTTTTCTTCTTCCTCAAGCTCTCTTCTCACTCCAAAATGGGCTCCACTCGTTTTTTTCCCCTTAAGACTTCTCCTCTTGTTCTTCTGTTTTCTCCCAAAAAAATCCATTCCCTCCAGTTGGTTTTTCTTATTCCTCCATTCCTACAACTCTCTCTCTTTCTCTGGTCATCTCCCCCCCAAAACGTCTTAGTCTACTCTCTATTTTTGCTCAATCTCTTAAATCAGCCAACCCACCTAGCTTTTCACTCACAGTCCCGTCCTCTGTTTTTTTGCTTTGTTTTCCTTTTCCTATAAGCTTCTACCCGTTCCCATGTTCATCGCTCAACAAGTCTCCATTTTCAACCACCACCATGGCAAGGTGGCCATATGTTCCATGCAACCTACCCGGAAGTCGTCCCCCACTTCCATGCCCAGCTCTTCCTAGTCCAAAGAGGGGTGGTAAAAAAAAAAAAAAAAACAAAACCTTTGGTCCATAAAAGGGTCTACAAATATGCCTCTCTTTGGTAGAGTTCATGAGTGTAAGGAAATATGAACCCTAGAGTGAAAAGAAAGTGTGAATAGTGAGTGGAATGAAGTGAACTCTACTGAAGAAAAAGAAAGACCCCTAAAGGTACACATGTAGAACATAAACTTGCTCAAACCAACAAATGAACAAAAAGGGCTCTAAAATCCTAAGAGAATGGTATCTCTCAGAGTGCCTCTAAAGCTGCATTATGGATCCAGAATCCCTCTAAAACGGCTCCAAAAGTGACTCGAAGATCAATGTCAAAGATGAGTAACGATCAAATCACCTTGGAGTATAGGAAAAAAATGCGTCCAAAAGGGAATGCCCTATGTGAACTACATGAGAATGGTAAGTGTAAGCCCAACAACATGACCGAAATATATGTCGTGAACTCAAAGGACTATGTCATGTGTAGTGGAAGGGGAAGTCTAGAAGAACATGATGAACAAGAGATAAGCACAAGGTAACGAGGTGAGGAAAATGAGGACGAATGTAAAATCGTGAAGGCAAAACGTGCAATGCTAGTGAATATGAATGCTAGGAGCTGTGCCTCTGAATGATATAGGCTTAGGAAAAAGAACTTCTGAATGCCAAAAAGGAGGAAAAATGATGACTCTAAATGCCTGAATGAGTATGCACAATGGTTTTGAATGCCTAAACTAAACGAAGATGGTATCGAATGCCAAATTGGAAAATGGCTCTGAATGCCAAAATGAAGACACGACTCTGAACTCCAAACTGAAGAAGATTATGGCTCTAAATGCCGAATTGAAGACATGGCTCTGAACGCCTAAAACTAATGAAGGTGGCTCTGAAAGCCTAAAATTGGAAGAAATGGCTCTAAACGTTTAAAACCTGGAAAAAAAAAAAAAAGCTTTGGATCATGAGCTAAGGGCTCTAAATGCTAAGAATGACTCTGGGTCATAAATAAGAAGAACGACTCTGGGTCGTGAGCCTAATACTCTAAATGCTAAGGATGACTCTGGGTCATAAATGAGAAAAACAACTTTGGGTCGTGAGCTCAGGGCTCTAAATGCTAAGAATGACTCTAGGTCATAAATGAGAAGAACGACTCTGGGTTATGAGCTCAAAGCTCTAAATGGAAAGAATGACTCTGGGTCATAGATGAGAAGAACAACTCTAGGTCGTGAGCTCAGGGCTCTAAATGGAAAGAATGACTCTAAGTCATAAATGAGAAAAAACGACTCTGGGTTGTGAGCTTAGGGCTCTAAATGCTAAGAATGACTCTGAGTCATAAATAAGAAAAATGACTCTAGGTCTTGAGCTCAGGGCTTTAAATGTTAAGAATTACTCTGGGTCATAAATGAGAAGAACGACTCTAGGTCATGAGCTCAGGGCTTTAAATGTTAAGAATGACTCAGGGTCATAAACAAAAAGAACGACTCGGGGTCATGAGCTCAGGGCTTTAAGTGCTAAGAATGACTCCGGGTCATAAATAAGAAAAATGACTTTGGGTCGTGAGCTCAAGGCTCTAAATGGAAAAAATGACTTTGGGTCATAAATAAGAAAAACGACTCTAGGTCATGAGCTCAAGGTTCTAAATGGAAAAAATGACTTTGGATCATGAATGAGAAAGAATACTCTAGGTCGTGAGCTTAAGGCTCTAAAGGGAAAAAAATGACTCTAGGGCATAAATAAGAAAAACGACTCTAGGTCGTGAGCTTAGGGCTTTAAATAGAAAAAAATGACTCAAGGTCGTGAGCTCAAGGCTCTAAATGGAAAGAATGAATCTGGGCCATAAATGAGAAAAACGACTCTAGGTCGTGAGCTCTTGGCTCTAAATGGAAAAAATGACTTTGGGTCATGAACAAGGAAAATGACACTGGGTCATGAGCTCAAGGCTCTAAATGCTAGCAATGTGGCTCTGAACATTGAACTAAAAAAGAATGACAACTCTAAATGCTAGGAATGTGGCTCTAAATGCCGAACTAAATGAAAATGGTGGCTCTGAATGCCAGATTGAGTAATGGCTCTGAATGCCAAACTGAAGAAATATGGTGGCATCTGAATGCCTAGCTGACCAATGGCTCTAGCATGTTTGATTGTGAATGATGGCTCTGAACGCCAAATTGTGGAGAAATGGTGGCTTTAAATGTTTGACTGTGAACAATGGCTCTGAATGCCAAACTATGAACAACGGGTCTGAATGCCAAACTACAAGGGAATGATGAGTGGGAATATGCCCTAGTGTGGCGTGTCGGCACAACTCTTGATCCACAAATCATAAAGCTTGAAGAAGTATCATAATAATTTGGATGTCTCTAACTCAAGATACTTTGTCGGAGAAGCCCATCACCGTCTCAAATGAATGACCCATTGGAAAGAAAAATAGCCCATTGGGGAAACTGTCACCACCTCAACATAATGATCAACTGAAGAGTCATAGGTACTGATACGGTCAAAACTCAAAATTCATGTTGTAGACCCTCCATTTTGTCCTCCTAACACGTACTATTAAGGAACCAAACCAATTGGAAAAAGAAGAAAAGTCCACGGGCATGAGATGACACTAAGGATGCCATTTTTAAGATGGTAGAGTACCAAATTTGATAGAGCATGTGAACAGAAAGGTTTTTGGAAGATATCAGATTGTGCTTTGATGTGAAAAGGTGTAGGATTTAGTTTTGGTGGTCTTTTAGTAAGGTTTACTAGGAGGCACGTGAAAAGAAGGTTTTTCTGAATTAGAAGAGCTTCCCAATGGAGGAGTCCATGAAGAAGGAAAGTCAGCACCCTTTTTTGGAAGCTTGAGACCACACTTTGGGAATATTTTTTCAACACATTTTTGAGGATATAATTCAGCATGTATATGGATGGGAAAGAGGGTTGTGTTCATGAGGAAGAGAAATTCTAATCCAGATAATGAAAAGGATTTTGAATACGCTTCTAAGAGAGGATTGGAGAGGAGATCCTTTTTTATGTCTCCACCATGGATGCAAAAGGAAGGAGGGTGCACATTTTGGAGGGGAAGGAAGAGGAGAGAAGGTCATGATTAGCAGCACTAGAACTGGGAGGAAGGGTCATGATCGTGAACATAAAGACAGTTTTGAGGGATCACCAACTTGGCTATCTCCAAGGACACAAGTTGGTGGTGTTTTGGGGAGATAAAGGATCGAGAGTGAAGCACCATTTTTTTTTTTGGAAAAGGAAGGTCAACACATGTTTGAATTTTGATGAGGCTTTCTGGGTATTTTCAGAAGAAGATTCAACAGGTTTTTTTTTGTGGGAGATGAACGCCATTTGGAAGAGGGACAGGCTGGTGATTTTGAGGAAATGTTCTTGAGGTTTTTGGGGAAAAATATTTAGAACGTTTTGGGATATTGGTAATGTGTTTCCAAGAGCTTTCGGACTACGACACAACTTTGTGAGGAATTGAAGGGTTGTGACTTTGAGAGAGGTGATTTTTTTTTTTTAGAGACTTCCATGTATACAATTAGATCATTGAAGTTTGATTTAACCGTGAATCGTTTTTTTTTTTTATTGAAACCACCAGCAGAACGTGGAGTGGGGGACTATTAGCACACACAAGCCATATTGGAATAGTAGCCACCTTTTTATCCACTTACCAACAACAGTCAACTCACAAGGTCAAAGTAGGAACCCAAAGTCTACCTTGGGTTCTACCGAGCGAATCCCATGGTAGCTAACAATGCAAGAACCTGATCTCGCCAGTTTTGGTGATGATGTGCATGCAATGATGGCATGGTTGCTTACAGATGATCAGAATCTTAGAGTGATTCCAATATGGGTATGCAAGGCATTGGAAAGACAACCCTAGCAAATTTGATCTTTAACCATGAAGTTGTTGTGGATCATTTCCCCTTTGTTGCTCAGAGATGATGAATACAATCGAGACGGTGCATAAGAATCTCAAAACTGCATGCCCAAAAGAATATACTCCAATGAAATCTTGGACGCAACAAAATACAACTCAACCAAGTGTCTGAATGAACGTCTTGGAGAAGATCAGTAACCTGTTCTTGGTTCCAAAATGTGGTGCACGAATATTCAAATAATAGTGGCCGTAGTTCTGGAGTTTCAGGGTGCATTTGGAAGATTAATGGAGATAAAACCATTAATTTTGATTTGTTTTGCATGGATTTTGGAAGCATACAGTCCATGCACCTATGCGACTGGTCAAAAGAAGAAGCGGAAAAGGTCATGGAAAAAAAAAAAAAATATGGGACGTTGGTGTTGTTTCTATACAAGGACTTTGTGCATGGAGTTTTTGAATTTTCTTCTACTAAATGAGGCTCTCATTCTATGATCTCTCACGGGTTTTTCTTAGAGAATAGGGAACTGCATGCATTGAATGTCCAAATCTTCCTTAAGACGCATTAGACTGATTATGCATTGGAGCTTTAACTGACGCAACAAGAAATCTCCATCAAGGCTGCATCCGTGGATTTTACACAGCATGCTACCCCTCAAAAAACCCCTCCACACACAGATTTTTGCACCACCAGATTTTGTGAGAGATTTTGTGAAAGGTATCCACACGTTTTGATGAATTTGGAGGGTAACCAACCACTTTGAGGATGTCTCCGGATTTTCTTTTAGAACATGCAGCATATAAAGCATCAGATTGGAAGGATTAAGAGCATTCTAACAGCAGTCCCTCTTACACGGTGGAACCTAAAATCAAGTTCTCTTTTTTAAATTCTTGTTTTAGTTTAGTTTAATTTATTCTATTAGTTTAGGTCCATGTATTATTTTTCATCATTAATTTAATCGATCCTTGGGGTTATAGTTCATGCTTTGATTTGGTTTGATCCCATTCTTTTAGTTAGAGTATTTCTTATATTTTTTTTTGGTAAATTGGCTTCTAGGTGATGCGGTTTTTATTTTGAAATTTGTCTTGATCTATCTTAATTCGTTTTAGTTAGTTTAGAATTTTTCATTATAGTGCACTATACTTCTGCATATGTAAATTGGAATATGGCAACTTAGAAACCCTTTTAAATTTTTCTAACTATTCTATGACATTCCAGACTCCTTGAACTTGATTTTAGAATATTTCTTGGGTCAAATATGGTTTTTCGATTAGGAGATATAAATCAATTTTTCAGAAGGTTTAGTTTTCAGTCTGTTTTTGACACTCAGTCTTGTTTTACAAAATTAAATTACTAAAAAATCTCTTTAATTTATTTGAACAATTTTATTTTAATCTATACTTCTTAACTTTAATTTTTGATGTATAAAATATTAATAAATAATTTCTGAAATAAAAGACATAATTTTTTATTCTCGCACCCACTGCATGAGTGCTCTTCTAGAGGTAAGATATGTTTATTTATTTTTTTAATATGTTATGGATGTATTATCTCCTGAGATTATTTTTAATATAAAATAAATATATTAAGATAGTTGTACGAATTTTTGTATGATTTTAGGACATCTATAAGTTATTTGTAAAAATCAATTGTTGAATATCTTTGAAAGATGCTTTGTTCTAGACCTATTATCATCATCACGAAATTTTGTACTAAACGAGGGCTAGTTAATTAATTTGGTCACTTAGATGATAAACTAGACATATATGAGATGTTTTCTAAAAATTTTCTTGATAAAACTTAACTTCTAGGTATTTTTTTTAAAATTTATTTTATATAGTCTTCTATTTTAATTGTTTGCTGACCTTTTTTTGTGAAGTAACCACTTTGTGAATAAATTTGTTGTTGATTGATATATACTCGATTAATTTGGCCTATTGGATGTTTATCTAGACATGTTAAAGATGTTACCTAATTTTTATTTTGGTGAGATAATCTTTCTTGATATTTATTTGGAGTTTATTTTGTGAACCGATATTCTACCCTTTTAATAATATTTCCTTGACTTGAGACATTCTAAGTGTATATATATAGGTTTAGTTATTTTTTATTTTTTATTCTTTAATCTTATCATTATTATTGGTGAATTAACCTCATTTTTATAGAATCACTGACACTTGTTACACAGGTATGCTCTCTATCTTCCCATTTTAAAGTTCCATGAATATGTATGTCATTAAGAACTATATCCTCGTTTGATATTGACTTTGGGTTCCTTGATGTTCATTTGATTTCCTTTGATAAAATGCATGTTGAGTAATATGATACTGGAACTAACTTTGATGTCTTGTGATAACGCTTAAGAAGCAGTCCAAGTACGCACCCTAAATCTCCTTTATGATTATGATTGGTTTTCTTGTTAGGCATGTTATTTTTTTTTTTTAAATCACCTAGCCTACCTAGGTATCTATAATCAACCAAATTAATTGCCACATTTCCCTCAACTTAGTCAGTAGAGACCTTTACAAGGCTTAGAGGGGTGTTACCCTTTAAAGGTACCTTCCTAATAGGTAACCTGATCCTCGGACCTAGACTCGGGTTTTTCAAAGACACGTTTTTCCAAAAACTATGGAGTCACTTCTTTAGGGTTTTCTTTCTTATTTTATTTTCCTTTTTAAAATAAAATAAAATAAGTGGTGACTCCAACTTTTCCAAAACTAAATTTTTCACCAAATAAAAGTGAGTCTCGCCGATTGAGTGGGGATTCACGTGAAAAACGCGGGTCCACACATGCTCTCCTGAAGACTTGTCTGGACAAAATCATCACAACTGTGACTAGCAAAGAAGGCTATAAAAGCTACGTGAGAAATCAATCATCTCGGAAATAGAAAAAATGAGGAATACGCCCCAGTATAGCAACTAGTACATTTGGTCCGTCCTGATGACTCAATAATAACTCAATGAGGATGTATAAGAGATCTGACTTATACTCCACTGAAATGATGATATGAGAGTCTATGCACTCGAGATAACTCCATCAAAGAATCATGACAATATCATAAAGTATGAGTCTTACTAAATGACTCAAGAAATGCTCCACTAGGGAATCATTGTAAAATAAAAGCAGATCATCAACTTGACATGTATCTCATAAATAAGGATGATCATGCAAATCAATGAAGATTTACAAATCTCAACCAAAACGGAAATATGCCCTAATATGGAATTAGATGTATGGTAGGTCAAAAAATTAGAGGGCACCAAATCATCCATCACCAAGTGTGTAATTCTAGTCATTTCATGTTGACAACTGAATCAGATCCACAGATCAAAGAAGCATATCCCCGAAGAAAAAGCGTGATGACATCTAAATGCCGAAAAGTGTGAGCTTGACTGAATGGCCCAAGAGAAACTTCACTAGGGGATCATGATAAGATAATGGTAGACCATCAACCCGACATGCATCTCATAAGTGGGGATGGGCATGCAAATCGATGAAAATCTATAAATCTCAACCAAAGAGGAAATATGCTCTAGTATGGCATTAGATGTATGGTAGGTCGAAAAATCAAATAACATCGGATCATCCATCGTCAAATGTGTAATCCCAATAATCCATATCCACAATTGAATTGGGTCCAAACATAAAAAAGACGTCTCCTAGAAGAAGAAGCATGATGATATCTAAATATCAACCAAATCTCAAACACTTGTCCAAGTAGGGGCTGTCGAAGATGACATCTGATCCCATGGCCTCAGGGTGGTCTTAAGACACAGGATGTAACGTAGGCTAGGGTGATAAGGTAACAGAAATGAAGGGAAACTAGGCCCAAATACATAATGATAAAAAACCCATTCCCTAATGTATAAAATGCAACATGTATAGAAAAGCTCGTGTGCCATGGACCTGAGGGTGCCAAATGTGAATACAATATTCAATAGTGAGACGATGAAACAAATCAAATTGATAATAAGATACGCAAGAATGGTGCAAGGGAAATATCAAACCTGGAATAAGTCAGTGTAAGAAAAGAACAAGAGGGTGAAGCGAATGGGATGAATCACAAGCAATGACGAGGATGATAGCGAAACAATGAATATACGAAGAAAAGTGATGTTTAACTCAAATCAAACATGGAGTGAAGTCACATCAACAATGAATGTAATGATGGAAATGAAAAAAACCCAGAGCTCCTAGGAGAAAGTCACTCATCTCACTCTCAAATAGATATGACAAAGTGAATACAAAGAAAAGAGGATCTCAAAAAGCTCACATACGAACTCGCACCAACAATCATACTTAATAAAGTGACCCTCGGATATCAATATACATGTCCAACGATGGAGAATACTATGCACATACACATATGTGTTTTTTTTATTTTTTATTTATTTATTTTTCATTTTTTCAATTTTTTTTTTTTTACATATATACAAATGCACACACCCTGAACATGAATAAATGAGCCCCGAAGGAATAAGATCAATAATGGACAGACATACTCTCAAGTGCTAAAAGTGTCATAAACTCTCTCCGACGAGATGACCTTCTCAAATTAAGTATCTTTAAATCAGTGTCCGTGGGATAGATAGTGGAAATGATGTGACTATCTTCCATGTAATGAACTAAGGGATCACCACTCAGGGTGGAGGAATATGAAGCAAAACAAGTAGTAGATAGAATAAAGAAGAATAGATGAAGAACACAACCAATGAGATATGATGGAATGCAGTAGTGTGATTGTAGGAAAAATAATGAGAAAAAGATGCACATGTAGGCTCAAGGCTCATGAAACTCCTAGATGAAGCATGGATGCACTAAAGGGCCCTTATCTTGGTGTAAAAGTGTAAGCAAGACAATAAGAAAGAAATACTCTAATGCACATGCGAGGCTCAATGGACTAACAATAGTTTGTATGTTAAAAGGAAATAATAAGGTATATGGCTAACCAAAATGATGGCCACCCATCCTGCGACCATGATCTCAAACATAATACTTCTTCAGTTAGTTGGCTCCGAGAATCGGTTTCCATCTAGATCCATCAACCATGTAGTGCCCTCTAGGGTTAGCTCCCTAATGAAATAAGGTCATCTCCAATTGGGTCTGAACTTCTCTTTGGGATCTCTAATCAATCATATGATGACCTTCAAAACCAAGTTACCCCTTTATAACGGTCTAGGCTTGACCCACTTTTTGAATGCACGGGCCATCTTCCTTTGATAAACACGGACATGGTCTATTGCCCTCAATCTCCTCTCATCTAGGAGATTGAACTGGTCTAATTGAGTTTGGGCCTAATCGAGTCTGGGCCTAATCTGCCTCTGAAATCTACTGTTCCAATGCTACCCTCAATGAACCCATCTCTATCTCAACTGGTAGCACTGCCTCCATACCATACAACAAGGAGTAAGGTGTGGTTCCTATAGAGGTGCGAAAAGAAGTCCGATAAGCCCACAATGCAAATGGAAGCTTTTCTGACCAATCCCGAGAAGTCTCAATCATCCTCCGCAAGATCCTCTTAATATTCTTATTCACAACCTCTACCGCTTCGTTAGTTTACTGTCTGTATGCAGACGATCTATGATGCTGGATACTGTATCTTTGTAATAAAGTGTCAATATCTACCTTGAAATGTATTCTTTGTCTGAAATTAGCTCATGGGGGACTCCATGGCGACAGATAATGTGTGATTTGATAAAACTAGCGACCCTAGATGATGTCAATCTCGTATATGAAGCAGCCTCCACACACTTGGTGAAGTAATCAATGGTGACCAAGATGAACTCATGACCACTGGAAGACTTTGGCAAAATCTTCCCAATAATGTCTATACCCCATACTGAAAATGGCCATGGCAAAGTCAGTGCATGTAACTCTGAAGGGGGTACGTGAATAAGGTTCCCATGAATCTGGCACTCTGGACATCTCTGAACAAACTAGCAACAATTTGTCTCCATAGTCAACCAGAAATACTCGATCTTCATGATCTTACGAGCTAACATATGTTCTCCCATATATAGTCTATAGACTCCCATGTGAACCTCTTTCATCACTCGATCGGTAGAGACGCGATCTAAGCACAATAGTAACATCCCATCAGTTGATCATCTATACAACATCTCCCCACAGATCACAAATCAGATGGCTAACCATTTCAATGCTCTTTTATCCTTGGCCGTGGTGACCTTAGGATATATGCCAAGTCTCAGAAACTAATATATGTCATGGTACCAAGGCAAACCATCATCCAACTCTGCCTCATCAATTAAGCAACAATAGGCAGGAACTAATCTTGACTCAATCAGTAAAGGGCGAACAAAGGTATTAATAGGAATATCAATCATGGAAGTTAGAGTAGCTAAGGCATCAACAAATTGGTTCTACACTCTAGGCACGAGTGTATAACTGATTACTACCAAAAAGTGCTATTTTGTAGACCTAATTATAATGGTTTTAAGCACCTTTGAGTAGTAATCATATTCATTTAACCTAATTAATTCATTAAGCTCCTTAGTAATTAGTTCTAACCATTTTTAGTGGCAAGTTTACATGTTTTTCATCAGCTTATGAACCAATTCAAGCATGCCAATTGATGGAGGAACTATTTGGGCGAGTTAAGCAAGGATTTTGGACGTTTACAGGCTTGAATTTCAAGTGGAAACACGAGCACAAGCAATGGAGAAGAGGAAAACAGAGTGAAGAAAACAGAGGATAGCAGCTGCAGTCTTCTTTCGCACTTTTGGAGCACTTCCCGAAGTCCATTTTCTACATGCTATATACCATTTCAAAGCTCAGGAAGTCAAGAATCCAACTCTTCAAACCGTGTATGATTTGGAGCTGAAATGAGGAAGATATGGCCTTCAGAATACAACTGCATCAAGCCATGGGAACACCATTTCGCAAGGAGATTTTCTTCATGGTGCGAAATTTGGCCATTTCGCACCATGAAGAACCACCTTGCAAAATTTCACAAGGTGGCTTTTCACCTTGCAAAATTTGGACCCTTCATCTTTCCCCTTGCCAAAATTTCGCAAGTAACCTTTTACCTTGCCAAATTTTCTCTGTTTCTCCACGCACGCACCACCGACTTCCCAGATATTTTTAGCTTGATATTTTCTCATGTAAATTCTTTTTGTAACCTTGTATTCAGCCGACATAAGGCTTTATCTTGTAATTTTGCTATATATAGAGGTGCACAACGCCTCCAAAACATATTGGATATTGGGGGATCGATCCTCTGTACATTAACTTAGAAATATATAAAGCTCTGTTTTTCTCTCTTCTCCTGTTCTTCCCCATTCCTATTTCTTAGTAGCCAAACAGCCTCTGAGGACTTTTCCTCAGAGGATGATTGGCTAAAACTTTTAGTTTCTCAAAGTATGGATGTTATGTGATGGCTTGGATGCAATCCCATGGAAATTTCTCGCACCTGGAAGGTAAGGTAGTCGTTTTTCATTAATGGTTCATTAATGCAAAGTTTGGTTTTTATTTCCTTTGGACAACTTCCAACGGCCAATACTTGATAAGCTTTTGGATTTCTATCCATTAGTTATCTCCTATGAGCTATTGGAAGGTGAGGTTTTCAATTCCAAGTTTTGCATTAATCCATTAGAACCAATTTCAATGGCCATTGAAAGGTGAGTTTATCACCTAGAATGACTTTGAGTTGCCAATATTTGGTAAGCTTTTGGCTTTAGACCATTAGTTATCTCTTACGAGCCATTCAGAGGAAGTCTAAGGTGAATAACCAGTGATAAAATTCACTACCATTTGTTTTACCATTTTAAAGGATTAAAACTTGATTTGCTAAATCCATACCGGTTCGGGAAGCAAGCATCACCACACCCCCCAACCGACTCATTGCTAGTCCCTTAGCAATGGAGGAGATAAAAACTAAGTAAACTATAATAATATACATAAAAGGGATCATGCAAATCACTCCAAAAAATGATATGAGTGGCATGATGGACATCCATGGATCAATAAAGATGTGAAACTCAATCTATAATAAGAGTTGTCAAAGCATTCACTTGATCATAGAGTACAAAGAATGGATATTATGCAAGTTTTAAGCATCAAAAGAATTTCCACTCTCAAAAGATCCAAATCAAATTCTTCCACTAAAAGCTAAGTGTTAATTTGATTAGCTTCCGAGTATAGTATGGATAACTATCATCTCACCCCCAACCTAAGTCTTTCTTTAAGCTTAGCAAAATTAACCATCTCTTGATAGGCTAGGAACGCACCTCTTATTCACAATTCTTTTCACTTACTAAACTTAACCAATTCACCCATGTAACAAGCAGAGGATCGGTGACTCCCAACCAATAAAGGCTTAGGGCACCAGGCTTTAAAGGCTTTCGCCACCCCTTCGGACCATGCTCAGGTTTCAAGGCAAGCAAAGAAGTTTATTCTATATTTTTTTTCTTTTTCTTTTTCTTTTTCTTTTTTCTATTTTTTCAAAGACTCATTGGTCTTTATGAGGTGTCCTAACACTATTAAAGAGAGGTTAAAGGTGTCAAATTATGATTTCTCAAGCTTAGAGGGTGAGATAGTTTCACATCTTATAATCAGAATCTAATGTATGTGTGTGCGAATAGCTTAAGGTGGAAGAGATAAGTTTGCATGCAATGGGAGTTTCAACCATTCATCAACTTTTAGAAGAGCATAATACAAACTCTAAGACTCATGTAATCAAGTTGAAACTTGACTTCTCTCATTTAATTTTGAGAGTTAATCCTTAATATCCATGGAGTTTAAAGCAAAAATTTTAAAAATTTAAACAAAAAGTAGCTAATTTAACTAAGTATGATAAAAATTTAAACTAATACTTACTTCCTCATCTCTTCCCCCAACCGAGATGAACATTGTCCTCAATGTTTGAATCGAAAATAAGGAGGAAGGAAGTGGTACCTCATGTGATGTGGACTTGGAGTTGGGAAGGTTGAACCACCTGTTTCAAAATTCAAAAATTGAATGAGAGAGGAATTTATACTAAATATTTACAAAAATGATGAGTGGGCCCCACTTTGAGCAGTTGAGGACAAGGCTCAAAGGGTCCATGCCATGATGGTATACTCATATAAGTTGCAATGACATTTGAATGTAGCTTGCAGGGGTGTTAAAATTGGAGATTTTTGGCTAAAACGAGGAAAACAAAGGAGGAGTGAACAGTGAGTGCCAAAATTGGCATAGTCACTGTTCACCTCCTTTGAAGCCCGACTGTGTGTTTTCCAAGTTTGAAAACAAAAGGTTTGGAAATGCATTCATGAATTTTTAAACTTGGAAGAAGATGGAATTCAAGAAAAAGGCTTTCCCGAGAGCTTTGTTTTTAGAAATTAGCTTGAAAATCATTTCGCACCAAGATAAACAAGGTGCGAAAGTTTTCGCACTGGTAATTGAGGTGCTAAGATAGCATCCCGGGAGGCTTGGCTTTCCAAAATGTATAAAAATTCCTTTTCGCACCATGCACACATCCTTTGTGCGAAAAATTCACACCGAGTGTGTTCATGGTGCGAAATTCCACTGAGAGCTTTGCTTATGCATTTTGGCTCCCCTGTTTCCTCTGTTTCACCTCCATTTCAATTTTTGAAAGCATCGTACCTGCATGAACACTTCAAAAGTCATCTTAAAAACATATTAAAACTAAATTAAAGCTAAGAATTCAAACTAAAACATGCATAAATTTAAAGAAAGCATAGAATTTAAATGAAACTGATAGCATGTACCCTAAAAAGAAGATGAACTATTTAGCTCATCCTCACTCACACACCCACTTCATGCTGAATTCCCCCTGGATCCCAAACAAAATTGGCATTCTTCCCATTTGGTCCAAGGGAATTTGTTTCTCTTCTCTTCCCTGGAGAAGTGGATGCTTTAAAGGGTTCGGGTAACCCTTTATCATCTTGAACCTTATGATTTTCAATGGAAGGTTGGTCCATAGAGTTGTCATAGCAATCCCCCACCAAAGTGTCGATCTTCAACACTTTCCTTGATCTTTTTGCATTGGTTCCTTGAAGGTTATGGTGGGGTTGAGGAGGAAGCTTCCTTTTCCCCCTTGCTATGTCGAGATTGGTGAGCTTCTTAATGGAGTCTTGAACTTTTTCTATCCTTAGTGATAGATCATTATAAACCCCCTCCATTCTTACATTTATTGAACTCTCCAAATTATCAATCTTTTCATTAAGATGAGAGTTGATCTTTTGTTGCTCACCTACAAAGTCCTCCATGACTTTGCTTATCTTCAAAATGGCTTGCTCCAATGAAGATGTACTCATTGATGGTTGAGGTTGAGGTTGGGTTGTAAGGTTGGGATGGTTATTCCCACTTGAGGTGTAGGAGCTTTGGTAACCGCACATGTCTCTCACAGTTGGAATGGTAGGGCACTCCCCTACCGTATGCTCATATGAATCATCTCCATTCAAAGCATACTTACTACCCCATTGGCTTTGTTGAACTTGCCTTTTCCCTAATTCAATCCGATCCCTCATGGATAGGTATGCAAATTTGTCCTTCGATTGATGTTGAGAGCTTTGATCTTCATGTGGAATTTCCATTTCTAAAAAAAAATGATATTCAACTAAGGCTCTTTTCTTCAACTTGTACCAGGGTTCCCTCTTGGTCTCGAATCCAACAAGGAATGCACAAATTGAAATTAAAACAAAAATAAAAGAAAAGAGAATAAAAAATTTAACTAAATAAAAACTAAACTAAAAAAAAAATTATAAGAAAACTCACCAAACTTGTGATGAAGATCACAAGTTACCCTTAATGGTTGCTTCACTGTGCTTGTGGCACCTTCCCCGACAACGGCTCAATAGGAATATCAATCATGGAAGTTAGAGTAGCTAAGGCATCAACAAATTGGTTCTACACTCTAGGCACGAGTGTATAACGCAAATCATCAAATCTCCCAACCAGCAGCTCTAAGTATGCATGGTAAGGCCTAAGCTTCACATCTCTAGTCTTCCAATGACCTTAAATCTGTCTTAATACCAGATTAGAGTCACCAAACACCTCCATTTGTCTAATCCTAAGCTCAAGAGTTGTCTCTAATCCCAATATGCAAGCCTCATACTCAACAATATTGTTCGTGGTAGGATGTTAATCAAAGAATGCCAAACGAACCGATCCAGGAATGTGGTCACCATGAGGGGATATCAACAAGACACCTATCTCTATCCAAAATGGTTGGCCGTACCATCAAAGTACATGCGCCAACCTAATAGACTAGTCATAGCGGCAACATCCTTATCTGGGAAATCATCATCAATAACTCTAAATCGGAAACCGGTAATGAGGGTAAGTGATCTGCAACAATGCTCTCTCTGATAGACTTCTGAGTGACATAATGAATATCGAACTCAGTCAAGAGTACCAACCATCTCATGAGTCGACCAATCAAAGCAGGTCTGTCAAATAAATATCTTAGATGATCTAAACAGGATATCAAGTGCACTAAATACTTTATCATGTAATGTCTCAATCTTCGAGTAGCCCAAATCAATGTCAAGGAGAAGTGCTCAATCATGACATATCTCGTCTCATAATCAAGTATCCTCTTACTTAAATAATAAATAGTTGGATCCTTTCCCGAATCATCAAGCTGAGCTAACATGCATCCCAAGGCTATGCCAGAGACTGACAAATATAGAAGTAAGGGACGATTGAGTGTAGAAGGCACCAAGACTAGAGGTGATAACAAATACTCCCTGATCCTCTCGAATGCGCGTTGGCACTGATCATCCCAAAAGTAGGCTGGATCTTCTTTAAGAGTCGGAAAATGGGCTCACAAATGTCTGTCAATCTAGCAAAGAATCTATGGATGTACTGAAGTCTACTCAAGAAGTCTTTAATCTCTCTCTCGGTCATCGGTGTAGGCATGTCAAGGATGACTCTGATCTTATCTAGATCCGCCTCCATGCCTCTCTCACTAACCATGTATCCTAGTAGTTTCCTAGAAGTCACTCCAAAAGTGCACTTCTTGGGATTCAGTCTCAATCTGAACCGTCTGATCCTCTCAAATAATCTAAAGCTGCTAGGTGACTTGCTCTATCTCGGGATTTCACCATCATGTCGTCTACATAAACCTCGACATCTTGATGCATCATGTCATGGAAGAGGGTGGTCGCTGCTCTCTTGATAGGTAGCTCATGCATTCTTCAAACTAAACGACATCACTCTGTAGCAGTAAGTACCCCACTCAATAATGAATGACGCCTTTTCCATGCCTTTTGGAGCCATTATAATATGACTGTAATCGGAAAATTCGTCCATAAAGGACAACATCAAATGACCTGTCGTACTATCAACTAACATGTCAATGTGTGGGAAAGGAAAATCATCCTTAGAATTTGCCTTGTTAAGATCTCATAAATCAACACAGACTCTCACTTTTTCGTCCTTTTTGGAAACAGGGACGACATTGGCTAGGCACTCGGGATACTCGACCACTGATAAAAATCCTACACTAAGCTGTTTCTAAATCTCCCATTCACCTGCAAACTTCAACGAGGGTGCAATCGTCTCAAATTCTGCTTAATCGGTCTAACATGGGGAAGAAGTGGCAAGCGATGTTGGACAATAAATGGATCAAGGCCTGGCATGTCCTAATAAGACCATGCAAAAATGTCCAAATATGATATGAGCAACTGGACGAGGTTGCCTCTCTCATTTGTAGATAAATCCAATCCGAACCTACACTCCCTAAGCTGATCTACTATACCAAAATCAACAACCTTTGTGTCTCTTGTAGCAGGCGAAACTCTCTGACCGGATCAAAAGTAGAAGATGAGTCGTCATCTGAATCAAGTTGTGCAATCTCATCATCTATATCAAATATTTGTGATGTGGGTGAAGATGGTGTAGATAAAGTGATATCACAAGAGATAGGCAAATACTCGAAAATGCTCAATCCATAAATGAAGAGTCATGAACATCATCAGAAAGGGAGACAAATCCGAATAAAACATCAAATAAAAGAGGCGGGTCCACAAGTTGAAGGCTCCCTCAACTGGGCTAACAATGCCCTCAAACAAATCATCAACAACCATATCATCCTCTGAAAACTCCAAAGCATGAGCAGTTTGGATCTCCTTAGCAACCTCGATGGCGAACACCCTAAAGAAATCAAATGGTGAAGCAAACTCAGGTTGGACTATCCCATCAATCTAACTCATACTCATCGCGAGCATCTCATTAATGTACTCATTGTGTGGAACAACTCCATCCACCATGTCCCCAATCTCAGCAAATGTCCCATGCTCATCGACCTCATCCGGGAAATAAAGTGTCATGAGGCTTATACGATCTGAAGATGATGAGGCGGCTAATGTAGACGCAGAAGTGCTAGGAGCTCCATTACTCAACTGCAGCGGATGGATAAGACGCTGAAGCCTGGCCTCCTAAATAGTGCTAAATCCATCAATAATCCCACCTGAATGCGTCTGTAGCTCCAATGCTCTGACAAAGTAGTCCGCCAAGCTCATGCTATATGGGCGAACAGGATAGTCAAATGGTATGTGAGTCAATTGAGCTCTCACCATCTCCTTGCGCAATCGCGCCATATATATTGATAATTGACCTCAATAGGAATGAACTAAAATCTAAATGGTACATCATGATCAACGACAACTATAAACTCATTAGGTCTATGCTGACGTCACCCTAATCCCATGCTAGGCAGAAAAGACATGTTCTTCATCATGTCAAGCACCATTATATTGTCGTGTTGATCAAATGACATTGCCACACAGTCCTTGCAAAAATCCTCAATCTCTAGAGTTTACACCTCATCAAATGTGAACCAAGTAAAAAACAAATCATCCTCACTGTGACTAATCTGAAGCACTGGCTCGAAAGAAGCAAACATATCTCCAATAGACTACACCATGATGACCTGACCATCATGAATGAACTTCACCTTATGATGAAGGGATGAAGGAAATGACCCCAACTTTATGAATCCAAGGTCGGCCCAATAGCAAGTTAAAAGATGTAGGAATCCTCAAAACCTGGAACAGAGTAGGAAATGTGGTCAGACCTATCAATAGCTCGATCTCCAAAGTGCTCATGACCTCTCTCTTAGTGTTATTATAAGCTCTGATTGTCTGAGTAGAGGGACCAAAGTCTAAGGGCACATAGCCAAGGGCAATGGCAGTAGCTAAGGGGCATACGTTCAGGGCTGAGCCATTATCCAAAATGACAGATGAGGCTTAGTGGCCTGAACAACCGATTGAGATGTACAGAGGACGTGTATGGTCTAGACCATCGGGTGACAAATCATCATCAGAAAACACAATGCAAGTGGCTCTGCTAGCCATCATTATGTGAATCAACCTCTTCAGGAGTAGTGGTCGTCTCGATCTTGATCTGACTCAAGGCTCGAATCAATGCATCTCTATGAGTTATAGAAGATGCCAGTAAGCTTCGAATAGATATACGAGTCTGGGTGCTTTGCAACTGTCTCAAAATCTCATCATCCTCTCTCCTGACCTCCTCATGAGAGGCTACACCCTCCAAGGGTCTAGCAGTTGTGGGGGGCTGCTGTCGTACTACCCTACCTTCGCGAATAACATACTATATATCTGGAGTATGAACATCATCAACATATGGAGTATGAACCTCATCAACATCTAGAATCAAAACAAACGGAATCTGAACATTGTAACATGGGAAAGTCAATGGCTCGACTGTAGTCGACTGCACTGATGTCACATCGAGAACCAATCTGAATGATGTGGGCATCCATGGGCCAAAGGTCACTCCGCCTACCTTATAAATCCCATCTGCTACTATAGGCTCTACCACTGGTTCATCCCAACTCAGCATGTGGATTTGATCATCAAGCTCAACAAGGTCAATAAAATGTATGCCATCAGTTGGATAGGGAACTACGTGTGTAGTATGGGCCGGTAATGGGTTAGCGGTTACACTCGGCTAACCCAAGTGAACCAAACCCTGATCAATCAAATCTTGGATGGCATGTCTCAGAGCAATACAGCGATCAATCTCATGCCTTGGCCCCTAATGACATGCATAATGTAAATCCATCCTGAGCTGGGGTGGGATAGGCTGGGGCAATGGCCTAGGAGCGAGAGCTATCAATAATCCGGCCTCTATGAGCTTCCGAAGAGCCTGGTTCAATGACATACCTAATTGTGAGAATCGTCTTTGCGTTCTCAAAGCAAAAGGAACAAAAATCTATGGAGCTCTAGCCTGAGGGTATAAAGTGGGAGGTCTCTCTGAGACATGTGTAGCAAAAACAAACTTTGAGGTCGGGTGCAGGTATGTAGGAGCCATAGGACTGGAAAGAGTGGCGGCTTATATCGAACATAATGCTATTGGTAGTAAGCTCCTGAAGTCTGCCCAACATAGCGTCTAGGAGGTCTCAATCCTGCTGAATTGATAATACCCACATCTCCTGGTCTCTGTCCTCCTAAGGGCTTCTTCTCCTTTGAATCAAAAAGAGAAGACTTGGGCCACAATCTTCTAGCAATGACCTTCTCTATACCATATAATGGCTACACCAAAGAGCCAAAGTCCACGTGTGAGAATCCCATCAAATGCTTAGTAAATTGAGGTTGCAAGCTCCTCATAATCATGTTGATCTGATCCCTCTCAGATGATCTATCAATGATCTGGGCAATCTTTTCCCTCTAATGGGAAATGAATGATGTGACTGTCTCATCAGGCCTTTGCCTCAAGGCCTCCAACTCCCTCCGTGAGACATCTATGATAGTGTTAAATACAAAACGTCATAGGAACTCTTGGGCTAAATCATCCCATGTACGACGACGTGACACATCCAAAGAAGCAAACCAATGTTGGGCCGCTCTACACAAGGACATGGGGAATAACATAATCATCTAAGCCTCATCCAAACCGTGGGCCCTCATCATAGTACTATATAGTCTCAAATGAATGCGGGGGCATCCAATCCCTGTGTATCTCTCGATCTCTAGCATCCTGAACTTGGTCGACAAACTGACCACTAGTAGTCCATCAAAATTATCCCATATCATCCCTCTATTTGATACTGTCAACTATCTCATCCTCTACTCAAGCCTATCCATGCGTACATGGACATCCTCCGAGGTCGGAACAACCATCATGGTACGTGGTGGAGCAACCTTAGTCTGACTCTGTAAAGTAAATGGTGTAAGCTGTGGAACTGTCTGACCAAGTAGGGGAAATGGTGGTATCTGAGTGTCATGTGGAGCTATCTGACTAGGCGGGAGAAGTGGCGGAATAGTGGGATCATACTGCACACTCTCCTGAACTGGAACCTGTTAGGCCTACTGCCCATCCATCCTCTGACCAAGACTAGTTATGACCTCTTGGATCGAAGTCATAGCAGTATCAAATTGATCAACTGTAACCACTTGCGAATCCATGTATGTTTGATCTAACTGGTCTGACTCTTATCAATCTACCTCTAACTTTAATCCAAGAAGCTAAACCCAGATTGAACATATCAATACTCCTACAATAGTGGAAATACTAGATAATATACAATGTAAGGGAAACTCTACAAGGAATGTCTATCAACTATGTAGGAAGGTAACCCAGAAGTATTCAAACTGATATCCAATTCTGAGCAAATATATAAGAGACTGCTACGAAGGTAACTAAACCTATCACTGCTGACCTGACTCTGAAAGCCCATAGAAGTACCCACATGTAGGAAGGAAATCCTAATGGGAGAATCTAAGGCTCAACCTAGAAGGTCAAGGTGGCTCTAAAAAGAAAAAAAATGGATTTTAAAGGATCCTTAGTAGAAGCGATTGTACCCTCTAGTAGTACGCAACCCTCTGCACGCCTCCAAAGAGACAGGACGCTTCCATGCAAGGTGGTCATCACCTCCACATATGCACTACCTCCACATCCCAAGGGGTTTCCTATAATGAAAGTTCTCGCAACTCTCAGTAGTCAACTAGAGTGCGCAGTGAGCGGTGTGGGTGCATCCGAAAATCCTATGAAGCTAAAGTAGAAGACGAAACATGTTGGTCACACAAATATCCATGAAACCTAGATCTGGGCTATACAGATCTTTAAAGATTGGACTCCAATCAGCATCAGTGTATCGACTTCCTCCAGAATGCTCCCAAACATCAATATAGCCCATCATTAGACCCTACTCCTAACCTCTAGCTCAGTCAAAGAAACAAGCACACACAAGGCCTCACACTTGAAAAAGTAAGAGCCAAAATGAACGAAATGACCGAAACCAGAGGGTTAGAGGTAAGGGGATATATGTGTGATTCACATGGACAAGCAACATGCGATCACACAGGAGAAAAACAGTCATGCACCATAAAACCGTGCAAAATAGGTATATATAATCCAAATTTACACACAAGCTAAACGAGATAAATATCTAGCAATGATAGCATGCTCTATAACAATCATGATAATATACAATCAAGAGAATCAAATCATGTTAAGATAAACAAGATAAGCAACAACATGTCAAGGTGAGCAGAGTAATCATACAATAAGGAGAGTCAATATGTGAGGATAAACGAAAAAATCAATCTATATAATCAACATGCCAATGTCTCAAGCGAATACAATAGCCAAACATGCATCAAGGATAATGATATCAAGAGCTCTCAATGTGTAATCAATAGTCAAGGAAACAAAAACATAAAAGAGGTAGGTACCCACTGATCGACCAATCAAATGCCACATTTGCCTCTTCTTGAGTTCAAGTTGGGCCCTCTAGTGATCTCCAACGGAGTCGCCATTTTTTGGACCTTGGATTTCTCATGTGTGTTTCCATTCGATGGCGAACTCGGTTTTTATTTGAAAAATGATTTATTTTTTAGAAAATGACTTGGAGTCACCACTGATTTTTGTTTTATTTTTTAAGGAAAAACAAAATAAGAAAGAAAACCCTAAGTGTGACTCTTTATTTGCAAAAGATGGCATGTGAAAAACCAAACCTAGGTTCGAGGGTTAGGTTACTTATTAGGAAGGTACGGTAAAGACCGTAGCATCCCTCTAAGCCCCTAAAAATGAGTCTATACTAAGTATGATGAAGCAAACATGACAATTAACAATGAAATAAATGGATACCAAAATGAAATGATCGAACAATAAAATGAACCATGCATAAGAATAAGCAGAGTAGAAATGAGATTGTATCTTAGCGGCAAGTAATAGTGCGTTATCATGGAAACAAGGTTAGCTCAAGTATAAAATTATCACATGCATATCAAAGAGCAAGACAAAGATCAAGCAATATTCATTAAGTATAGCAGTTGAAAATCATAAGAGAAAACTCATATGTAAGGCCCCCACCAAAGCTCAATTTATCTTGCATGAATTAGTCCCACAAATTCCGTTATTTTGAAATTATGAAAAATTCATTCTTACTTATTTAAAATCAAGAGAAATAAAAAATTATTTGAAAAACAAAGAAAATTTGTACAAGTGCATACCAAAATGAGAATGGCAACAAACTTATTAAAATAAGGATTTTTGGCGACCTAAAACCCTAATAAATGATGAAAAGTTGTAGAATTAAAAAAATATTTAAAAACTAGAGTGGAATTAAAACTATTTGAAAGAAAACTATAGTTTTGAAAATTGAAATCTTAAAAATTAACTTAAAAAAAATTAAAAATTGAAAATGGGAGTTTTGAAGATTAAATTTCAAAATTAGAATTTTGGAAAAGTATTTAGAAATGGAAATTTTAAAATTTGGAATCTTAGATAATTAAATTTAGAAATTGAAGTTTTGAAAATTAAATTCGAAAATTGAAGTTGAAAATTCTTTGAAAATTAGAGTTGTGAAAATTATCTGAAAATTGAAATCTTGAAAATCATTTGAGAATTGGAGTTTTGAAAATTAAATTTAATAATTGGAATTTTGGAAATTAAATTTGAAAGAAATTGGGGTTTTGAAAATTAAATTTGAGAATTGGAATTTTGAAGAATTATTTGAAAATGGAAGTTTTAAAAATTAAATTTGGAAATTGGAATTTTAGGAAAATTAAACTTGAATATCAAAATACGAAGAGATAATAATAAATAAATAAATAAATAAAATGGGTGTGACAGTTGGGATTCGCCAAAGATGGCCATGCATAGTATGAGCTGATCATAGTTGGGCTCATCCTCTTTCAAAGATTCCATAATACCCAAATTTCATAGACTCGTCTCCTAATTTCTTCGTGCAACCATCAGACCCATCAAGAATTTGCTCTGAACTATTAACAATTGGCTTAGACCCAAATCGATGTAAGCCCATAAAGCACAAGCTATTGAATTCCACCCATCTAAATATACCATGACGTGGGCAACAAGAGAGGTCAAACAACTAACCACATCATATTGCTAAGTATATGGTCTAGAGCAAACCCATCTCCATTTAAGTTGAGGAAGAAGGCTCCTCCACTTTCTTTTCGGCATTTGTCTTTCCTTGCTCACTTTCAATTTCCTTCTCCTCCTTCCATTGATTCTCTTCCTTGTTCAATCTGTAAAGCTTCACTTTCAAATCGAGAATGGTGTCTTCATCCTCCTCGCCGGTGGTGACAGCAACCTCTTCGAGATTAATGATTGGAGCAACCTATGCACTAGTGTCTTCATCCTAGATGGCGACAACATCTTCATCTTCTCTGCATTCCAGATCGCTAAATAGTGACGAGAGGGGGAGCAACGACAGCCAAGTACACTAGAGCGTCAGTCTCTACACACTGGGAGTACTGACCTTTCTTTAGATAACGGCCAATCCTTCCGATCGAGAACTACAAACCGGCCTTAACGGACTAGGACACTAGTTTCTTCTTGGAAAAGAGATTTTATGGGGCCATCCTTGGAAGAGGGAAACCCTTTTTCTTCACCTTTTTCTTCAGTTTTCTCAACTTCTTATCAACAGCTTGCCATTCAAGAAGATGCACCATCGTACATTGCATGAGACTTCTTGGACTTGCTGGTAGCCAACTACTCGATATAGCATGAGGATGACATATATGGGTTGATTCTTCCACGAGTGTGGTATGTGTGGCACCTTTGTTTCTGAATAAATTGTGGTTGCACTAGCAGATCTCCTTCGATTTCTTCCATGCCCTGCTTTATTTTTCAGGAGTAGTTGCTTGTAGTCTGATCCATTGCTTGTTGGAGGGGTTGTAGATGAAGATGGAGAGATCCTCCATTCTGGCTGGGATATAGCTAATAGTGCTAATATCTTCAGCACACCATTGGTACCTCTCTTGGAATAAGAACCCCAGAAGTGGTTCTGGTCTTTGTGACGAATCTTGAATGAAAGAACGGTTAGAGATAATGCGATGCCACCTCTTATAGACACACTTCAATCCAAGCAAAGTGTTGGTAAGCAATCGAGAAAGCACATCCATGCAAATATCATCACTCTCCATTTCCAAATCCCTCTAAGGAAGAGAATGCTGCCAACACTAGCAATAGTGATGTGCATTGCAAAGAGTCACCGGTGCACTCTCATTCTCTGTGTCTCTGCAATGCTTCAACCTTCAACTTGTAGCTCAGGCAATCATGGCCCCACACCATTTCTACATCTTTTTTTAAGCATTTCAATGTGGCTCATATGGCTCTCAAACATCCAGAAAATTTCCAGTAGTATGAAAAATGGCTCTCATGATGCTCTCTCGGAAACACCCCTAACCAAGATGGCCAACCTCAAACGTGATACCCAATACTCCAAAATATACCAAAAACAGAGGAAAAAGTAAAGAAAACAGAGCATGCACAAACTAAAATAACACAATTAAATCTAGCTCCATTCCGTAAATGCCGATGGGCTGAATATAGGTGGAATCAAAAGGGAACAAGACCATGATATTTAAAAATAAGATTCAGTTATGGATCCATATTCAAGTTGTTCATGAACAGAGAAATGCACAAATTATTCACAAACAAAGCTAAAGGAACCAGATTGGAATCAATAAAAATGCGTAAAAATCGGTCTTAGATTTAACAAATATGCATAATATCAAATGTCCACATTCAAGCACCAAGGTGAACCCAAAAATAGCAAGAAACGAAGAAGAACAGTTTAAAATAGGTAATGTAAAAAAAGTTGAAATCATACCCAAACAAGGAAAATGATGGCAAGTTAATTTTCTGTTTCTCCTCCCTTGCTGTTCCCTTTTGTTTCTTGCCTTTGCGGCTCCAAACGCTCATTTCTCCTCTCTAACTCCCTCTTTCCTACAGCTCGTCTATTTTTTTTCTCCACCTCTCTTTGTTTTTTTAATGCTCTCTTTTATAACTCATCTTTTACTCATCTCCCCCACAACTCATCTTTTTCTCTCCTTCAGATATCACCTACCGAAAACGTCTATCCCACTCCTCTGCTTAGCTGGTTTTCTTTTTCCTCAAGCTCTCTTCTCACTCCAAAACGGTCTCTCAACTCGTTTTTTCCCCTCAAGACGTCTCCTCTCATTCCTCTGTTTTCTCCTAAAAAACGTCCCCTCCCTCAAGTTGGTTTTTCTTCTTCCTCCACTACGACAACTCTCTCTCTTTGTTTGGTCATCTCCCCCCCCCAAAACGTCTTAGTCTACTCTCTGTTTTTGCTTAATCCCCTAAATCAGCCGACCCACCTAGCTTTTCACTCATAGTCCCGTCTTCTGTTTTTTTGCTCTGTTTTCCTTTTCCTATAAGCTTCTACCTGTTTCCTTTTTCATCGCTCAACAAGTCTCCATCTTCAACCACCACCATGGCAAAGTGGCCATATGTCCCATGCAACCCACCTAGAAGTCGTCCCTCACTTCCATGCCCAGCTCTTTTCGGTCCAAAGAGATGTGGTAAAAAAGAAAAAGAAAAAAATAACCTTTGGTCCATAAAAGGGTCTACAAAGTGATTTTTCAATACTAGAAATAATTTTTCAAATTTTTAAAAGTGTTTTCTAAATTTTATTAAAAACCTAATTTATTTATTTATTTTAAATACTTTTTAAATTAAAAACGTTTTATAAAATTACTATCAAACGTAATTTTTTTTAAACTTTTCAAAGAAAGTACTTGAAATTGGGTGATGAAAATTAGAAACAAAAAATAGATGTAAAATAAAATGGTTCTAATATTGTTGTAGTTAAATGGTGGAATATTATAAATGTATAATTTATATATTATTAAAATTAAAAATAATTATAAAAATTAAAATTTGTTATAAAATATGATATTCTGTACTACTATGGTAACTTGTGGATGATCATCCATAAATATCTTATGTAACTCCCTATAAAAAGGAGAGACTCCTAATGAATTTCAATAGAGTTTTCTCATGCATTCTATTCTCTTCGTACGTTCTAATTTCTTTATCTTGTTTTCTTCTCCCGTCATTTTATAATTTTACAACACGTTATTAGCACGACTAGTCTCTACAAAATAAATAGAAAGATCTTCTCTCTTCTTTCTCACAAAAAGGTATGTGATAAACTTATATCATGATTTTATATTTTATTACTCTTTGATATCTATTTTCATTTATTTTATTTGAATACATAAATATGTATAATTCCTATAACCAGAAGTTATTGGATAAATTCATAACCAGAAGTTATGAAAAATATGTATAATCCCCATAACCAGAAGTTATGGGATAAATTCATGACCAGAAGTTATGAAAAATATGTATAATCCCTATAACCAGAAGTTATGGGATAAATTCATAACCAGAAGTTATGAAAAATATGTATAATCCCTATAACCAGAAGTTATGGGGTAAATCATAAATTATGGGGTAAATTCATAACCAGAAGTTATGAAAAATATGTGCAATTCCTATAACTAGAAGTTATGGGGAAAAATTACAGAATTACAAATACATGACCAGAAGTTATATATATGATCCCCAATTATTTATTTTTAATTATACGGTATAACTAGATGTTATACCAAACAATATATATATATATATATATTATTTTTTAATTCTTGTTTCATATTTCTACATTTTTACCATATTTATAATTGATAAATTTTAGGTTATTATATTTTTAGATATTGTTTACTTGAAATATTGTTAAAGCATTTTTTTTTTAGTTTATTATAATTGAAATATTTCTCTTATTAATATTATATATAGCTTTCAGATAATGTCAAACCTTGCAATGCTTGAATTTGTTGATATATATATATATATATATATATATATATATATATATATATATATATATATATATATATATATATATATATTATTTTTAATTCTTATTTCATATTTCTACATTTTTACCATATTTATAATTGATAAATTTTAGGTTATTATATTTTTAGATATTGTTTACTTGAAATATTGTTAAAGCATTTTTTTTAGTTTATTATAATTGAAATATTTCTCTTATTAATATTATATATAGCTTTCAGATAATGTCAAACCTTGCAAAGCTTGAATTTGTTGCCCTCTATATTTCGGGCAAGAACTACTTATCTTGGGTTCTAGATGCTAAAATTCATCTAGATGCGATGAATCTTGGAAATACCATTAAAGAAGGAAATGACGCATCCCTGCAGGATTATGCTAGAGCTTTGATATTCCTTCGCCATCACATTGATGAAGGATTAAAAGGTGAATACCTTACGGTTAAAGATTATTTCATCCTTTAGAATAATCTAAGGGAACGATATGACCACCAAAAGACCGTAATCCTTCTAAAGGCATGCTATGATTGGATGCACTTGAGATTACAAGATTTCAAGTCTGTTAGTGACTACAACTCGGCCCTATTCAAAATTAGCTCACAATTAAAATCGAGTGGAGAAAAGGTCACTGAAGAAGATATGCTTGAAAATACATTCACGACTTTTCATGCCTCGAATGTGCTCCTGCAGTAGCAATATCGAGAGCATCGTTTCACTAAATATTCAGAATTGATCTCATGTCTTCTAGTGGCTGAACAAAATAATGAGCTATTATTGAAAAACCATCAATCTCGTCCTATTGGATCTATGTCATTGCCTGAAGCCAATGCCACATCTGTTCAAACCCATGGACATGGAGAAGGACGTGGATATAGACGAGGTTGAGGACGTGGTCGCGGTCGAGGTCGTGGTAAACACAATTCTTCTCATCGTAGTGGTTCTCAAAGTAAAAGGAACAACTCAAACCACTAGAAGTGGAATAATTCAGAGGCATAACCTGAAAATGGGATAGAACCATAAAGTAAACATACTTGTGAGAATAAATGTCATAGATGTGGCATGAAAGGACATTGGTCACGCACTTGTCGTACTCCAAAACATTTTGTTGACCTTTATCAAGCCTCAATAAAAGCAAAAGGAAAGGAAGTTGAAATGAACTTCATTTATAGTGGTGGCCAAGTGGATCTAACCCATTTAGATGTTTCAGAGTTCTTTGAGACTCCTAAAGGGAAAATTGACCATCTAATTGGTGATGGAAATGTTTGTTGTGATTAAATGTTATGTCTTTATTTAGTTATTTGCAAATAGGTTTATTTTGTTATCATCTTTGAACACATTGTTTATTATTTACCTTTTATAGTTTATTCCACATTTTACTTAAATTCTTCTCTTTTTATACTTGAAGATACATGGATCTTTCTCATACCTTGGTACATCATAAGACATCCAATGTAGATGCATGTCTTGCAGATTGTGCCACAACACACACAATCCTTCGTGACAAAAAATATTTTTCCAACATATCTTTAGGTAAGTCTAATGTTAATACAATATCAGGTCTTGTAAACTTGATTCAAGGCTCCGGAAGAGCAACTATTATTTTACCCAGAGAAACTAAAATCCACATTAATGATGCCATTTATTATGCTAAATCCAAGTGAAATCTTCTTAGTTTCAAGGATATTCGCCGAAATGGATATCACATTGAAACTATGAATGATGATAGTAATGAATACCTTCTCATTACTTCAATTATTTTTGGGAAAAACACATCTTGGAAAAGCTTCCTTCTTATTCTTGTGGGTTATATCAAACAATCATTAGACCCATTGAATCATATGTTGTCATGAACCAGAAGTTCTATAACTTAAAACTTTTAATATGGCATGAATGTCTTGGTCATCCAGGATTATCCATGATGCATCGTATCATCAACAATTCTTTAGGGCATCCCTTAAAGAACCAGAAGATTCTGATGCCCAATGATTACAATCGTGTTGCTTGCTCACAAGGCAAATTAATTATTAAACCATCATTTACCAAGGTTGAATATGAATCACCAGCCTTTTTAGAACGTATTCAAGGTGATATTTGTGGACCTATTCATCCACCTAGTGGACCTTTTTGTTATTTTATGGTTTTAATTGATGCATTAACTCGTTGGTCTCATGTTTGTCTTCTTTCAACTAGAAATATTGCCTTCGCCAAGTTACTTGCTCAAATAATTCGACTCAAGGCACAATTCCCTGATCATCCTATTAAGAAAATTCGTCTTGATAATGCTGGTGAATTTTCCTATCAAACATTTCTTGATTATTGTATGTCGGTTGGTATTGATGTTGAATATCTTGTTGCTCATACCCATACTCAAAATGGATTAGTTGAATCTCTAATTAAGTGCTTGCAACTAATTGTAAGACCATTACTCTTGAGAACAAAATTACCCTTGTCTGCTTGGGGGCATGCTATTCTTCATGCTGCCACTTTAATTTGAATTCGCCCTACAGCTAATCCTGATTGGTCACCTTTACAACTTGCTTTAAGATCCCAACCAAATGTTTCACATTTTCGGATTTTTGGTTGTGTTGTCTATGTTCCCATAGCCCTACCTCAACGTTCCAAGTTAGGACCTCAACGTCTACTTGATATATATGTTGGTTTTAATTCTCCCTCCATTATTCGTTATCTTGAACCTGTCACAGGTTGTTTTTACTGCCTGCTTTGCAGATTGTCATTTTGATGAAAATGTTTTCCCACCATTAGGGGGAGACAAGTCAAAAGAATGGCGAGACATTACATGGTATGTACCCTCCTTGTCTCATCTTAATCCTTGCACAAGACAATGTGAGTTAGAAGTTCAAAGGATTGTTCATTTGCAAGGACTTGCAAATCAATTACCTGATGCTTTCACAGATATAAAGAAAGTAACAAAGTCACACGTGCTAGCTATGAACACCCCAGCACGTATTGATGTCCCTGAAGGACAATTGGAGAATGTCATAGCAAATGAATCTAAGACACGCCTGAAACGTGGTAGACCTATTGGCTCAAAGGATTTAATTCCTAGAAAAAGAAAATGTACAACATATGAAAAACTTAGTACTCCTGAAGAGTTCACAAATATGAAAGGGTCAAATGATGAAACCCAACTTGACAAACAGTTAGCCCCTGAAGAAGCACAAATTGATCAAATACCGGTATCTAGAATTGAAGAGATCTCAATGAGTCACACGGGAGAAACCAAGGACCGTAGTGACATTATCATAGATAATATATTCGCATTCCAAGTGGCTATGGACATCATGAGAAATGATGAATATCAAGAACCACAAACTGTGAATGAATGTCGAAAAATGAAAGATTGGCCAAAATAGAAAGAAGCAATCCAAACAGAGCTAAACTTGTTAACAAAACGAGAGGTATTTGGACCTGTAGTTCAAACACTTGGAAACATAAAGCCTGTTGGATATAAATCGGTCTTTGTGAAAAAAAAGAAATGAGAATGATGAAATCATAAGATATAAAGCACGACTTGTTACTCAAGGTTTCTCTCAAAGACCTGGTATAGATGATGCGACTCATGGTAGCTTAGCTTTAAAGGCGTATCAACAAAATTTATACCTTAAATACTATTACTAAAGTAGCCAAACTACTATAGCATAGTGGTTCTAGGATCGTTCACTGGGAAGGGTTTTCGCAAACACTAGTGATATTCAAATTAGGAAAATAGGTGATTTTCTTATGGATGTTAGCTTTAAAAGAAGATGAAAATGTTTTAGAAAGATTTAAACTAATCTAAGCTAACATTAAAGACTAAAATAAAAGGGTGTAAAAACAAGTTTCTCAAAGATAGGATAGCTATGCTCTGGCTCTTATGCAAATTGGAAATCTCAGGATAGGCTCCTCGCGTTGGGGTTGCAACTATGGTGATGCTTGCTTCCCGAACCGGTATGGATTTAGCAAATCAAGTTTTAATCCTTTAAAATGACAAAATAGATGGTAGTGAATTTCATCAATGGTTATTCACCTTAGACTTCCTTTGAATGGCTCGTAAGAGATAACTAATGGTCTAAAGCCAAAAGCTTACCAAATATTGGCAACTCAAAGTCATTCCGAGTGATAAACTCACATTTCAATGGCCATTTGAAATTGGTTCTAATGGATTAATACAAAACTTGGAATTGAAAACCTCACCTTCCAATAGCTCGTAGGAGATAACTAATGGATAGAAATCCAAAAGCTTATCAAGTATTGGCCTTGGAAGTTGTCCAAAGGAAATAAAAACCAAAATTTGCATTAATGAACCATTAATGAAAAACGACTACTTACCTTCCGGGTGTGAGAAATTTCTATGGGATTGCATCCAAGCCATCACATAACATCCATACTTTGAGAAACTAAAAGTTTTAGCCAATCATCCTCTGAGGAAAAGCCCTTAGAGGCTGTTTGGCTACTAAGAAAATAGAAATGGGGAAGAGAAAAGAGAAATGAGAGAGCAAACGTAATATATTCTATATTCTATATTCTCCCTTTGTTCCAAGAGGTGATTCCACCCCTTATATAGTCTTTACAAAAGCAAAAGCTTGTGATTGGTTAGTTACAAGGATAGGAAAGGAAATTACATAAAAAATTACATAGGAAAATATCTAAAGTGGAGTCGGCAAAACAGAGCACGCATGGGGTGTGCGAAATTTTCGCACACCTGAAGGAGGTGTGCGAACTTCGCACACCATTCGCTTACAACTAAAGGGGGTGTGCAGAAATTTTCGCACACCTGAAGCAGTTGTCTTCCGAAGGCCATATCTTCCTCGTTTCAGCTCCAAATCATACACGGTTTGAAGCGTTGGATTCTTGACTTCCTAAGCTTTCAAATGGTATATAGTATGCAAAAATTGGACTTCGGGAAGTGCTTCAAAAGTGCGAAAGAAGACTGCAGCTGTTTCCCTTCACTCTGTTTTCCTCTTCTCCATTGTTCTTTCCTTGCAAAATGGTGTTCCCATGGCTTGTGCTCGTGTTTCCACTTGAAATTCAAGCCTTTAAACTTCCAAAATCCTTGCTTTAACTTGTCCAAGTAGCTCCTCCATCATTTGGCATGCTTGAATTGATTCATAAGCTGATATAAACATGTAAACTTGCCACAAAATGGTTAAAACCAATTACTAAGGACCTTAATGAATTAATTGGGTTAAATGAATATGATTACTACTCGAAGGTGCTTAAAACCATTATAATTAGGTCTACAAAATAGCACTTTTTGGTAGTAATCACACCCCCCAACCGACTCATTGCTAGTCCCTTAGCAATGGAGGAGATAAAAACTAAGTAAACTATAATAATATACATAAAAGGGATCATGCAAATCACTCCAAAAAATGATATGAGTGGCATGATGGACATCCATGGATCAATAAAGATGTGAAACTCAACCTATAATAAGAGTTGTCAAAGCATTCACTTGATCATAGAGTACAAAGAATGGATATTATGCAAGTTTAAGCATCAAAAGAATTTCCACTCTCAAAAGATCCAAATCAAATCCTTCCACTAAAAGCTAAGTGTTAATGTGATTAGCTTCCAAGTATAGTATGGATAACTATCATCTCCCCCCAACCTAAGTCTTTCTTTAAGCTTAGCAAAATAAACCATCTCTTTATAGGCTAGGAACGCACCTCTTATTCACAATTCTTTTCACTTACTAAACTTAACCAATTCACCCATGTAACAAGCAGAGGATCGATGACTCCCAACCAATAAAGGCTTAGGGCACCAGGCTTTAAAGGCTTTCGCCACCCCTTCGGACCATGCTCAGGTTTCAAGGCAAGCAAAGAAGTTTATTCTATATATTTTTTTTTTCTTTTTCTTTTTCTTTTTCTTTTTTTCTATTTTTTCAAAGACTCATTGGTCTTTATGAGGTGTCCCAACACTATTAAAGAGAGGTTAAAGGTGTCAAATTATGATTTCTCAAGCTTAGAGGGTGAGATAGTTTCACATCTTATAATCGGAATCTAATGTATGTGTGTGCGAATAGCTTAAGGTGGAAGAGATAAGTTTGCATGCAATGGGAGTTTCAACAATTCATCAACTTTTAGAAGAGCATAATACAAACTCTAAGACTCATGTAATCAAGTTGAAACTCGACTTCTCTCATTTAATTTTGAGAGTTAATCCTTAATATCCATGGAGTTTAAAGCAAAAAATTTTAAAATTTAAACAAAAAGTAGCTAATTTAACTAAGTATGATAAAAATTTAAACTAATACTTACTTCCTCATCTCTCCCCCCAACCGAGATGAACATTGTCCTCAATGTTTGAATCGAAAATAAGGAGGAAGGAAGTGGTACCTCATGTGATGTGGACTTGGAGTTGAGAAGGTAAACCACCTGTTTCAAAATTCAAAATTTGAATGAGAGAGGAATTTATACTAAATATTTACAAAAATGATGAGTGGGCCCCACTTTGAGCAGCTGAGGACAAGGCTCAAAGGCTTGGGATTGGGGAGGGTAGGGATGAAGAAGCTTAAAAATTGGCACAAGGGAAGGGTGGTGCGAAAATTTCGCACAAGGGAGTGTGTGAAAATTTCGCACACCTCAAGGGGGTGTGCGAAATTTTCGCATACCTGTGATTCTCCACGACAGAGAGCATGGTTTTGGAAATTGGCGCAAAATTAAATTCGCACAGGGTAAGTGGTGTGCGAAATTTTCGCACAGGGCACTATTCACCCGTGCAAATGCGAAATTGGATTCTTTCAAATGGCCATAACTTCTTCGTTTCAAATCCAAATTGAGCACCGTTTGAAGCTATGGACTCCTGACTTCCTAAGCTTCAAAAAGAGATATGGTATGCATAATTTGAGCTCCAGAAAGGGCTCCAAAAACGTGTCCAACAGTAGCAAAATGGGTGCAGCTGTGTTTAGCTTTGCATAGTCGTCTTCAAACGGCCATAACTTCTTCATTTCAACTCCAAATCGTGCACCATTTGAAGCTATGGACTCTTGACTTCCCAAGCCTTGAAACGAGATATAGTATGCATGAAATGAACTTCGGGAAGTGCTCGAAATATGCCCAACAGTTGCTGAAATGGGGTGGTGCGAATTGCTCTGTTTTGACTTTTCTCCCCTATTTTCCCTTTTTTTTTTTTTTTTTTTCACCACAACTTTGATTTTTGCAAGCATCATACCTTCATGAACACTTCAAAACTCATCTTAAAAACAATTTAAAACTAAATTAAAGCTAAGAATTCAAACTAATATATGCATAAATTTAAAGAAAACATAGAATTTAAATGAAGCTGATAGCATGTACCCCAAAAAGAAGATGAACTATTTAGCTCATCCTCACTCACACACACACTTCATGCTGAATTCCCCCTGGATCCCAAACAAAATTGGCATCCTTCCCATTTGGTCCAAGGGAATTCGTTTCTCTTCTCTTCCTGGAGAAGTGGATGCTTTAAAGGGTTTAGATAACCCTTTATCATCTTGAACCTTATGATTTTCAATGGAAGGTTGGTCCATAAAGTTGTCATAGCAATCCCCCACCAAAGTGTCGATCATCAACACTTTCCTTGATCTTTTTGCATTGGTTCCTTGAAGGTTATGGTGGGGTTGAGGAGGAAGCTTCCTTTTCCCCCTTGCTATGTCGAGATTGGTGAGCTTCTCAATGGAGTCTTGAACTTTTTCTATCCTTAGTGATAGATCATTATAAACCCCCTCCATTCTTACATTCATTGAACTCTCCAAATTATCAATCTTTTCATTAAGATGAGAGTTGATATTTTGTTGCTCACCTACAAAGTCCTCCATGACTTTGCTTATCTTCAAAATGGCTTGCTCCAATGAAGATGTACTCATTGATGGTTGAGGTTGAGGTTGGGTTGTAAGGTTGGGATAGTTATTCCAACTTGAGGTGTAGGAGCTTTGGTAACCATACATGTCTCTCATAGTTGGAATGGTAGGGCACTCCCCTACCGTATGCTTATATGAATCATCTCCATTCAAAGCATACTTATTACCCCATTGGCTTTGTTGAACTTGCCTTTTCCCTAACTCAATCCGATCCCTCATGGATAGGTATGCAAATTTGTCCTTCTCATGACCATAATGAGAGCTTTGATCTTCATGTGGAATTTCCATTTCTAAAAAAAATGATATTCAACTAAGGCTCTTTTCTTCAACTTGTACCAGGGTTCCCTCTTGGTCTCGAATCCAACAAGGAATGCACAAATTGAAATTAAAACAAAAATAAAAGAAAAGAGAATAAAAAAAAATTTAACTAAATAAAAACTAAACTAAAAAAAATTATAAGAAAACTCACCAAACTTGTGATGAAGATCACAAGTTACCCTTAATGGTTGCTTCACTATGATTGTGGCACCTTCCCCGGCAACGGCGCCATTTTGATTCGACTCATGGTAGCTTAGCTTTAAAGGCGTATCAACAAAATTTATACCTTAGATACTATTACTAAAGTAGCCAAGCTACTATAGCATAGTGGTTCTAGGATCGTTCACTGGGAAGGGTTTTCGCAAACACTAGTGATATTCAAATTAGGAAAATAGGTGATTTTCTTATGGATGTTAGCTTTAAAAGAAGATGTAAATGTTTTAGAAAGATTTAAACTAATTTAAGCTAACATTAAAGATTAAAATGAAAGGGTGTAAAAACAAGTTTCTCAAAGATAGGATAGCTATACTTTGGCTCTTATGCAAATTGGAAATCTCAGGATAGGCTCCTCGCGTTGGGGTTGCAACTATGGTGATGCTTGCTTCCCGAACCGGTATGGATTTAGCAAATCAAGTTTTAATCCTTTAAAATGACAAAATAGATGGTAGTGAATTTCATCAATGGTTATTCACCTTAGACTTCCTTTGAATGGCTCGTAAGAGATAACTAATGGTCTAAAGCCAAAAGCTTACCAAATATTGGCAACTCAAAGTCATTCCGAGTGATAAACTCACATTTCAATGGCCATTTGAAATTGGTTCTAATGGATTAATACAAAACTTGGAATTGAAAACCTCACCTTCCAATAGCTCGTAGGAGATAACTAATGGATAGAAATCCAAAAGCTTATCAAGTATTGGCCTTGGAAGTTGTCCAAAGGAAATAAAAACCAAAATTTGCATTAATGAACCATTAATGAAAAACGACTACTTACCTTCCGGGTGTGAGAAATTTCTATGGGATTGCATCCAAGCCATCACATAACATCCATACTTTGAGAAACTAAAAGTTTTAGCCAATCATCCTCTGAGGAAAAGCCCTTAGAGGCTGTTTGGATACTAAGAAAATAGAAATGGGGAAGAGAAAAGAGAAATGAGAGAGCAAACGTAATATATTCTATATTCTATATTCTCCCTTTGTTCCAAGAGGTGATTCCACCCCTTATATAGTCTTTACAAAAGCAAAAGCTTGTGATTGGTTAGTTACAAGGATAGGAAAGGAAATTACATAAAAAATTACATAGGAAAATATCTAAAGTGGAGTCGGCAAAACAGAGCACGCATGGGGTGTGCGAAATTTTCGCACACCTGAAGGAGGTGTGCGAACTTCGCACACCATTCGCACAGCTAAAGGGGGTGTGCGAAATTTTCGCACACCTGAAGCAGTTGTCTTCCGAAGGCCATATCTTCCTCGTTTCAGCTCCAAATCATACACGATTTGAAGCGTTGGATTCTTGACTTCCTAAGCTTTCAAATGGTATATAGTATGCAAAAATTGGACTTCGGAAAGTGCTTCAAAAGTGCGAAAGAAGACTGCAGCTGTTTCCTTCACTCTGTTTTCCTCTTCTCCATTGTTCTTTCCTTGCAAAATGGTGTTCCCATGGCTTGTGCTCGTGTTTCCACTTGAAATTCAAGCCTTTAAACTTCCAAAATCCTTGCTTTAACTTGTCCAAGTAGCTCCTCCATCATTTGGCATGCTTGAATTGATTCATAAGCTGATATAAACATGTAAACTTGCCACAAAATGGTTAAAACCAATTACTAAGGACCTTAATGAATTAATTGGGTTAAATGAATATGATTACTACTCGAAGGTGCTTAAAACCATTATAATTAGGTCTACAAAATAGCACTTTTTGGTAGTAATCAATAGACTATGAAGAAACTTATTCCCCCGTAATGGATGCAATCACATTTTGATACTTGATAAGTTTAACAGTCTCTGGATGACTAGATATGTGTCTTATGGATATTGTTATAGCCTATTTATATGGGTCTATAGATACTAACATATATATGAAAATCCCTAAAGGATTCAAATTGCTTGAAGCAACAAATCCAAAGCCCCGAAACATGTACTCAATCAAACTACAAAGGTCTTTGTACGAATTAAAGCAATCTAGATGTATGTAGTATAATCGTTTGAGTGAGTATTTGTTAAAAGATGAAAATGTGAATAATTCAATTTTCCCATGTGTTTTTATCAAGAAATCAAAATTTGGGCTTACAATAATTGCAGTGTATGTGGATGATTTAAACCTTATAGGAACTCCTGAAGAGCTCACAAAAGTAGCCAATTATTTAAAGAAGGAATTTGAAATGAAAGACTTGGGGAAAACAAGATATTGCCTCAGCCTGCAGATCGAGCATTTTTCAAATGGCATATTAGTCCATCAATCGACATATATAGAGAAAGTATTAAAACAATTTTATATGGACAAATCACATCCAGTCAATTCCCCTATGGTTATTCGTTCACTTGAAATGAACAAAAACCCGTTTTGTCCTAAAAAAGAAAATGAAGAATCGCTTGGTCCAGAAGTACCATATCTTAGTGCAATCGGTGCACTAATGTATCTTGCAAATTGTACTAGATCAGACATAGCATTCTTTGTCAACTTACTAGCAAGATACAGTTCTGCCCCAACTAAAAGGCATTGGAATGGGGTTAAACATATATTATGATACCTTCGTGGAACAAGTGACATGGGTTTATATTATTCAAAAGAATCAAAATCACAATTGATTGGGTATGCAGATGCAGAATATCTTTCAGATCCTCATAAAGGTCGATCTCAAATGGGATATGTCTTTACTTATGGTGGAACGACAATATCTTGGAGATCAATCAAACAAACAATGGTAGCCACATCTTCAAATCATTCAAAAATTCTTACAATTCACGAAGCAAGTCGTGAATGTGTGTGGTTAAGGTCAATAATCCAACATATACAAGAAACATGTGGACTACCTTCTATCAGAGGCAATGCAACCATGTTACATGAAGATAATGTTGCTTGTATTGCACAAATTAAAGAAGGATTCATAAAAGGTGACAGAACTAAGCATATCTCCCCTAAATTCTTCTATACTCATGAGCTTCAAACGAAATGTGAGATTGATGTTCAACAAATTCGGTCATGCAATAATCTAGCAGATCTATTCACAAAGGCGTTACCTTCCACCACATTGAAAAAGTTAAGGTATGACATTGGAATGCGAAGATTGAGAGATCTACCATTTGAAATGTTGGAGAAATCATAATCATATTTACATGAGGGGGAGAATGATAATATGGATATACTGCACTCTTTTTTCTTTTGTCCAGGTTTTTGTCCCATTGGGCTTTACTGACAAGGTTTTTAACGAGGCAGTTATAGTAATCCAAAAGAATATTATACTCTTTTTCCTTCACTAGGGTTTTTTCCCATAGGGTTTTTCCTAGTAAGGTTTTAATGAGGCATATTCTTATGATCATCCAAGGGGGAGTGTTATAAAATATGGGATTTTGTACCACTATGGTAACTTGTGGATGATCATCCATAAATATCTTATGTAACTCCCTATAAAATGGAGAGACCCCTAATGAATTTCAATAGAGTTTTCCCGTGCATTCTATTCTCTTCCTACGTTCTAATTTCTCTTTCTTATTTTCTTCTCCTTTTACTTTATAATTTTACAACAAAATTATATATAAATAATTAAAAAATTTAAAATATTATATTATTTTATATTTAATATTATCATGAAATTATAATGAATAGTTATGAAGAGTAAATTTATAATATTTAGTTGTTTAAAAGATATATCATATCTCAAAAAATTGAAATAAATTATTATTGATTTTATTTATGTTTTATTACCTTTATATATATATATATTATTTTATTAATATTTCGTTAGGTACATGTGATTTTGATTACATTCCAAAATCTCGATACTTATGAATTACAATTGTCAAATCATCTTCTTTGATGTTTGGACGACGTCGGTGAATTTCTGAGTTTAGAAAAGGTCGAAGTGGGGTCCGCATCTATGAGTGAGTTTTGTTAAAAATCTCGAAATGGGCCCCACCACTTTGAAGTTTTGAGTGAACAAAAGTGGGTGTGTTGAATGACGCATGGGACCTGCCTGCTAAAGAGAGAGAAAAAAGAAAAATGGATCGAAATCGAGCCACTTGGTCCACTGGTAATACCGGTTGACTGGTATTTTGACCCAAAACCTAACTGGATCCACCTGTTCTACTTAAGGATACAAAAATAATTCGAGAAGATATACCAACGATCGATATATTCGGAAAATTTCGTGTTTCCACTATTTTTTTTCTTTTTCTTTTTAATTTAATTTAATGTCTTTTGGATTTTTTTTAATTTAATTTAATGTCTTTTTTTTTAAATCTCAATTTGATAAAAATATCCTTACTTTTATCTTATAAAAATATATTTTTTTTTATTTATAAAATTTACATGTAAATATTTGAAATGGTAAAAACATAAATGTCTTAGGGCTACATTTTATATGTTTTATGCTTACACCTAAATTTTATATATATAATTTTTAGAAAATAAAATATTAAAATAAAGTTTTAATAAATATATTGATTTTAATTATTAATTTTCAACTTCCATTTAATTTATTATTGAAAGCACATAAATCATGAATTAAATACAAATTTAATAATTATACGTATATTATAAAGTAGATAAATGATCATTTTAGTATTAAATTTATTTTCAAATTCTATTAATTATTAAATGCATTTTCAAATATTATCCATTATTATAAAATATCATAAATTATATTATTTATATTTCTTCATGTATCGATCACAATATATGTATTATTACTTCTTATATTATTATGATTTTTTTTTTTAGATTTTTTCCAATATTTTCATTAATTTTGATTAATTTTTTTCTTTACTAATATTTTGTGTTAAAATACAATCGATATTTCATGACAAATCATGATACATCCGTAAAATTAAGTTACCGACATATCCTTCAAAATTGAAAATTTTATCCTTGGTTCCACAGTTAAATTGGTCAAGTACAGTCTTTAATACATTGTATTTTACTTTTCTTATATTTGGTTTTTAGAAAATTTGATGGGAATTTTTTTGTGTGTTGGTTTATTGGAAAAAAAATTAGAGATTAAAAATATAAAAAAAAAGTGAAAGGAAAAAACATAGAATTAAAATTAATAATATTGTAAAATAAAGGAAAAAATAAAACCACAAGAGAAAAAAAATTGAAACGTGGAGAATAATGAATTTATTTCATTAATAGGTTTTCATATGCACAAATTTTTGAAGTCCTACAAAATAAGCAAAACTTCAAGAAAAATATCCGTTTAAATTTTTTTGTATTGAAATACTTGTAAAGTACAATCTCTATGGTAATATTCTTTATAAAATGATATTTTTCTCTAATTTGGTCATTTTGATCACAATCAAATAGATGATGATGTAAGTATTTTCTTAAACTTGAAGATCAATCAAGGGCCTAACACAACTTGTTCATGAATAACTTTTCTCTTGGACTTGCAGGGATGTCCTGTGAAGTTTTTTTTTTTCTTCCTATGAAACCTCTTTCCCTTATGAAGTTCTTTTTTAGATTCTCTCTATTAAAAAAAATCGCTATTATTTATAAGTGAAATTAATAAATTAAATTTGAAATCCCTAAGATTTAATTGCTTAATTCAAAGAATTTAGAACTTTGATTTTAGTAACTTGTCTTCTTTGTTTAAGAAATTTGCTAGAGAATATTTATTTTTAACTCTCTTTTGATTTTAATTGAAAGATTTGTTTTCTTAATTTTGGAAATTTACCAACTAGATTCTAATTCCCTTTTGACTTTAATTATTTTATTTTGCAAGACTTGATTTTGTAGCTTTCTAGATTTCACAACGTTTCACTTTTTAAATTGCATGCATTTCATGTGTTTAATGTGTATAACTAATCACTTGTCAATCTCAAATTTTATTGAGCTAAATAGTCACAATTTTGATAATCAATTAATCCAACAATTTTTTTATATCTACAAATGTCCTAATTTCAAGACGCAACACGTACATGCGTTTGTCTAAGATTTGAAGTTGGCCTTCTAGGCCTTTGACCTTTGGTAGGAATTTTTCTTGTTTTAGAGTATCTCTCGTCCACTTTTTTTTAACATTGTTTTGTTATCTTGCCATCTTTTCATTGAGTATCAAAGAACACCTTGTGTTACAAGAAAAGTTTTTTATTTGAACATCACTTCTCTCTCTCTCTCTCTCTCCCTCTATATATATATATATATATATTCCAAGGGCAATAACGTGAAAGACCCAATTTAAACTTTCACAAGAAGTCCTTAACTTTTGTTGAATTGCATTCTATACTTAAGTGTTTAAGTCTTCGTCCATGCAAATTAACTTGGTTTTGATGCACAGTAGTGTCCAACTTTTGACACGTCATTAAAAATTGGAACTATATTTAACACCCATGTAGACAACTCATAGACTTGACATGAAGCAGTGTTGTATTTTCAGCACTTAATCCGGCTTAAGGGTCAAAGCTTTACTCATGCAAGTTGGTTTAGCTTGGATGCTCAATGATGCCCAAATTTTAACACCTAATTAAAATTGGAGTCATATTTAATGTCTATGGTTGTCATAGCCTTGATGTGGAGCAGGATTGTATTTTTGGAACATAATGCAATTTGAATGCTAAAGCCCTCACTCATGTGAATTGACTTGCCTTTGATGCATAATGGTGCCTAAATTTTAATACTCAATTAAAATTAAAAACATATTTAATACCCCATCTTGGCAAGTCATAGCCTTGACATAGAGCAATATTGTATTTTTGGCAATTAATGCAATTTAAGTGCCAAAGTCCCCACTCATGCAAATTGACTTGCCTCCGATGCATAATAGTATCCAACTTTTAATACTTAATTAAAATCAGAACCATATTTAACACCCATGTAGATATTGGGATAGAACCTTTAAAAGCATGAGATAGTGTAATGATTATTTCAGTTCTCTTTTATCTATTCCATTCAAGACTGATATCTTTTGTATTGTACATGACTTAGGTGTTTTAGAAGTTGCATAGAATATCTAAGTCATAGCTTCCTTATAAGTAGATGGTTTGTTCATAATTGATTTATAGACTTATACAATCTATTTGAGATTGTAGTACATTACCTCCTAATTGAAGGGATGTGTAATACCGAGATTGTTGTGCACTATCTCATAATTAGAGGGATGCATGTGATGATGATGATATTTTAAATAAAAAAAATAAAAAAAGAAGTTATAAAATTTAAATCGAGGAGTTTTAGTTTTTAAAAAGAAAAATAAAAATAATTAACAAAAATGAAGAAGATTATGGAGAAGAGAGATCTAGAGAAAGAGATGAAGAGATAGAAAAGAGAAAAACCCTATAAAGATAGAAGAAGAAATAAAAAGGAGAAAAGTAAAGAAATAAACGTAGAAATTTCACTATTAATTGTTTTTACTTTTTACAAAGTAAAAAATCTAAGTTCTTTAAGGAATCTATTCTTGTTCTCAATAATAAAATATTTTTTAGATTATATGTAGAAAAGAAAAGAAATTCTTATTGTTCATCTAATTTGTATAGGGTTAGGAAGTAAAAAAAGAAGTGATTTTAATAAATAAAAAAGAAAAGAAAAAAAGAAGAAGTGATTTTAATAAAAATAATTAATTAATGGTAGTACGTGGTCACTAATTTAACCTTAAATAAAAAACAAAGTCTCTATGAGTAAGAGTTTTTATTATTATTTGGGAAAAGTCTTTATATAATAAAATTTAGAATAAGTGTAGAAATCCTAAATCACTTTGTTCCCTATCCTAAAATCAAGTTAGGTGCATGAATTTTTTCCTAGGCTCTAGATCCTAGCAATGAAAGCAAAAATAAAATACAATTTTTAACATAAGGATCTAGATTCTAAATTCAATAATTCATCAATGGTTTAAAAACCGGACCGGACCGGCCGGTCCGACCGCCGGCCGGTCACCGGACCGGTCCGGTCCGTTCATTTGGACCGGATGGTGATCGAACCGGGGTCGGACCGGTCGAACCGGCGGTCCAACCGGTGAACCGGACGAACCGGCCGGTTCAAGTGATTTTAATTTTTTTTTTTTAAACAACATCAAAACGACGTCGTTTTGATGCTTCTGGCATCAAAATGACGCCGTTTTGGAGTCCTATATAAGCAAATGAGATCTTCTTCTCCATCTCCAGGCTGCGCCGCTGCAAGGATCCCACTCCAGCTCCAGCTCCAGCCCGCGACACCAAGGGATCTCGCCGACGGCCTGCAGCAGTGACTCAGCGACACTCACAAGGTCCCGTCGGCGGCCCACGACACCAAGAGAGCTCCGCTGCAAGGGATCTCGCTCCAGCTGCAGCTGCAACTCCAACTCCAGCCCACGACGCCAAGGGATCTTGCCGACGGCCTGCAGCAGTCCCGCCGGTGGCCCACGACACCAAGAGCCCCCCCCCGCCTCTCCCAGCTGGTAAAAAATTTGTTCTTTCTAAGTAAAGAAAAACATTGTTATTTGATTATTTAATTTATTTCTCTTAGCAGAGATGAATTGTATGCTTTGTTAAACAATAATAGACTTTGTTGAGGAAAAAGGAAAAACTGAAGTTGAATAGGATTTGCGTGTTGGTGTCGGTGTCGGTGTCGGTGGGTTTTGAAGACAATAAAATAAGAATTAAGAGCTATTGGATGCCGACCAATGATTGATGCCATTTATTGAAGCCAAGCATGTGGGCTGTGTCTCTTAGAAGTTAGAAATGAGAGTTTTGGGGGTTGTCGTCAGTGGTTGGATGATCTCAATTCTAATCACAACATATATTACTTTTTCCTTTAATAAATGCTGGGCAGAGACTTAAAAGGGTGGTCATTTTTTTCAAATGCAAACAAATTTTCTTTTATATATAAGAACAAAGCAAATTGAAATTCATTGTACTACCAACTAAAGGAATTTACTTCCATTATATTCAAATAACATGATCAGATGCTTTCTTAGATTAAGTGAATCAAATTTAAATATTCTCCAAAATAATTGAAAGAAAGGTATAAAAATTATAGAAAATACTAAAATAGGTTGCCGGATCACACAGAGGATGTACATGAGCACAATTTGTTTTAAGCTCCAATCTTGTGTATTTGTTTAAAATTTGCCACTTTACAAATTAAAAAGGAAAAAAAAAAAAACAGAAGTTTAAGGTGTTGTTTGGATATCCTATAAAATGTAAGCTTTTTTGCGACTTACCTTAAAAATATAATGATTGTTATAAATTGTTGATGACTTGATTATAAATCATTAAATGGTTGATGACTTCCATTCTCTACGTTAATGTGAGATTTTTGTTTCTAATTTCAGTTATTTGATAGAGAAATAAAAAATGGAATCAAACTTGACTCCATCCTCTGGTCAAGATTCAACTACCCATTCTCAATCAACTAGAAGTAAGATCGATCCTGCATGGGAGCATGTTTCTGAAGAAAGATATGCAAATGGAAGGAAAGCTCTTATTTGTTTGTATTGTAAAAAGATTACAAAAGGTGGGGGTATTCATAGAATGAAACAACATCTTGCTGGAGTGAAAGGAGATATTGGTCCATGTAAATCGGTTCCTCCAGATGTAAAATTTCGAATGGAAAATTCTTTGCAAGAGTTTGTGAATTCTAAGAAAGCAGCCCAAGAAGCATATGAATGTAGAAATCCTTATGGTCCTAATGTGTCACAATTTGAAGGGGATGGGGCAGAAGGTGAAGAAGAGGTTCAACAAATGCAAAGTCCTATGGCAGCTAATAGTGGAAAAAGGAAAAAATCAACGTGGATAAGTATTTTGCACCAAGAAATACTCAAGGAGCTCAACCTTCCATGAGGAGTGTACTAGCTGGGAAAGAAGCTATTTGGAGAGCGGATATGGCGGTTGGGAGATTCTTTTATGATGCATGCATTCCTACTAATGCAGTGAATTCTTTCTACTTCAAGCCAATGTTGGATGCTATATCTGCAATTGGTCCTGGATATAAGGGTCCAAATTACCATCAACTACGGGTTAATCTTTTAAAGGATGCCAAGAAGGAAGTTCAGTTACTTGTGGACTCTTATCGTGCAATTTGGGCAAAAGTTGGGTGTACAATAATGGGTGATGGTTGGACAGATAATAGACAAAGAACACTCATCAACTTCCTTGTGTATTGTCCTGAAGGAATATCATTTGTGAAATCCGTTGATGCTTCAGACATTGTCAAGGATGCAACTAATTTGTTTCAGTTATTTGATGAGGTGATTGAATGGGTTGGTCCACTCAATGTAGTTCATATGGTCACTGATAATGCAGCAAATTATGTGGCCGCGGGGAGATTGATTTCTCAGAAGCATAAACACATTAATTGGTCACCTTGTGCAGCTCATTGTCTTAATTTGATCTTTAAGGATATTGGTAAGATGGACCATGTTGCTGAACTTGTAAGACGTGCATCAAAGGTGACAATTTTTGTGTATAATCATGTTGCTTTGTTAAGTTGGTTGAGAAAAAGGGAAGGATGGACAGAGATTCTGCGACCTGGTGCAACTCGCTTTGCTACTACTTTCATTGCACTCAAGAGTCTTCATGATCATAAACATGACTTGCAAGCTTTGGTGACTAGTAAGTTCTTTGTGGACTCTAGATATTCAAAGGATTATAAAAGCCAAGTTGCAGTTTCCATCATCTTGGATAATAGATTTTGGAATGATTGTTTGATTGTTGTGAATCTTATGTCTCCACTAATGCGCTTATTGCGTATTGTTGATTGTGATGAGAGGCCTTCAATGGGATATGTGTATGAAGGCATGTATAGGGTTCGTTTGGGCATCAAGAAATTGTTTAACTACAACAAAAGACTATACAAGCCTTATACGGAGATCATAAAGCAACGTTGGGATCAACAATTGAAGAAAAGCATTCATTCAGCAACTTATTGGTTGAATCCATGTTTCCAATATGATCAGGAAAACTTTTGTAATAAGCCAAATGTTATTGGAGGTGTCATGGATGTTATTGATCAAAAAGTTCTGAAAGGCAAGCTTGAAACAATGAATGAAATGAAGTTATTTCGTGATCGATTGGGAAGTTTTGGAAGAGAACTTGCTTATTCTTCACGTGAAGTACTTCAACCTGGTAAAATATTATTATCATTTATTAGTATGTTTATTCTTCTTTATTAGTTACCTACTTATTATTTAATATTTTAAACTTGCTAATGTGTTTTGTTTTTTTCTTATTTTTAATGTGAAATGGTAATTAGATGAATGGTGGAGGCTACATGGATATAGTGCACCATATTTGCAAAAGTTAGCCATTCTAATATTGAGCCAAACCGCATCGTCTTCTGGATGTGAGAGGAATTGGAGTGTCTTTGAACGTATACATACCAAAAGAAGGAATAGATTGGAACATCAAAGGCTTAATGATCTTGTATACGTTCATTATAATTTGCGCCTAAAAAATCGGTATAAATGATTTCTTAGTTGTTTTGAATTTAAATTCTTATATTCACAATTATGAATAATTATATGTTTTTTTTTTTTTAGGTTCTATAACAAGAAAAGAATCTATGATCCAATTGACTATGCATGCATTGATGAGACCGATTTTTGGGTAGTTGATGATGATCAACCAGCAGAGTTGGATGTTGAAGAATTGGAAAATCTTCTATATGAAGAAGGGTCAATTCCAATAAATGAAGTGGAAGGTTCAAGTTCTCACATTGGTTAGTAAAATATTTAAACTTATAAAAGTTCAATAATTATATTTTTTTTTCTTTAAAAATGATTTATTGTTGATATATATTCAATATTTTTGTAGATGATGAGGATGGTGGTGACGTGGCTATAGAAGGGCTTGATGTGGAGAACTTTGGTTTTCCAAATGCTCATGTTCAATCTCCATATTCCAATTTCCAAAATGAATGAAGACATGAATTTTATATTTATTAGTATGCAAAAAACTTCATGAATATTCAAACATTGACATGTTATATTTTTATTTTGAGTAATTATTTAAGTGTTGTGGACCTATGGTTGACATTTGTATTATTTATTATGGACAATGTGTTAAGTTAACAACTCTTTGATAATTTGGTTATTATAGGATAGTAATGGTTTGATTATTTGATAAATATTGAGTTTATTGACATTGTGAATGTATAACATCTTATATTGTGTTATAGATATCATATATGATAATTGATGACTTCTATAGGTAAAAAAATTTGTGACAAAACTCAACAAACAAAGTAGATGCTGTCAAAATTTACATAGAATTTATTAATTTTTTAATTTTTTATAATATATAAAATAATAAAATATATATTTATGACGTCACCGGTTCGATAGCGGTTCGACCGCCGATCCGACCGGTGAACCGTGAACCGGTAACTTTTCCGGTTCAATGACCGGTCCGGTTCTGAAAACATTGTAATTCATTCTAAATATAAAGCCTTGGATAGGTACTAAGATATTTATAAAAGAAATAAATGAAAAAAAATTCAGGAAAGTTGGGTTTTGGGTGGGTGATGTGGAAAATATATGATTTTGATAATCCAATTTTACGTATTTCAAAATTAATAATGTAATTAGAAAATATTTGGAGAATCATGCACTTTCAGCTTATGTGTATTTTAATGCCAAAAATACCCTTCACCTTGCCAGCTAAGCGTTCCACATCCGAAAATTCAGAAGAGAAAAAACCCTCCGAAAAGCCACAAAGCCAATATCTCTCTCATATACTGCTTTTCCCATTCTCAATCTCAGAAACCCAAAATGCTGTAAAAGCTAACCTCTTTCATTTCTGTAACATTCTCGTCTCCCATTTTGTTGATAAACATCAACAGCCCAAAACCTAACGTTCCAAAAAAAAAAGTTATAATGCTGCGGAGGAGAAGAATTTATCAGGTGGATGTGTTGGTAAATGAGAAACGAATCAGAAGGAAGAGACACGGGACTACGGGAGGAAACCGGGAAAGGTGATATCCTTTTTATTCCCAAATTACTTGATCCAGAAACCCTAATTTCTGAAACGAAGATCAGATCCGGGGAAAATTGGTGATCGGAATCAATGGTGGGTGCATCGAGCTCATGGTCTCACGCACTGGTTCAGATCTCACCTTACACCTTCTCTGCCATCGGCGTTTCCGTCTTGGGTGCCGCTTGGTACTTTCTCTTCCCTTCCTCCCTTGTAAAATCCACCAAAAGAAAACAACTACTAAAATTTTTGCATTCTTGTCAAACCAGCGAAGGTTTAGGTTAAATTGATACATTATATTTGTTTTTTTGTTTTTTTGTTTTTTTTGTTGGATCGTTGTTTTGACGGTTGCGTTATTGCTGCATTTTTAAGGGAATTTATATAACTGGAAGTAGTTTAATTGGTGTTGCCATCAAAGCTCTTCGGATTACTTCAAAAAATCTGATCAGGTGAGTACTTCAACTTTCTTTCTTTCTTTCTTTTTTTTTTTTTCTCGCTGGTTTTATGGATCATTGATGTGGTATTACATGGGTGGCTTATTAATGAGAGGTAATTGACAACTTCCATGTAAAAAAATTGAATTATGCCACCACTTACTAGATTGTCAGGGCATAGGTTACATGGTCGTAGGATAAGCTGATACGCCTATTTACCATCAATATCAATGAGTGTCAATTCTGAAATCTTACTGAACATACATTTGGACAAATCAATATCAATATTTCGGCCAATATTTCAGTATGGTTCATGTTGATATTCTATAATATTATTGGTATTCCTCATTTACTTTGATGAGATGAAGATTTTTGTGCTCATTTCCTATGCAATACTTGCTTGTTTTGAGCTTAATTTGAAGACTCATTCAAGATTGATGCTAAATTCACAAAGTTTCGGCACTATAGAATTGTAATAGACTTTGTTTTTTTTTTTTTTTCATTTGGATTACAGCCTGTTTGTTTCTTTGGATTATTCCAGCTACTTCAATGTGTTGGAATTCATTAATATTGAAACCCTAGTGTTTTTTAGCGGCCATTTATTCTTTTATTTTTTTTTGTCTCTTGCATTGTAGATATATGCCTAGTGGAGTGAAGGCTGGTTCTTATTATAAGTTTTTATGCATCTTTGAAATTCTTGTTTTTCTCTGTCATCCAAGATGGGTACTTGTTGACTGTTTAAGTACTTGATGTATTATCATCTGTGGTATGCATCCTCTTAGAAGGTATAAGGTCTACGAAATGAAGAAATAGAGTAATGAAGAATATGCATAAAGCTTCTGGTCATAGCTGTGATTAAAACATCTATTGAAATAGGTCCGAACTATATTTCAAACTATAATTCCCTTTGTACTTCATCTGAAGTTGATGTTAGACAATACAATGCCTGTAATTGGAATAATAAGAACTTAATTTCTTTGGTTGTATAGCCCCTAGTCGTGATCTGAAGGGAATATGATCACAAGTTATTATAATCGGTTTCGATAAAAATTGAGACGTGGACAAAAGAAGTTAGAAAAATAAATAATAATAATAATATTAAAGTGGCTGAATACCAAAGCAAGCTTAAAGTGGTCGAATACCAAAAATAGCATGATGAAGAAATAGAGGAAGAGAAAATTATTAAGAATAAATTAACAAAGTCTACATAAGCTTAAAGTGCCACAAGCTTAAAGTGGTTGAATACCATCTTTGAAAAGTTGCATGAAGAAGAAATAGAGGAAGAGAAACAAGAACAGAGCAAACTCCTTCACAGTTTTATCAAATAAACAATCTAGTCTATTTGATGTAGAGCATGTTAACAAGAAAGGAGCAAATTTATTTGTTGGGAATACTTTTTGTGAATAATTGCAAATCCAGGGCTGTGATAAAAGGAATGATGATGGTGCCAGTTTTGGTCCATATAAACAAAAGAGTATGGCTATAGCCTGTACTAGCCAATAATTTGGCAAAACCCCTGTAAGGGTTCCACACATTTGAGGCATAAATCAGTGTACGACCTATTGGATTTCAAATCAGGGTTTGACTTGAAATCATTGGAAAGTGCTTGAAATTGAGAAGATGGTGTCTTTGGTTGTATTTGATTGGGTTCTAAGCATTAGGATTATGGAAAGTGAATTAGGAATGCTGAGGATTGAAAGGAGTTGAAGAGGTTGTTGTGCAACCATAGAATGAGGCATGGCAGAAAAGAAAGAGGATGAGGAGGGTTTTGAGAATGCACCCAGGGTAGTAAAGGGGTGGTAAGAGGTCCAGAGGAAGAAGAGGTGGAAATGTTGTATACATGCTAAGTTCATTTAAGCTATCAGGGAATCAGCCCCTAGGGCAATAATGGCTTTCTTCACCATTGCAGTTAGTGAAGAAAGGATTATCAATACTTTGTTCACAGTGTTGTTTAGAAGAAGAGGATGTAAAAAACCTTGTTGCTTTGCAATATTGATAGGAGATGGCTTTTTGATGGTCATTCTCACAAATAGTGTCAAATTGTGAGGGCAAAATAATTCTCCTGACAATGATAGAAATTAGTAGGAAAAATATCTTTTATAACTAGAAGAGTTATAGCATAGGAAACACATCCTTTATAACTAGAAGAGTTATAGTATATAAAAACTCTCTCCCAAGTCTATTTGAAGATTAATCATTTGTCTCCGATGGAATAACCAACTATAAATTACATGGGATATGAGATAATGGGGATATAACTATTAGAGCATAGTTAAAAAATAGTGGAATCAAATCTAAAGATAGTGAGGATCAGATGCGATTATATTGTTGTAGTTATCCTCTTAGTACTCAGATATATTGCATTTTTTGTCTTTTGCCTTGTTGGACTCTTGGTTTCCTTGGACTCACATTTTGCAAAGTTATGTATACAACATTGATTTCAATTTTATAAAAAAGTCATTAATAAAAAAGCCCCCCCTTCACTTGCTAATGATGGTCAGATATGAATTACCACCAGACTAGAGCTCATATGCAGTGAGTAGTGCGGTTATTTGTTCTCCCTTGTGCCAGCCTTGTTCCCGCATGTTTACTTAGAAATTGATGAAACCTCTCTAATGCTTATGTGAATGTCTCACATTGCCAATGCTTTGTAATTTCACTGCAGGAGAACAGAAAATGAATAAACTTCCAGCTATCAAATTGACTAGGTATGCTGCATATTGATTAATTTTATCCCTGGAAATTGAATTCTAATACCTGTAGCAAGATATTTTGGAACATTTGAATATGTGAAGTGTTTGGAACCTTTAACTAGGGCTCTCTGATCGCTGATATTGTATCTTGCAACTTCAATTGATTAAAACCTGAGTTCATAAAAGAGGCTTGGATTTGGCAACTTCGGTTGAGTTGGGTTTTAGACAAATGAACTTCATGTTTAGATTGAGCTTGGATTGATTTTCAATCTGATATGACCCACCAGAATTGCACCCTAAATTTTATGCCATCTTATTAGTAGAGTTGTCATTCATTTCCTTAAATCAGTTCCAACTTTTTCTATCAACTGATAAACAAATTGATCAAGAATGCCTATCATAAAAAAAAATAAAAAAAAAAACAAACAACGAATTAGATACTAATGGTTCCCTATTCTTACAGTATTTTATACTGGTGTAACTGATCCATTAATATGTAGTACAACATAATATATTTAAACTATTGAACTCAGGTTTTGAGTAACTGGCAATGTTCATAGTTTTTGGAATCTGCTCACAAATATACCAGATAATAGGAGGATCTACTGTGTCCCATAGAGTGCTACTAGCCTACCACAGTATTCTTTATCAGTTTTTTATATGAATAAGATATTCAACTGCCAGGATTAATACATCTCAATGGTTAGAATTTTCACTTAATCATTATACTAAGTTTCTGTTTATGTTGCTTTGCTTTCAATCAAAAAGTGGTGTGCTAAGTTTGCTTATTATCATATTATCATTTGAGCTTTCTCTCTCCCTGTACCCCGTTTCTCATTTATTGGGATGTGAGAGAACAATTTTGTTGACTTCTGGTCAAATCTGAGTGATATTAACATTCTGATTCCAGTGTTCTTTAGCTTTCAGCATCGTTCTGCTGGAAATTATAGTTGATATAAAGTTGTTTATTGTCTAATTGTTTGACCTGTTCTGTTCTCAAATCGGAGAGGCTTGCTAATCCGGGATTTGCAATTCCACTAGTTTTTTTTTTTTTTTTTTTTTTGTGTTTATGATCAAACGAGCTAATACATTAATCTAATTCCAATTAATTTACTTGAGTGATACTAGTTGTTTCAACATGCAATACATGATAAGTTTTTGGTAAAAAATCTTTAGTTTGTGTTGACTTTATTGCATAGGTCTTATTTGGTAGATTTCTTTGTACTTTTAAGATAATAACTATTATTTTTTCTTTTATTTGCAGTGAACAAAAAGGTTTCAGCTAACAAATTGAAACAACAGGCGGTCAAGGCTTCCTACGAACATGAAAGGCAAAAATATGCTGAAACTTCTCAATCAATACCTTCTTATTCTTGCCCAAATGGGGGTATTATTTCTTCTCATTATTTTCCTTGTTAATTTGGTTACAATTAAAGTGCATTGCATTAGAATTGAGTCCATAGTTTTGATTCTTATTCCATTGGTTTTGAACTTTGAAGTTTATTTAGACAGTGTAACTTGTCCAAAAGAAAAACAGTGGAAAGTTCAAAATTCTGAACCATGTTTACTTCATCCTGGAGATCCTCCTAGAAGACTAATTTTCACCCAAATGATTAGATGTTGTCAAATATTATTTGACTATGTGGCTTATTTCTACAGGTGCGGCCTTATAAACTGTGGATTGAAATGGAAAATATTGAGAAAGGGATTGTAGAAATCATTGCTCAGAATAATATAAAATGGCTTGTTATGGGAGCTGCAGCAGATAAATATTATTCAAAGTATTAACCATCTATTACAAGTTCTTATTGTTGACTGCATTGATTTATTTGATATTGTTGTAGAATTACTCGAGGCTTCCAGCCTAGGCATTTGGGATAAAAGTTTTGTTGAATTTAGTGGAATTTCTTGAAGCTTCTACAAGAATTATCCAATATTAGTGCACAAGTATTGTTGCTCTGTAGGAGGCCTTTTGATGTAGCCTAGTCGGTTATAAATTGCTATGAAGATTAACCCAATTTTAAGTCATAAAAGATCAGCTCCTTGTAGTGCTATACTTTTCTTTTCAGCATTTGAGGAATTAAATTGGCAGACATATCTTTTCAATATATTTCTCAGGCAGTTGATAAAGTTAGGTTATTTCTTTTATGTTAGAATCAATGTTGCTCTGGCGCTTCAAAATATGTGATACATGTAGAGGGTTATGGATTGTGAGCTATCAATGGGAGCATCCATCAAAGAAAAGAGGAACACATTCCTAGTATACAGGAAGTTCCACAGTATACTTTCTTAATTTGTTCCTCTTTTGAATGATATCTCAAAACAAGCAAAGCACTCACATTGCATATGCTATGTTGTTTTAACAAATCATTTACCCAAGCTATGAAAAAAAAAAACAAAAGGAAAATTGGATGCTTTGATAATTTAGCTATGTCTTTATATTTGAGGATTAGATGAATTGATACCTAAACACATTGGAGATTGATCAAACTTATGTATCTAATTGAGAAACTTATTGGTGTGAGAATTATATAATCTTATTGTGAACCTTTTATATCATTGTCTTCTAACTAGATAACTTCATCCTCTTAGTTATTTAATATTTTATAAGTACGTATTCTTTAAAAGAATTTGAAGACTGTAGCATGTAACAGCATGATTGAGAATGAAAATTTCAGCAAAAGGAAGAAAAGGCTTATTTAAAGTTAAGTCGCTTGTTGTCGTGATTTTAACTCAAGGCATTAGCTTTGGTATGTGCCTGTGCAATTAATTATAATTAAGGTATTGTTTTTAGGCTGATAACATTAAAATGCCCTGATAACCTTAAAATGTGCAGATATCAAAATAGGCAAAACTTATACCAATTTAATTGAACTTGCATTTGCTTTCAGTTTCTAAATTTACTGATCCAGACTCATGAAGATTGCAGGAAAATGGTTGAGGTCAAGTCATTCAAAGAAAAAGGTGGAGCCTGAGGCATCTTTTGAAATTTTGACCAACCCAGCGTGGGTGGTTCCTTCTGAGGAGAAGTTCATTAAATTTCTGGAAGAAAGCAGATATGTCCCAGGGGAAAAACTCATAAAGAAAGAAAAAAATGTGCATTTGTGTTGAGCTAGTACAACATGAATAGATTTTGTGACTCTTTTGTATTAGTGAACTATGTTTTGTTCTTCACTTACCTTACCACCCCCTTCCCCACATTTCTCAGATGTAAAATAATGTTCTCAAATTTCTCCCTCATTTTGTAACTGTGTAAATGTGGATCTAATTGAAATCGGTCTTGTTTGTTTCAATCCAGTAGCTTGATTTTTCTTCCTGTCTTTTATGATGGGTTATGATGTTGAATGATGCTTATATGATAGAGTGTGAAGCAAATCCTTTTGTGTGCACAATTGGGGATAGATAGTTTTCATTGAAAACAAATCTCTACTCTTGAGTGCTTTAAACTTTTTCATCAGAAATTACTGTCTGGGATTCACTTGGTTATGTGTGTGTCTGTTTGGAGAACTGAACATTGGGTACCTCTCTGCAAAGATGCTCTGAAACAATTGGAAGACAACAGCTTTAGATAATCTTTTTGGTTTCCAATCACACACCACCACAAGAACAGAATCTCAGATAAGAGATGATGAACTTTTGAGCAATTTTTTATTTTGTTCTGGCCAATAGGAATATCTCTGATGGTATTGATAGGGAAAAAAAATAGATACATTTTCCATAGATATAGCTGTTAGCTTTACATTTCAAATAAAACAGATTCCAAAGCTTATGATATGTCTAAAATTTGAGTTGCTATTGATATTAAACGGAACTAGTCATACCATTCATATTTTGTTTCAAATTAACTATTGCTAAGAAGAATTTCCTGAATACACAATCCAAGCAATGGGGAAATATTTCGTTAAATTGTCTCTTATCATTCCATATCTATTCTCAAGGAAGGTTGTGAGTTGCTGTTTAAAAAGAAAAGCTGCATATTTGGCTTCAATTTGTCTCAAGTCATCCAGTCCACCAAGCACCCGACCATTAAGAAATGAGAACCCAGCACTTTGTGGAGATGCACGAAGCCCCTAAAAATGTAAGGCAGCAAATGAGAAAATAGAAACATAAACAAAAAAGGAAGCTATATCAAATGTCCTGGTTGGTGCCCAAGATAAAACAAATCCCATTTCTTAGTTGATACATCCTCCCAAATAAAGAAGCTGATGTTGATCTCCTATTAATTTTCAATCATTCTTCTAGTGAAATATCTTGGTCCCATTAAGCAAATTCAATTCAGTTTACCAGGTCTAACAAGGGGATTGACAGTAGTCACTATTTTCAAACATCCAAGATATAGAAACCAAGTAAAACAGAGGTCGGTTATACCTCTATTGCTGCACCTATTGTCTGAATGACACGATCAAATACACTGGTTCTTTCAACCTCAAATGACCTCCATTGGAGAAGGGATTTGTAAATCAGGCAAGCAGCAATAGGACTGCCCCCAGAGAATCCTAGATCTTGTGAAATAAACTTGATTAGCAGGTCTTGGTTTTCCTGCACCAGAAAAAATGATTAGCATGAAGAAAGAGGAAGACCGAAAGAGGATATCCACCTGCTGCTTTTCAATGAGAGATTTCTGGGGCTTTTCCTCAGATTGAGGTTCCCGTGGAGAAGAAAGGGCAAGACTTGAATCCTGAGACATTTTAAAGATGGTGGGACACAAAATACAATTGTGGATAATAAAACTTAAAATTGAAAATCAAGAAAATATTACAGATTATATGTCAGCAAAATTTTGGTGGTGGACTTCCTCCCTTCTAGAGTTCCATTAGTTAACATAGGGGACTAGCTGATCTACAACAACTCTAAACACCCTAATTGATGGACTATATATGTATAATATATACATTTATGAAGAGGGAAAAAATATCTACACTACCCTTAATCGCTTCTCCAACTGCAATCTCCATGTAAATTCTTCCACCCGCTTTTGTAGCTTGTCCTTAGCTTCTTTAAGGGCCCGTGTTTCTCTTGCAGCCTAAAAAACATAGACAAAGAATCAACACTAACCTTCATTCCTCACTCACAATGAGTTTCATAACAAATGTGCTCAAATAATAAATTAATATTAAGAAAAGTAAACTTTTAGCTATACTCATCCCTATACATACCTTTTCAATTATAAAATTGATATCACTTACCCCAAACAAATTTTATTCCCTATGCATATATTACCTGATAGAAATCCTTTGATATTTCTATTTTTGTTTTAGGACTTTATTGTTAGTGTGCTATATTGTTAGTATAATTGGTATTTCTATTCAAAATCATATTACGATATTTATGAAATAGTATAATTGGTTCTATTCAAAAGAAGAAAATGAAAATAAGAATATTTTGCTCTGTTGAAAATGGTTACCTTATTCAAATTATAATTTCATATCGTTTAGTCAAGAATAAAAGTCATCACTTGCAAAAACGGAAAATATTTTCTATGGGTAAAAAGACTATCTTATCCTCTGGAAGTACTTTTGAGATATTAAGATTTAAACCCATCATATGGGGAGGAAAGATAAGCCAAAAAAATTTAAATATTAAATTTAATTTAACTAATTGATAAAATAAAAATATATAACTCATTTAAAGGATCTTATTTTAATTTTACCTTAATTTAATATCATACTGAATTATTCATATAAAAGAAATTTGAAGAATAAAAATGCAAATTAAAAGTTTTTAGTTCCTAAAAACCACTTATTATGTTTTACCTTAAATGAAAAAAAAATCACATCTACTTAAGAAATTAAATGGGTTTTGATTAAAATTAAGTGATAAGTAGTATAAAATTTATGTCATAAGATAAAGTTCATGTTATCAAACATTATTATAAAATGAAATCTATGGATTTTTCAATTTTTAATAAGTAATTGTTTTATTAAATACCCTCTTAATTAATATTTTATATGATGTTAAAAATATTTGTGGGCAATATGTGTTCAAGAAAAGAATGATATGCAACTATTGTTTAAATTATATAATGTAGTTGAACGAGCTTCAATGCACAGTCATAATAGGAAAAAACATTAAACAAAATTTAGCACCTAAGGGCCCTTAAGGTAGTACCTAAGGAACAGTAGCAAAAAACCATTGGTGGACCACATGAGGACTCAAGATAAGCACATAATGACATGGTCTAAGGGTCACAAAGGAAGACCCGAGGCTTGGGAGAGGTTGAGTTCAAGTTTTGCTAAGGTAGTACCTAGGGTCCCTTAAGGCCATTAAGGTAGTACCTAAGGAACAGTAGCAAAAAACCATTGGTGAACCACATGAGGACTCAAGAGAAGCACATAATGGCATGGTCTAAGGGTCACAAAGGAAGACCCGAGGCTTGAGAGAGGTTGAGTTCAAGTTTAACTGAGGTAGTACCTAGGGTCCCTTAAGGTAGTACCTCAAGGCCACTAAGGTAGTACCTCAAGGCCATTAAGGTAGTACCTAAGGAACAGTAGCAAAAAACCATTGGTGGACCACTTGAGGACTCAAGAGAAGCACATAATGGCATGGTCTAAGGGTCACAAAAGAAGACCCGAGGCTTGGGAGAGGTTGAGTTCAAGTTTAGCTAAGGTAGTACCTAGGGTCCTTTAAGGTAGTACCTCAAGGCCACTAAGGTAGTACCTAAAGGCCATTAAGGTAGTACCTAAGGAACAGTTGCAAAAAACCATTGGTGGACCACTTGAGGACTCAAGAGAAGCACATAATGACATGGTCTAAGGGTCACAAAGGAAGACCCGAGGCTTGGGAGAGGTTAGTTCAAGTTTAGCTAAGGTAGTACCTAGGGTCCCTTAAGGTAGTACCTCAAGGCCATTAAGGTAGTACCTATGGTACAGTCCCTAAGAAGCGATACTACTTCCCAAAATTAGCTTTTGAAATATTATTATTGTGCCAAAACTTGAGGTGGGTCATTGGATGAATGGTTCTATAATTGAGAAGTGCTCACCAAAATCATCAAATCAATTTCAGCACCATATGTAAAAGTGAGGCTTTATTTATCTACTTTCCCAAAAATACACGGAAATGTTCATGTTGTGCCAAAACTTGGAAGTGGGCCTTTTGATGGATGGCCATGTATTAGAGAAATGGTCAGCAAAATGATCTAATCTAAGACCTTTTTTTCCCAAAAATACAAATAAGTTTACATGGGTCATTTCATCGGTAGCCATATAGTTAAGAAATGCTCACCAAATCATTAATTAGATTCAAACCCATGTGTAAAAATGAGACATTCTCCCAAAAACACATTCTCAAATTTACTTGTTATGCCAAAACTTCACCTAGGTCATAGGAAGAATGGGCTAAAAATGCAGAAATGTTCATCAAAATCCTCAAACCCACACCCAAAAGATAGAATTTTCCCTCAAAATTTGAACTGGGATATTAGATGAATGGTGACCAAAATTATCAACCGAATTCGTACCCATGTGTAAAAATGAGATATTTTACCAAAACAGATCTGAAAATGTACTTGTAGTGCCAACAAAAATCGAAAGTGGGTCATTTGGATATGAATGGTCAGTAAAATGCTATAAAAATTTCACATCTCAGTAAACTTCAGAAGGAGTTGAATTTTGAAATAGATCCCATAGCACGAGAACCATATGGGACCTGCAAGCCCCGGTTAATCTAATTCCACGTATTACTACTATGTCCTCCACCCTTATGAGCTATTTCTATTCATATTCAGAGTGAGTGTACAAGGTGATCAGTGAGGAGGGAAAACTCAGTAATATGGGGTGAACATGTGATGCTTTTCATACATGGTTAGGTCAGATCCAAATCCATATGTAAAATGACAGCCCTTTGCCCAAAAATCAAACAAACACCTAAGGTAAAACCCACTGAACAGAGAACCACATACCTCATGCCATGTTTCCTCTGATCGGGTTCTTTTCGGTTCAGATTTGAGTGCTGATTACATGGCCAATTTTGGAGACCCATGGCTGCTGACAAGGAGAACAAAAGGGCAATTTTGGAATAACTTTTCCAAACAGTAATTAGTGCATAAAAAAAATAATATTCTGATCATTAATGGACAAAGCCCGTATTCCAGGTTCTATGGGTTTCATTCCCATATAACCTTCAAATGGGCCTCCTAAAACACAACTTCCCCCTTAATTTATTAATATATGACGAGAAAGGTCCAATCCTACAAATTTTCTACCGTACACTGAAAATTCTTTCTCAATAGGCCCACAAATTTTCTGATTTCCCAATAGAAATATAGGATATTTTTAAGCACCACAACCTTAGTGATAGCATTTAAGATCTACAATTTTTTTGGTACACTTAAAATGATTCTAACATCATTTCAAGTGCTGAAAGAAGCAACGAACTTATTCTATATTATAAATAATTGAATTTATTCCCAACATGTTTCTCCACAAACAAGTTCTTCATTTTTACAATTCCAACACATAAATTTAACACAACCAAAACAGCATCCATTTCGACAAAACCCTTATCAGAATGAACCATCAAATCTTAATTTACAAACCCATCTCAACAATTAGATCCATCCAAGAAAACAGAGAAGTATAATTTTCACATAACATCCAAAGATGAAATAGATATCTACAATTGAATTTAATACGAGCAAACAAATAATAAAAAAATTAAAAGAAATAATACAAAACCTCTAGGAACAAGAGGAACAAAAATTAATATTGACGGTGTTGCCGAAGCCAATACCTCCAATACCACTCTCTTTCTACAATTCAAAAAAACAATCGAAAATTAATCAAACACCCACTTACATAAATACGGAGAATAGAAAAACGGGTATCAAGGAGAACAGACCTGTGTGGGGACATCTAGAGGAGCCGATTGGGGTTTGGGTTGGGGTTGCTGGTGGTGATGATGCGGCGGTGGCTTTGGAGGCAATGGCGTGAAGAGATTTATGATGTCTGAGAAGAAGAGAAACAGAGGTAACCCTACCAGAAGAAACTGAGCTTGATCCATTGGAAAAGAAGGCTGGGTGATCGAGCAAGTGAGACTCTGAATTTTTTTGGTTTTGTAGGCCTTCTGATGTGGACGCTGAAGTGGCTGAAGAGAGAGGGCAATTTCGGAATGAAATAACACCTCACAGCAGAGTGCATGAAATCCCTAATTTTTTTGCCATCAATGTACGTTTTTTTTTTTGTGCAAAGTTGGGCTTCGAAAATGTTATTATTTTGGGATGGGCAGCCCAAAGCATAACTTTCCCCAGGCTTTTCAGCAGGTACTTGCTCGTGGGTTGGGGCGTCCTCCAAATACCGGACCTTCTTCAACGAAAACCTATTTTTTTAAGAGTCGTGAGACCCATGTCACCATGAGGTCCATCAATCACAGAACAGCCAAACAGGTTGAGATGGAAAATGGGTGGTTTGCGGCTGCTGGGTACAGGAGATGGGTGTGAATAAGTTTAGAGAGAGAAACGGGTGGTGACGGGTATGTTAGAAAAATGGGTATGAGAGGAGCTTTAGAGAGAGAGAGAGATATGAGATAAGTGTGTATGCTTGTGGTGGTTATCGGAAATGTGAGGGGTGAGAACTGTGATAGCTTCAATGGGTATGAGGATAGGGATAAGCCGACAGGGAGCATGATAGAGGGTGGATTTTGCAAAAGGTCTTGTGGGCCATGCAAAGGTGGAAGAGATGGGGTACGTGGTGGGTATTGGAAAAATGGTGTGTGGAGTAGAGAGATGAAACGGGAGGTTAGCAGTGAGTGGGATGCAGGGGTAAAAGGGTGGCCATGCACACATGTGGAGTGAACCCATCGATATTGCACTTCCCAATTCATCCCGTAGCCGATGAATATAACAACCCGATGCTGCTTCTTGTACCCTTTTTGCATTTTTTGGGCATTCAGCATTGTCTTTTTCTTTTAAGCGGAAGTTCCCTCAACTTTTGATGGCCCCACACGTATCAGCTGAAGCTCCTTGTGAGCTTCATTGTTCAAATATGCATCCATGCTATCAGATTCTTCAGTCTATCCTAGCTTCACAGCGTCCGGATTAAGTATCCATTTATTATCTTCTGATGAACCAAGCTGCGATGACCAGATTCCTTATTTGGTATCCATTGATTCATCAACATGAAGCGACGGTAAGCTTTTCACAGCACTAAGGCTTTTCCAGGGACAAAATGAGGCTCTTCTGCTATGGTTGTTCCCTCTCTTCTATTGATGAGTTACTCTGGGTTGAATGACTAGCAACAAGCTACAGTCCTCGCTCCTTCGATCACCATATGCTCAGAACATAGCGAAAAGATACGAAAAAAAAACATGCTTCCCAACATTAGGTTCACCTCAACTCCTTCAAGTGACTGTAACAAGTGACATAGAAACCACAATCGTTCATCATGGCCCAAATCCTTATACCCACCACCTGTTCAAAACTGCTAATACATTCTCAATGCCCTGAGCCTATTGACCTTCAGCTCGTATAATGGGCAACATGACAGTATCTCCTAAAGGTCCTGATGCCGAGTTCCCTTAGAAACACTCCAATTCGGATGGCCAACTCAAACAAAAACCCCAACGCTAAAAAAAATGCCAGAAATAGAAGATGAAATAAAGAAGAAGAAAAAAACAGAGTACGTGAAAGAAGAAGTAATGCCATCAAATCCTGCTCCATTTTTATGGGAATCAAAGAGTTTAAGAAAACTAGTGGGAAGGCTTGAATGGTCTTAACATGTGAACAAATATCATAACCAACATGCAACTCAAACAGGGAAAAACAGAGACCAATCCATATGGGAAATGAGGAGCAAGTTTAATACAAAAAATGGTTAAGATCAACATCCAAATATCAGAAATGAGGCAAGGTGTGATTGAAAACGAAACGAAACGAGATAAAAGTGGAGAACCTAAGGTGCAAATTGATCAAACCTGAGTGATTCCTTTGGAGCGAAATCACTTGGTTCGCAACGAGCTGCAAACACCCTCCACTTTAAAATATCTCTCAGAAAACCTTCACTCCCGGAACATCTCTGCAACCTTCATCCGAACACGCTCATCCGCCTTCAGGTCCTCCCCCCTTCCTCCTCTTTCTGACCTCTTTTCTGGCTTCCCCCATTCACCAGAAAAACCTCCCAGATATCTAGCTCCTCCCCTGTTTCTATCTTCCGCCACAAGCCATTACTAGCTCTACTATTCCTCTATCAGCAAGCATGGCGTTTCTGACCACCAGCATAGCCGTCCATGTCTCTTGCCACACGTCCAAGGTAGCCGGGTCTTGGCATAAGGAGGTCCCTCCCCTCCCTACTTCAAAAAATGAAAAATTCCCACTCCCGGGTGATTCTGAAATGCCCATTTGTTTCAACCTATAAAAATAAAATAAAATAAAGGTAAAAATAAAATTCATATCATTAAACCAATACACTTGGTTTAAAACAGGGGGTCTACAGTTTGACATCAATATGTATTCTAATGATTTATTGGGATCCAACTCCTACTTTCATTGCAGCTAACTTGGTCAACTTGGTTTCACCATATTTCCTACAACCTCCAAGCAAAGCACTCCAGACCACTGGATCAGGCTCCATTAGCATTTTGCCTATAAGCTCCTTTGCCTCAGAAATTCGACCAGCTTAACCTAGAATATCAACCATGCAGGTGTAATGATCAGGTTGAGGAACAATACCATGATTGTTAGACATTGTCTCAAATATTTTAGTTCCTTCTTCCACTATTCCAGCATGACTACAAGCTAAGAGGAGGGCAACAAAGGTGGTGCCATTAGGTTGGGCATCCATTCGTGAAAAGAGCTGCAATACCTCCTTACCTTGCCCATGCATAGCATATGCCTTCAACATTGAATTCTAATAAACTGTATCACGGGATCCCATTTTGTCAAAAGCTTGCTTTGATAATGCAATGGAGCCGCACCTAGCACAGGCATGAATCAAGGCTTTTGCAAGCATAGTGTCCTCCTCAAATCCAACTTTTAGAACATGTGACTGGACGGTCAATGCATGCCGCTCAGTTGCAAGACCAGCACAAGTTTTTAAGGCAATGGAGAACATATGACGATTTGGAGCCAAACACTCTCGAAGAAACTGTCAAAAGAGGAGGAGTGCTTCTTCTGGGTCCTGTTCTGCAAACACTGCTATAATAGCAGTCCAAGAAACAACATCTTGATGGCCATCCAATTCCAAGAAAATCCTATAACAATCACTAACCTCTCCTCCTAGCCTAGAATAAGCCTTGACCAAGGCAGTGGCCACTTCAATTTCTGAGATAAACCCAATTTTTTTAGTAAGACACTGCAATTGAAAACAACATTCAAAACCATCATCCATTCCACATAAGCAAGAAAAAATGCTGACCAGTGTGGCACAATTCCACCAAAGTGCATCTGTGAGAAGAGCTCAAGTGCTCGATTTCCACATCCACAGACCTGAAACCCTGCAATCATAAAATTCCAAGAAACCAAATTGCGAAACCCCATTGCCTCATACACACTCCAAGCCTCATCCGCGTCACTACAACTCCTGCAATACATCATAATAAGAGCATTCCCCACATAAACACAAGAATCAAAAGAAGTCTTCAACGCAAGCGCGTTAACTGCCGTCCACAATCGCCGTCCCTACCACAAGCGCTAATCACTCTGCCAAACGCAAACTCCATTGGCTGGTGCCAAATTAACATGTCCTAAAGACCTTAAAACACCCATCAAGCCGACCATGCTGGGCATACCCAGAAACGAGAGCAGTCCAGGAAACAAATATTCCTCTCCAGCATTTCATCAAACAATTGGTGGGCAAAATCCAATGACCCACATTTAACATACACGTTAACAACATGATTAGTCATGAAGAGGTTGAAATCGGATTTGGGGTTGTGTAAAAGCATGTGGCGTTGGAGAGCTTGGCCTTGGGGGAGAGAACTGCGGAGGGCACACGTTTGGAAGAGGGCGGCGTAGGTGTGGTGGGAATGGACGAGTGGAGGTGGTGGATGTAGGGACCCCTCCTCCTGAGAACACGTGTCCTACACCTCATGGTGACACGTGACACGCACTATCATCCGGACCGCACTCACCCGGATTTCCCCAAGAATACACGTGGCTCGCTCCTCCTATCCGACTACCTCAAGGAAGGGCAAACGACACTTATAAGCATAACATCCGGACGGCTTCCACAATACATCCGGATGACCAACATAGGCCATCCGGATATGATTGTCTGGATCATTGACTGAAATAAGCAAGTCTTACACGTTATCGCAACAGCCTGCCATGGCCCACGTTCCGCCACCTGCAGAGTGAAGGGACAAGATGAAGTGACAACAAGTCACTTCCCACGATCATTTCACATGATCACCTACCACGATCTTTGACAGCCGCATCACCTACCACGATCTCTGTCAGCCGCCCGTAGGGTGATGATGGCCCTGCCGCCACCTAATGTCATGATAACAACACAAAATATCTCCCTGCCATTAAAGAGGGAAACAGTGCTTCTGAAACAATATATATAAGCCTTCACAACAAAGAGGAAGGTAAGCTTTTAAGACCTAGTAAAAGGCCAACTGGTTTATCTCTCTCTCTAACCATGACTGACAAAACCATCGGAGGGTGCGTCCGGACACCCCTGTCCGGATGCCTTTTGCAGGTAATCCGACTGAGTCAAGAACCTATATTGGTTGAGATCGCGCATCCATCCATTAGGCAACTACGTGGATCATCAGGAACGTGAGGCCTCAACATTGGCGCCGTCTATGGGAACTTAAATCACTGATTCAGTCACTAGCAAAGATGGCCACACCTTCTCGAAGCCGTTCATCTGGTAGGGGAGAGGAAGATAATTTTGAATGGCGTCAAGCCATCGAAAGAAGACAGTTGGCAAGCGAACGACAACTGAAAGCTCTCCTCTAGGAGACAGAAAGATTAAGAGAAGAAAACGTTGTGTTACGCATCTAGGTTTCAACGTCAGGGCCTCCTCGTCGTCAGCGTTCAAGAGGCCAAGTAGCAAACTCAAGGCCAGAACCAGAATCAATATATCCTAGAACGATAGGAACTATCCCAAGAGCAGGCAACGTGAGGCCTCATGAGCCACACACGCCTATGCCTCGAGCTCCTCGTGAAGAAAGCTCGGACTCTACTCATTTTTCAGCAAAAAGACAACGTGACAAAAAATCTCAGTTGTCAAATTCAATGCGCGCAAGACTAGGCCCACAAGAGCCTGGAAGATCAAGGCCACCAGTAGCCACAACCTGGGCGCCACGCCCTGACCCTATGGTCACCCCCATGGTGTAGAACGTGCACCCGCATCGTGACCCCATGGTCACCCCCATGATGCGGAACGTTCACTCGCACCTCGCGGTACAACAAGCTGGAAGAAACCTCCCAAACGAGCCACCCATTGGCTCCATCAGCAAAAGGCTGGACGACATGCTCTCCACGCCCTTCTGCTCTCATATCATTCATTACGAGCCCCCAAGGGGATTCCTCGTACGAAAATTTTCCACATACGATGGGTCCAGCGATCCCTTCGATCATATCATGCATTATCGACAGCTCATGACCCTCGATATTGGCAACGATGCGCTGCTATGCAAAGTATTCCCCGCCAGCTTACAAGGGCAGGCTCTTTCATGGTTTCATCGCCTACCCCCCAACTCTGTTGGTAATTTCAGGGACCTGTCCGAAGCTTTCGTGGGACAATACTTATGTTCCGCTTGACATAAGCAGAACATCAGCACTCTACAAAACATAAAAATGCAAGATAACGAATCCTTGAGGGAATTCGTGAAGCGGTTTGGCCAAGCCGTACTTCAAGTAGAAGCTTGCAGCATGGATGCTGTCCTACAGATCTTCAAGCGAAGCATCTGTCCAGGCACTCCATTTTTCGAATCGCTAGCCAAAAAGCCTCCTACAACGATGGATGACTTGTTCAGACGTGCCAACAAATATTCAATGCTCGAAGATGATGTACGGGCAGCCACCCAGCAAGTCTTGGTTGCTGGACAGGCGTCTAGAGGTGGCGCGGAAAGAAATGCTAAACTTACGGACCGGCCAAGGCCGTTTGACCAAAGGCAGGAAGGGCCAAGTCGCCCCGGAAAGGCCGCCTCTCACACCTCTTTCCATATCATATGAGAAACTTCTCCCGATGATCCAAGGCTTGTCCAACTTCAAGTGGCCTAGACCCATCGGAACGGACCCCTCCACAAGGGATCATAGCAAGAGATGTGTTTTCCACAAGGAACATGGTCACACAACTGAAACATGCAGATGCCTCCAGTATCTGGTCGAGAGGCTCATCAAGGCAAGACACCTAAAGCAATACCTCCGCTCAAATGCTGGAGGAAGAGTAACCTCCCAAAATCACATTTCTGGGGCCCCTAGGGCCCCAGCCGCCCCCAAGGTCGTTATAAACTATATTAACGGAGGCCTGTCTGACGAAGAATATGACTCCAAACGAAAGAGACAGAAGTTGTTGCGGGCCGCATCAGTACGCGAACGTATCAACTCCATCTGGCTTGGGCTAACTGGAGGGAGCCCTCGCCCCATAGATGGAACGATCATTTTTCCACCAGTAGACCCCACCCGGACGCTGCAGCCACATCGCGACGCCCTCATCCTATCCCTAGAGATAGGAGACTTCGATGTGAGACGCATCTTGGTTGACCCAGGCAGCTCGGCCGATCTCGTACAAGCATCGGTCGTCAGCCACATGGGACACAGTCTCACAGGCCTAGAAAACCCTGGACGAATCCTATCCGGATTCAATGGGTCGTCAACTACATTCTTGGGAGACATTGTACTGCCCGTTCAAGCTGGCCCAGTCACTCTCAACGTACAGTTTTCGGTGGTACAGGAGTTATCACCCTTCAATGTCATCCTGGGGCGCACATGGCTACACTACATGAAAGCCATCCCCTCTACATATCATCAAATGGTGAGTTTCCTCACCAACGATGGGAAAATCGACTTATATGGCAGCCAATTAGCCGCTCGCCAGTGCTACCAAATAGCACGAGAAGCAGGAACCAGCCAGGAGGATGCATCCCTCCTTGAGCCCAACCATACACGTGACCAATAGCAATTATTGGGTCCGACGGACAAAGATCCCCCGGCAGCAGATCCCTTACAAACAATCCAAATTTCGAAGGAAAGTACTCACATCACAAACATCAGTTCCCTCATGACGACAGAAGAGACCCAGAGCATGCAACATGCCCTCAGACGAAACCATGACATCTTCGCATGGGCACATTCTGATATGAAGGGAATTCATCCCTCTATTACCTCTCACAGGCTTAACGTTTTTCCAACTGCCAGACCCTTCCGGCAGAAGATTAGGCGCTTTCACCCGGACAGACAAAAAGTCATCCGGAATGAGATTGACAAATTGCTAGAAGTCGGATTCATCAGAGAAGTAGATTATCCGGACTGGTTGGCAAACGTAGTGGTGGTACCCAAAAAAGAAGGAAAATGGCAGGTTTACGTAGATTACACCAATCTCAATAATGCATGTCCAAAAGACAGTTTCCCTTTGCCACGAATAGATCAAATTGTGGATTCCACTGCCGGGCAAGGGATGCTCTCTTTCTTGGATACCTTCTCCGGATATCACCAGATCCCCATGTCCCCGGTCGACGAGGAGAAAACAGCATTCATAACACCACACGACCTCTATTGCTACAAAGTCATGCCGTTCGGACTCAAAAATGTTGGCGCCACTTATCAAAGACTAATGACAAAGATCTTCAAACCTCTGATAGGCCACATGGTAGAGGTATATATTGATGATATTGTGGTTAAAAGCAAAACCCGAGAGGAGCATGTTCTTCACTTACAAGAGGTTTTTCACCTCTTGAGAAAGTATGGCATGAAGCTAAATCCTTCTAAGTGCGCCTTTGGCGTAAGTGCTGGCAAATTTATGGGATTTATGGTCAGCCAAAGGGGCATAGAAGTTAGCCCGGATCAAGTCAAGGTAGTCATGGAAACACCTCCCCCCAGGAGCAAGAAGGAGTTACAACGCCTCACAGGCAAGCTCGTCGCACTAGGGCGTTTTATATCCCGCTTCATTGATGAATTGCGACCCTTCTTCTTGGCAATACGAAAAGCTGGAACAAACGGATGGACGGACAGCTGTCAAAACGCTTTTGAAAAAATTAAACACTGTCTCATGCAGCCACCCATCCTAAGCAGTCCCATCCTAAAAGAAAAATTGTACATGTATCTGGCTGTATCGGAGTGGGCGATCAGCGCTGTTCTATTCCAATGCCCCTCACCCAAGGAACAGAAGCCTATCTACTACGTCAGCAGAGCATTGGCGGACGTGGAAACTAGGTATTCAAAAATGGAGTTAACAGCCTTAGCCCTTCGAAGCGCTGCCCAGAAGCTCCGCCCCTATTTCCAAGCACACCCGGTGATCGTGCTGACCGACCAACCCCTTCGTAACATTCTACACAAGCCAGACTTAACCGGAAGAATGCTGCAATGGGCCATTGAATTGAGCGAGTTTGGAATCGAATTCCAACCCAAGTTGTCCATGAAAGGCCAAGTAATGGCTGACTTCGTGCTAGAATATTCCCGAAGGCCTAGCCAACACAAGGAATCAAGTGAAAAAGAGTGGTGGACCTTGCGAGTTGATGGAGCCTCACGATCATCAGGGTCCGGAGTCGGGCTTCTACTACAGTCCCCAACAGGAGAACATCTGGAGCAAACCATCCGGTTGGGATTCCCTGCCTCCAACAATGAAGCAGAATATGAGGCCATCTTATCCGGATTGGACCTTGCTCTGGCTCTATCCGTCTCCAAGCTCCGGGTCTATAATGATTCACAACTCGTGGTAAGACACGTCCAAAAGGAATACGAGGCCAAGGACGCACGCATGGCGCGATACCTGACTAAAGTAAGGGACACCTTACAGTGATTCACCGAATGGACAATCGAAAAAATCAAACGAACTAAAAATGGGCGCGCTGACGCCTTAGCCGGTATAGCTGCCTCCCTCCCTATCAAAGAAGCTATTCTATTGCCTATACATATGCAAACCAACCCTTCTATCGCACAAACCTCCACTTGCAACACCATTGAGGCAAGCCAAGCAGACGACCAAGAATGGACGGACAACATTACAGAATACCTCCGGACAGGCACTCTGCCCGGAGATCCCAAACAAGCACACAAGGTCCGGGTACAAGCTGCCCGTTTCACCCTAATTGGGGGGCACTTGTACAAGCGATCCTTCACAGGGCCCTACCTTCGGTGCTTGGGTCATTCAGAGGCCTAGTATGTGTTAGCTGAGTTGCACGAGGGAGTATGCGGGAATCATTCAGGAGGACGATCTCTGACACATAGAGCCCATTCGCAAGGATATTATTGGCCCACGATGAAGAAGGATGCGGCAGCCTATGTCAAAAAATGTGATAAATGTCAAAGGTATGCTCTCATTCCACATATGCCGTCAGTGACATTGAAGTCAATCTCAGGCCCATGACCCTTCGCGTAATAGGGCATGGACATAGTGGGACCCCTTCCAACCGCACCTGCCCAGAAGAAGTTCCTCCTTGTCACCACCGATTACTTTAGTAAATGGGTGGAAGCTGAAGCATATGCTAGCATCAAAGACAAAGATGTCACCAATTTTGTATGGAAAAACATCATCTGCCGTTTTGGAATCCCCCAAACCATCATAGCTGACAATGGTCCACAATTTGACAGCATCGCATTCAGGAATTTCTGTTCGGAGCTGAACATCCGGAATTCATACTCCACACCGCGTTATCCTCAAAGTAACGGGTAAGCAGAAGCCACAAACAAGACTCTAATCACTGCCTTAAAGAAAAGGCTCGAACAAGCCAAAGAAAAGTGGGTGGAAGAGTTACCCGGTGTCCTGTGGGCTTATCGAACCACACACGGACGACCAACAGGAAACACTCCCTTCGCCCTCGCATACGGTATGGATGCAGTCATTCCTACCGAAATAGGGTTACCCACTATCTGGACTGAGGCAGTAAAGCATGATGATGCGAACGCGGAGTTAGGAAGAAGCTTGGACTGGGCAGATGAAGTAAGGGAAACTGCATCCATCCGAATGACAGACTATCAACAAAGAGCATCCGCCCATTACAATCGCAAAGTAAGGCCCAGAAGCTTAAAAAATGGTACGCTGGTCCTTAGAAAAGTTTTTGAAAACACTGCTGAAATGGGCGTAGGGAAATTCCAAGCCAACTGGGAAGGACCCTATATAGTGTCTAAGTCAAGTGAAAGTGGAACTTATCATCTACAAAAGCTAGACGGAACTCCATTACTTAGACCATGGAATGTGTCCAATTTAAAACAGTATTATCAATAAAAGAAAGAAGACGAGCATAAATGAGGGAAAAGAATGTTTCATTGATATTTGTGAAAGTATGTACAAGGAGGTCTCCGGATTACAAAAGTTACAAAAAGAAGATAGTAGCAAAGATTACAAAAAGAAAAAGCTATCAGGGAGCAGGCTTGTCAAGCAGCTTCATCTCTTCACCCGGAGGAATTGAAGGGACATCCCGTTTAATGCCATTTTTCTTCATACAACAACGATAGTCGAAGAAGAACATATCATCCACTTGCTTTTGGTAGTCCGCTTCAAGTTCCTCCCTCTCTGCAGCAAACTCGCCCTCCAGCTCTTCTTTTTGCGCTAATAAGCGCAGCTGCAAATCTTCCCTTTGCTTCTTTTCAATTGAAACCTCCGTCCGGAGTTGCCTCACCTCCCCCCTCAAAAGGGCCATCTCATCCTTCGCCTCATGCAAGCGGGCATCCATTGACTCCTCCCAGCTCTTTGTCTCAGCTAAATCCGCCCGGAGAACCTCGTTGTCCCCCCGAGCGGCGGATAAACTGGCTTCGGCCTCCTCCAGTCTCAGGCGCAGCTAATCTTCATTGTTTTTGCGCTGAGACGCGAAGGCCTTCATGTAATCAGTGGTCCGCAGCAGGTCAGTGAATAGATTGTGTTGTTGAGCCATGCCGTGAAGACCACTCACCAGCTACAAACAAGCACACAAGCAAGAAAAGCAAAATTACAAGTCATACCACAAAACACATTAGCATGACAAAAAATCAAGAAGTACAAAGTACAGTATACCGTTTCCACCACTTCGAACATCTTGGCTGAAGGCATGACAACGGTCGAACCGGGTGGAATCTGTTTCAGCTTCTCTTCCAACTCTGCGTAGCTAAAAGCGCTAGCAGAGATGCAAACAGCATCATCAACAGGACTCCCCCCTGATGAGGCGGGGGAAGGTGACTCCTTCTCCAGGTCCGGGGCCCCCTCATTTTCAGCAGGCTGGGTCTCTCCGGGTGTACCCTCATCTGGGACCACCACCGGGATGGTTGGAATCTCAGTCGCCATCTTCGTCTCGCTCCCATCCGGATGATCATCCTGGGCGGACGAGCAACTGACTTCGATGGTCTCTTGAAATCGATCTTGAAGCCGCTCGATGAGGCCGAACTTTAGGTTGCGCGCCGAACGTGACCTTTTTGAAGCTGGCCCCTTCACCGGAACAAGGGCGAGAAGGTTTGGCTCGCCAGAAGGCAGACTTTGGCTTTCTGCTCCCATCTCCTCCATTGGGGTCGCCATAAGAGGCAATGCTGCCACACAAATAGCCCAGGCTGCATCCGCATCTGGATGGGGAGAACCGGGTTGGTTTATTGAAGTCGCCTCCTCATCCAACAGAGACAGACGTTCAGCCCCCGACAGCGATGGCCCCGAATGGTTCAGACCAGCGACATGTCCGGGGCCACTTGAAATAGAGGGAGGGAGAGGATTTTCTGGCTCCTATATTGTTACCTCCACCTCATAAGTAATAGGCGGGATAACAAACTCCTTTGGAGGAGTGGGGATTTTCACCTCCTTCCTTTTCTTGGAGACTTTCCTCTTCTTCTTTGCTGGAGTGCCAGCAGGAGAAGGCGCTGACCGTTTGCCACCCGGAGCCTTCCGCAAGAACCTTTCTTTCCTTTTTTCCTCCTGATCAGTAAGGCGGGCTTTGCGTGTCCAGGCGTCTACCTTCTGCACCGCCGCGTAGAAAGGCAGATCTTGAAGGACAAAATGCTCCCCGGCTACAACTTCTTCAGGCAGCGGCCTCGAGAGTATGTTCAGCACATACGGCTGAAGCTTCTGCATGACCGAGCGAAGGTTCTGCGCAGAAAGCAGTGTGTCGCAACTCCGCTCGGCCGCCATAATCTCGAAAAGCCTGTTCAAATGGTCGAACGAGGCCTTCTCTACCCATTCCACCAGTTTTCCCCCTTTTTCCTGGCCTGCACTCCAGAAAGTAAAAAGATGTCAGCAACACAAGCAGTGCTGACCCAAACTCACATATCATGAAAAAGTTGGAAAGCACTTAGTTATACCTAGGACTTTCAACGACTGATTGGGGGCGAACGGCCTGTCCGGATGAACCGCCAGACCTGCCCATACGCCCTTGACCAGCACATGACCCTTGGCACCCCCCTTGGTGGAGTCCGGCAGGCTGGTCACCAACTGTATGGACGGCAGGCACGCAACAAAGCTGAAAATATCAGTCTTCAGCTTCTTGATAGAGTAGATGAACAGCACCTCTAGGAGAGTGAGGTCCAACTTGAACAGCATACTCAGGATGCTGCACCCCATCAACACCCGAACCATATTTGGATGCATATACGCCGAAGGAATCTGGGTGAAATGCAGGAATTCCTTGAACAGCGATGGAAGAGGGAATCGGAGCCCAGCGTTGAATTGCTCCTTGCTAAAACAGATAGCATTGTCTTCATTATTTTCAGTTGATATAGCCTCCCCATCGGTCAGCTCAACAGAAACATCGTTGGGAATACAAAAACGCTCACGGAACTCCTTCACGCTCAATTTATCAACTGATTTTTTGGCATTTCCAGCACCGCATGGGCCCAGGTGAAGTCACTTCCTGGTTCGCAGACATTTTCTAGTTTCGAAAAACTGCATGAAAAAAGATACCAACAGTAAAAAACACCCTAAAAAAAACCCTAGAAACCAAAAAATACCAACATTCCACACACACAGTCGCAAGCAGCTTGCCCAAACAACTCAGAAACAAAGCCAACAAAGACAAGCACAACAAAGGAAAAGGCAAGGGCAAATGCACGTACCAAGTGGAAATCTGGAAGAGTAGGGTTGAAATCCACAGTACCGTCACCGGCAAGAACGCAAGAATCACCGGCAGAAAAATTCTAGGGCTTCACTCAGAGAGCACAGAAGGAAGAAGAAGCAGCACTGACAGGAAAAAACGCAGTAGGAAAAGTGCAACAAAGGGCACAATATGCTATTTATAGGGGGACAGCCCCTCGGGAAACCAAACGCATAACTGCGCCATCATTGAAACGACATGATGCCTGGGAATACCCAGAGAGTCGGCGGCTCATCATAAATGTCTTTTTGGCTTCCTCACCCCCACTTGCCACGTGGCCCAACCAAACAAAAAAGACAACTTCAGTTTCAAAAACCGATTATTTTTAACCCGCCCATTTTTTCGCTCGGGCAAAATAGGCAAGTTAAAAGGGGGGCATTGTAGGGACCCCTCCTCCTGAGAACACGTGCCCTACACCTCATGGTGACACGTGGCATGCATTATCATCCGGACCGCACTCACCCGGATTTTCCCAAGAATACACGTGGCTCGCTCCTCCTATCCGGACTACCTCAAGGAAGGGCAAACGACACTTATAAGCATAACATCCGGACGGCTTCCACAATACATCCGGATGACCAACATAGGCTATCCGGATATGATTGTCCGGATCATTGACTAAAATAAGCAAGTCTTACACGTTATCGCAACAGCCTGCCATGGCCCACATTCCACCACCTGCAGAGTGAAGGGACAAGATGAAGTGACAACAAGTCACTTCCCACGATCATTTCACATGATCACCTACCACGATCTTTGACAGCCACATCACCTACCACGATCTCTGTCAGCCGCCCGTAGGGTGATGATGGCCCTGCCGCCACCTAATGTCATGATAACAACACAAAATATCTCCCTGCCATTAAAGAGGAAAACAGTGCTTCTGGAACAATATATATAAGCCTTCACAACAAAGAGGAAGGTAAGCTTTTAAGACCTAGTAAAAGGCCAACTGGTTTATCTCTCTCTCTAACCATGACTGACAAAACCATCGGAGGGTGCGTCCGTACACCAATGTCCGGATGCCTTTTGCAGGTAATCCGACTGAGTCAAGAACCTATATTGGTTGAGATCGCGCATCCATCCATTGGGCAACTACGTGGATCGTCAGGAACGCGAGGCCTCAACAGTGGAGTGATGGAGTAAAGAGCTTGAGAGCTTCTTGGAGGTGGCTGCGAGAGCAGAGAAGGCGAATGTGGTGGAGAAGATTGATGGCTTCAGAATTCAGGGAGACGTCGGTCGTGCTGAAGCTTAGGAAGAAACCAGAAAAAACATCCCCGAATAACCTCAACATCACCTAATGAATCACAAATTCACAGTACATACAGAGTGAATGAGTTGGGAATTTGAACAAGCCAAATAAATATAGCTTTATTCGAAATAAATGGATGAAGTGTTTGTTGCAAGACCTCCACAGGCTTTTAAATAAGAAGTATTGTAAAAATGTCTTAATACTTTTTTTATTCATTTTTTTCAATATAAGTCTTTTAAAACTTAAATCAATTTTCAGTAAGATAATTTTATTTTAATTAAAATATAATTTTTGTTTATTTTATGTCAGTAGAAAATTCATCTTTTTCTACTTTTTTTTTTCTCTTTTCAATCTTTAATTTGTTACAATTTTTTCAATCCAATTTACCACACAAAATAAATTAAATTTATTTTAAAAATTTTTGGATAACTTTTTGTTGAATGAAAATCGAATTAAGTGAGAAAGGTAGTGTAAATTCATAGAGTTATTATTAAAAAAACAAATATGAGTAAAATAATTATTATTTTTTAAACTTTTTTCTTTTATTTTTAAGAAAATTTGGATCTAAATCTTTATAACAAATCACATCAGGACTAACAATAATCTTCTAGGTTTATAGATTGTATAATTTATAGTTGTTTGTTAGATGAGTATGACCAATAAAAACACACTTCTCATTTTTATCACCGAGTTTTTTTGCATTGCATCAAACATATTAGCATATGTTATACAATCAAATACCTTTACATGACCCATGTTGAGTTTTCTATGACTCCAAGTTTCTTAATAAACATTTTTACTAGGGCATCTATTCAAGAAATAAGCTATTCTCAATATATATATATATATATATATATATATATATATGTTGAGATATTAGGAATGTTTAAATATTAGGAAAGTTGAGATATTAAGAATATTGAGATATTAGGAATATTGAGATATGATTACTACCAAAAAGTGCTATTTTGTAGACCTAATTATAATGGTTTTAAGCACCTTTGAGTAGTAATCATATTCATTTAACCCAATTAATTCATTAAGGTCCTTAGTAATTGGTTTTAACCATTTTGTGGCAAGTTTACATGTTTTTATCAGCTTATGAATCGATTCAAGCATGCCAAATGATGGAGGAGCTACTTGGACAAGTTAAAGCAAGGATTTTGGACGTTTACAAGCTTGAATTTCAAGTGGAAACACGAGCACAAGCAAAGAGAAGCAAAGAGGAAAAGCAAGCAAAGTGAAGAGAAGCAAAGAGGACAGCAGCTACAGTATTCTTTCGCACTTTTGGAGCACTTCCCAAAGTCCAATTTTTACATGCTATATACCATTTTAAAGCTCTTGAAGTCAAGAATCCAACGCTTCAAACCGTGCACGATTTGGAGCTGAAATGAGGAAGATATGGCCTTCGGAAGCCAACTGCTCCAGGTTATGCGAAAATTTCGCATTCCACAAGGTGTAATGCGAATTTCGCATAACGTTCGCATTACATTCGCATAACCCACGCGAATTTTGCTCTGTTTTGCCAACTCCACTTTAGATATTTTTCTTTGTATTTTGTGATGTAATTTCCTTTCTTATCCTTGTAACTAACCAATCACAAGCTTTTGCTTTTGTAAAGACTATATAAGGGGTGGAAATCACCTCTTGGAAATATATAACATATATTACGTTTTTACACTTAGGATATATACAGAGCTCTCCCGTTTCTATTTTCTTAGTAGCCAAACAGCCTCTAAGGGCTTTTCCTCAGAGGATGATTGGCTAAAGCTTTTAGTTTCTCAAAGTATGGATGTTATGTGATGGCTTGGATGCAATCCCATGGAAATTTCTCACACTCGGAAGGTAAGGTAGACGTTTTTCATTAAAGGTTCATTAATGCAAAGTTTGGTTTTTATTTCCTTTGGACAACTTCCAATGGCCAATACTTGATAAGCTTTTGGATTTCTATCCATTAGTTATCTCCTACGAGCTATTGGAAGGTGAGGTTTTCAATTCCAAGTTTTGTATTAATCCATTAGAACCAATTTCAAATGGCCATTGAAAGGTGAGTTTATCACTTGGAATGACTTTGAGTTGCCAATATTTGGTAAGCTTTTGGCTTTAGACCATTAGTTATCTCTTACGAGCCATTCAAAGGAAGTCTAAGGTGAATAACCATTGATGAAATTCACTACCATCTGTTTTGTCATTTTAAAGGATTAAAACTTGATTTGCTAAATCCATACCGGTTCGGGAAGCAAGCATCACCATAGTTGCAACCCCAACGCGAGGAGCCTATCCTGAGATTTCCAATTTGCATAAGAGCCAGAGCATAGCTATCCTATCTTTGAGAAACTTGTTTTTACACCCTTTCCTTTTAGTCTTTAATGTTAGCTTAGATTAGTTTAAATCTTTCTTAAATATTTGCATCTTCTTTTAAAGCTAACATCCATAAGAAAATCACCTATTTTCCTAATTTGCATATCACTAGTGTTTGCGAAAACCCTTCCCAGTGAACGATCCTAGAACCACTATGCTATAGTAGCTTGGCTACTTTAGTAATAGTATTCAAGGTATAAATTTTGTTGATACGCCTTTAAAGCTAAGCTACCATGAGTCGCATCAAGATATTAGGATATTAGTTGTTATTTCCTTATATCATTCTTTCCTTGTATCATTCCTTCCCATTCTTAGAATGGTGATTACCCTCTATATATTCTCTGGTACATGAACGAATGAAAGTATGAATGGAAAAAACTACCATTTATTAATTTGAAGATGGTATCGAGCTATGAAACTGAAATCCTGGATATTTTGTCGCTATGGTAGTCCGACAGCAATCATCCATCCTAAGACAAGCCCTAATGTTGATAAGTCAACCTTCAAATGCACTCAATGCAATACGATTGATCCCACCAATCTGGATATCCCACAATTTCAAAGCAACGACTCTTGGTATGACCAGGAAAACAATAAGGAACCGAGGGTTTGAACCATGGACCTTTAGATCATGTTTAGGCTATCAACACTTTGTTATTAATAATAATAATCGTGATCAACAGAAGAAGGATTCCAAGAAAACCTCGATTGCAACTGTTGCCGAAATAAAAATAGAGGCTAATGTTGGTAAGAAAGCCTCTGCATTGGTAGCCGCTACAGATCATGGTGGTAAGTTTTTAAATACTTTTACACCTGTTATTAATAGTGCATGGATAATTGATTACGGTGCTACTGATCATATGACTTTTGATTCTAGACAGGTTTCACCCCTTAGACCTTCCTCACAAAAAATTGTTTCCACATGACCAATGGTAACACAACCCTTGATCATTGGGGAAGGATCCTTAACTCTTACTGATACTTTGAATTTGGATTATGTCTTAGTTGTTCCATCTTTAGATTACAATCTTTTGTCAGTTTCTCAAATCACTGCAGCCTTATCTTGTATTGTCATTTTTTGGCCTGAATTTTGTGTGATTAAGGACATTCAAACAAGACAGACGATTGGTTGTGGTATTAAGCGGGGAAAACTCTATTACTTGGACTTGCAGTCAAAGGATTCAAATAAGTTGCAACAAGCCTCGATGGTAGATGGATCTGAGGGGGAGAAGAAAAAGTCTAAAATTTGGTTATGGCATCGACGTCTGGGACATGCTTCCTTTGGTTATTTAAAAAAATTGTTTCCTAGTTTGTTTGCAAAGAGTGATATTTCTGGTTTCTGTTGTGATATTTGTGAATTGGCTAAAAGCCATCGTGTTTCGTTTCCATTAATTTTGAACAAAAGTCAGTTTCCTTTTATGGTTATACATTCTGATGTTTGGGGCCCATCCAAAGTCCCAACTTTGAGTGGCTCACGTTGGTTTGTTACTTTTATTGATGATTGTACCAGAATGACATGGTTATGCTTGATGAAGACCAAAGATGAAGTGAACTTGTTGTTTCAAAATTTTCATAAAATGATTGAAACTCAGTACAATGCAAAGGTTCGGGTTCTGCGTAGTGATAATAGTGGAGAATATCAAAGTTCTGATCTTCAAAAGTATTTGGAAGGACATGACATTATTCATCATACTACTTGTTCCAATACACCCCAGAAAAATGGAGTCGTTGAACGGAAAAATCGGCACTTGTTAGAGGTTGTTCATGCTTCCTTGATAGCAGCAAAAACACCAATATCTTATTGGGGAGAAGCAATCACATCTGCCGCATACTTGATCAATCGGGTACCTTCCAACTCAATTAACTTCCAAACACCTTTCCAAGCTCTTACTAATGCTGTAGTTGCCCCAACTGTCCCAAATCTACCTCCTCATGTTTTTGGTTGTGTGGCATTTGTGCATCTACACAAACACCAACGCACCAAATTAACTTCTCGCATTGCAATGTGTGTTTGTTGGATATGCATTGCACAAAAAGGGATATCGATGTTACCATCCTCCAACTCGACAAATGTATATTACAATGGATGTGGTGTTTCATGAAGATTCGATGTATTTTTCATCTGAGTTTGAACTTCAAGGGGAGTACCATAAGGAAATTCAGACTCTCGATTATGATTATCATATCTCTAAGGAGAATGAATCTGGACAATCTGAACTAGTGAACCAAGAAGCAGGTGAGTTTGATATGGGTGGTCAACAATTTGGGTCCAAAGATGTCTTCACTGAAATACCAAACCAATCGTCGTCTATTGAAGGTGTTCTTAATTTGGAACTTGATCCATTCATGAAACGGTTACCACACCATCATAATAGAGGTATTCCTAAACCCACATATGAACCTGAATTGTCTACCAAAGTCAAATATCCCATGAGCAACTATGTGTCTAACCATCGTTTGTCTGAATCAAATAAGTCATTTGTAAATCAATTATCTACTGTAGCTATTCCTAATAGTGTGCAGGAAGCCTTAGCTGATCCAAGGTGGAAAGCAGCCATGAATGAAGAGATGAAATCATTGCAGAAGAATGAAACATGGGAACTCGTAGAATGTCCTACAGGAAAGAAGCCAGTTGGGTGTCGTTGGATCTATACTATGAAGTACAAGGCAGATGGTAGTATTGAACAATTTAAAGCAAGACTGGTAGCAAAAGGGTACACTCAAACTTATGGAATTGACTACACAGAGACATTTGCACACTGTAGCTAAGATCAACACGGTTCGAGTATTCTTGTCTTTAGTCGCCAAACCTAGATTGGCCATTACAACAGTTTGATGTGAAAAATGCCTTTTTGCATGGCGAGTTATCTGAAGAAGTATATATGGATCTTCCACCAGGATGCATGGTGTCAGAAAAGCAATGTCAGAAGGTGTGCAAATTGAAGAAGTCGTTGTATGGGTTGAAGCAATCCCCGAGAGCATGGTTTGGAAGGTTCACAAAGTCAATGAGAGCTTTTGGCTATCGTCAAAGTAATTCAGATCATACTTTGTTCCTAAAAAAGCAACATGGTAAGATTACCGCACTCATCGTATATGTGGATGACATGGTAGTTACAGGAAATGATCCTGAAGAAAGAAAAGCTCTGCAAAATTATCTATCTAGAGAATTCGAAATGAAAGATCTAGGTCCTCTGAAATACTTTCTTGGGATTGAAGTTTCTCGATCAAGTGAAGGAATTTTTCTGTCTCAAAGAAAGTATGCCTTAGATCTTTTACAGGAGACTGGAATGTCGGGATGTCAACCTGTTAATACACCAATAGAAGAAGGTCTGAAATTGTATGTTGAGCCTAATCAAGTATCAACCGATAAGGGAAGATACCAGAGACTTGTGGGGAGATTAATGTACTTAGCTCATACAAGACCAGATCTTGCTTATGCATTGAGTGTAGTGAGTCAATACATGCATAATCACGGAGAGCAACATATGAATACGGTTATGCGTATTTTGAGGTATTTGAAGAATGCTCTGGGAAGGGAATTTTGTTCGCTAAAAATGTTAATCATCGAGTATAGAAGTATATACTTGATGCTGATTGGGCGGTGCGAGTGGATGATAGGCGATCTACATCTGGTTACTTTACCTTTGTAGGTGGTAATCTTGTGACATGGAAAAGTAAGAAGCAGAATGTCGTTGCTCGTTCAAGTGCAGAAGCAGAATTTAGAGGTATGGCTTTAGGACTTTGTGAGGCATTATGGCTAAGACTTCTCTTACAGGATTTAGGTTACCTATCTAGGCAACCAATCCGATTGTTTTGTGACAATAAAGCCGCTTGTGACATTGCTCATAATCCAGTACAACATGATCGTACAAAGCATGTCGAGGTGGATAGATTCTTCATTAAGGAAAAAATTGGATGATAAGATTGTGGAATTGCCTAAGATTCGATCAGAAGATCAATTGGCTGATATCCTCACCAAAGCTGTCTCAAGTCAAGTGTTCTCAAAATTTTTAGACAAGTTGGGCATGTGTGACATCTATGCACCAACTTGAGGGGGAGTGTTGAGATATTAGGAATGTTTAAATATTAGGAAAGTTGAGATATTAAGAATATTGAGATATTAGGAATATTGAGATATTAGGATATTAGTTGTTATTTCCTTATATCATTCTTTCCTTGTATCATTCCTTTCCATTCTTAGAATGGTGATTACCCTCTATATATTCTCCGTACATGAACGAATGAAAGTATGAATGGAAAAAACTACCATTTATCAATTTGAAGAATATATATATATATATATATATATATATATATATATATATATATATATATATATATATATATGGTGAAATGTACTTTTGTGTAAGGACTAAGAAACTTGTGGAAATCTATGAAAAGCCTAATCATGATTCGCACTCCCATTATGAGGCAGCGGTTGTTCCACAAGTGCAATGCCCCAAATCCAGCGCACCAGCGCCATTGCCATTTATAGACCATTTACATACAGGCCTTAGCCCTTGCTCTAATCCAGAATCAATTGTGCAGTGTGATATTTTTGGAAAAGGCATGAGTGCCACGACATAAAAAATAACAAATATCCAGAGAAAGGCGTAGAGAGAGAGAGAGAGAGAGAGAAACGCTTCCCATTGCAGTCAAAAGGAGAATAGTGTTCCGTAGGAAAATAATTATTTAAAGTAATCAAATTAATGTTATCACCCATTCATCTACTTATGGTCATGATATCCTATTTACATATGCTAGTATCCCAATTATTTAAGTTTTAGTCACTCGACTCTGCATTTTTTTAGTATTTTATTCAATTTTAGCACTTTTAAACTTCTAAAATTTAACCAGCCAAAACATGAGGGTCATGACCATTTTTTATCATTAATTATAAAACGATAAATTTTCACAATTAATATTTAACGGAAATAAACAATTTTATGTCATATATACCTTTACTATTAGTATTTTCTGATCATCATTAATAGTATAGGTGCCTTTATAAATCCACATATTATACATTTTTTTTGAAAGTTGCCCCACACTTAATAGATTTTGATGAAAATTTAGAACATACACAGCAAAGATGAAAATTTTGAGATCCATCATTCAATTTAATGGAATTCTTACTTCTATTTTTAATTGGTATTATTGTGTCGTTCCCAAATTTTACCTTTTAATTAAAAGTCTCATCCTACTTTGAATACAACTCTTTCCTAACACATGAATGGTTATCATAGTATGGATCCAAAAACCATGTACTTTTATTTTCATCTTTTCTACTGTTACAAGTTGATGACAAGGTCTCTAAATTTTCACCTTTACTTTCCTCTTATTTGGTTTCTTAGCCCTATATTCTAATTTATAATAACTATTTTTTTGCAATTATAATATTGGATATGAGATTTTTTATTTGTTTGAGTTAAAGTATTACCTTTTTAACCTTTTTGGCCTGATCTAGAATTTCCTTGTCTTCTCGTTTTGTCAATTCTAACATTTTCTTTTTTACTCGATTTAAAATTATTTTGAGACTTCTTTTTCTTTTCTAAGGGTTATTTTGCTTTGTAGTACTTCTTCCACCTCAATTTGGAACCTTTTATCTAAACGTTGTTTATAGGCTTGCAAGAAACCTATTAATTCATCCAACATTGTGATACTAAAGTCTTTCAATTCTTTAATTGTTGTTACCTTGTACTCAATTCACATTATTAAGGTTCAAAGAATTTTCTCCATAACTTAGAGATCTAAAATGTTGTTGTCATTAGATTTTATTTGATTGACAAGAGCTAATGTTTGCAAATAGTTTGAGATTCTTTTTGTTTTCCCCATCTAAATAAGCTTGAATTGGCTTCTCAAAGTTTGTAATTGAACCTTTTGTACCATCTCTATGCCTTTTAGGTGTTCATAAGAATGTCTCACACACATTTTACTATGCTTACATTTGCAATCTTCTAAAAAAAAAAAAAAAGGTTTTATCAAAATTTTGCAATTTTTTTAGTTTCTCTTCATCTGAAGAAGTTTGAATTGTCTTTTCAAAGTTTGTAATCAAACCTTTTGCACCTTCTCTACCATCTTTGAAGGTGTTCATAAGAATGTTTCATACACCTTTTTGGTGTGGTTGCATTTGTAATATTCTCAAAAAATAGGTGATTTTATTGATTGATGGATGTAAAGGCATTCAAATATTTATTTTTTGAATTCACCAAATTAATTGTCTTTTTATGTGTGTGAAAAAGAGAAAAAGATCAAAATTCAAAATTATTTTTTCCATTTGGGATTGAATCATATTAGTATTGGTTGATATGAAATTTGAAAAATAAAAAATAATTTCTCAAATAAAAATGTGGCACAAATATTGTCTTAATCATTTCAGCCTACTAACTATCCCACTGGTTGAACTACTATCTCAACTTGATGTCGAGTATAAGTATGAATAATATTATGTTATTTAAACTATGCTATACTAAATAGATGAACTGTGATGAATGGTAGTGGAATTAATGCTCTACATTGCATGAGAAGAATCATAGAGATGCTGCAAAATGATAACATTTAAAGGGACAAGAGAAGGCTCAATTTAGGGTTTTGATTTGGGAAAATTTGGAAAATCCAATATTAGTTGAATTATCTTGGTAGGAGTATTTTTTTTAAAAGGTTTTTGGTGTACTTCTTATTGTCATAGGCCTCTTTCTTAAGCTTTCAAGCTCGTACCATTCTATGATACTGAATTATCTCATTTGATTCCATATTTAGTATGTAGATTGAATAAGGTTACCACATTCCTAGCGATACTCAAATATTAAATATTAAGAGTGCATTTGACACTAATTCTGAAAAGTGTTTTTAGTCTTTTTAACACTTGAAAACTTTTATCTTCCAAGTGTTATAAAAGTTAAAAACACTTCCTAAAATCAATTTCAAAAGCAATCTAAATTAATAAACTATCAATTCGTTTTTTAATTATATTTGGTGATCCCAATGTAACACCGTTTATGTCAGTGTAGGTACTGAAAAATAAGTAGCATAAAGTGATCCTTCAACTTCCAATGAGAAAAATAAAAAACTAAAAAAAGCAAAGAAAAGAAAAGAAAAGAAAAACCCAAGGAAAAAAAAACCAAGGAAATGTTTTGGTATCAAATAGGTACAATATCTCACTCAAAATTTGAGTCCTTCAAATGTATGACTATGATGGTATTTGGGAAACTGATTTGATGACTTAATATAACTTAATGATTTAATTTAAGTTATTAAGTATATTAAAGATATTTGATAAATTAACTCAATATTATAATTTAAAGTTTAAAATAAGTTAAGATGATAAGTTAAAAAAATAATTTATTCTTAATTTTAAATCTCTTTTGTCCTATTTGTTTATTTTTAGTGAAAGTTTTTTTTTTTTTTTTTTACATTTATAATTCTATGACATTTATGCATCTACAATGTTTTTAACATGAATGTTTATTGTTTAAAATTAATGAACATAATTATTGGTTAAAAATAGCAAAGATAAATATTATTTAAAATTAATGAGAGTAAATATGTTAATTCAATGATTTAGAAAAAAATTTAAATTAACTTTATGAAAAAACTTGGAATTAAAGTAAAAAAAGTAAGTAATAAATGTTAAGGCAATGACTTAAGAATAAGATAAATATTAATTAAAATTATGTGGATAAATGTGCTCATTAATGATTTAGAAAAATTTTAAGTTAGCTTTTAAAAAGTCCAAATTAAATAATAAATTTTAAATCAATGATTCAAGAATAATTTAACTTAAATCAATTTAAGTTATCAAGTAACAAAAATTAAATTTTAACAAAATATTTTAAATATAAATTATTAAATGAAAGGACAAAGGAATATGTGTTAAATACAAAAGAAATAAAATTAAGGTGCAAAGAAAATAGGACTTAGTACATAGGATTTAGGTACAAAATAATGAGAGTGTATTGGCCAGAGGAAAAACAAAGACATGTTTTAACATAAAAAGACAAACAATTCAAAGAATACATTCTCCTTATTTATCATATGCACCTTCTTTCTATTTATCATATGTAGTTCTTGGCAAATTTTATAATGCTTATGATTTTGATAGTATAAGATTCTGCTTAAACATTTTTTTCCTTTTGACTCATAGGGTCACCATGAGAGCCATTGTACTTTTACAAGTCTTCCCTACTTGAAAAAACGAATGTCCCTTTTCTTTTTGAAGATTCATCAAGAGGTTCCATTTGAATCACAAAGAGTACTAGAAAAAGATAATTAAGTCTATTTGGATAGCAGGAAACCCCATGGTTCAAAGTCACAGTATCGATCACTAACTCAAAGGGTCTCAAGGCGTATCAGTCTCGGTGTATCGACTTGGTATTGGACAATACATAAAATAAACTAATTAAATTTTTTTTTTATAAATTATAAAAATATTATGTAAATTCTCAAAAAAAAGGTACAATTAAATAAACTAAAAAAAATAATAAAACAAAATTGTCTCACATTTAACATAATTTTAAAAACTATAAAAGTATCTGTTGAAAGTTATTTATGATAATGCTAATAATAGAAAATTATTTTATTTCAAATATAATAACATTTTTACTAACAGACATACAATACAATAATCAATTCCATGTTGAATGATGAGGGGGATCAAAATCATCATCATCAGTCCTCCAACGAGTATACGAATTGGGATGGTAATTTTCGTAATGAGGATATGGTTGAAAGAATTGTTCATAACTCGAATATGTTAGTTGAGATGATTGGCTTGCTAATCTATAATCAGGAAAATATGGCTTTGGAGGCTGTTCGGAATCAATACCATATTATAGTATCCAAAACCTTGACAAGAAATAGTGTTGCTACTAGAAGATTGATCATATCCATAGGAATCACTAGCTCGTGTTCCAGTATTTGAATATCCTTACAGATGCATCCTTGGAAATCAATCAAAATTATTAATACTAAAAGTACTGGAAGAGTTATCATGATCTCTAAAGTTGTGAAATGATCTATCATCTACTCCTCTGAAATACGACCTTAATCCTATACCCAGAGTCTGCAAGTGCTCATCAATACAGTGATAATTGGATCTATGATGATCATGCCCACTTGACTAATCATCATCATTGGGAAATATAGTTAGTCTTTCCAAATGCTATTGTTTTTCCATATCCCTGGTTTATATTCATGATCTGTATCTTGTGTGACATAATAATTTTCATCTCCTTGTGCCCATGACATGTTAGGATATAATTGACTAACATAATCACCACCAATGCCACCACCTCTTTCAGTACCCTCACTAGTGCCACCACCACCTCTTTCAGTACCCTCACTAGTGCCACCACCACCTCTTTCAGTACCCTCACTAGTGCCACCACCACCTCCGTTGCCCCCACTAATGCCACTACCCCCTACTACCCCCATTATCACCATCATCACTATTGAAACTTGAAGAAACTATTCTAGGAGCCTTACCTTTACGACGAGAATCAATATCTCTTTATTTTGTAGTATTGCTTATATGCCTACTAACTTTACAACTTGTGGCACCATTATCTTCATGAACTATTTCTCTACCTTCTTCATTAGAGGGAAGACCTTTATCCAACTAATCAAAATTATCATATGATAAAATAGGCTCCCCTCCTTCTTATATTCACTCATCTAATATATCATCATCATTAAAGATATGATTCAGATCAATTAGATTGTATAAATCTTCATTGTTTCGCTCTTGCATCAAATTCTTAGCCCGAAGTCGCATATTGTAATGCACATAAACTAACTTATGCAACTGTGTCATTGCCAAACAATTACGTAGTTTTGTGTGAATCAATGACCATGTACTCCAATTTCTTTCACAACCTGATGAAGAACAAGTTTGGCTTAAAATTTTAATAGCAATTTTTTATAGATGTGGACCTTCGTTGCCATAGTTGTTCCACCATTCAACTATAATAAAGAAAATGCATACTTATTAATCACCATGATATATTTAACAAAAAATGATGATGATTTATTATTTGTAACTGAAGCAAATGTATTGAGTACCTGGAAGAGATTGATTTATTGTTTTCTTTGTAAATGTAATTCCAAATTCTCCTTAGCCTTCAAAAAATAGTTTCACCTACATCATTAACCTTTTTTTTTTTTTCAAATGAACATTACATATACAAAATGTATTATGTACAGGTCACAAATTATTATTATGCTTCATTAATAACTTTTACTTGTCCATTCAAATCTAACTTTAATCTCTTGATAACCCCCTTTAATCCAATTTTAATTTCTAGATGGTTGGAAAAATATTTCGAATATTGGAATATTAAATTTAAAAAATATGTTGCCATAAGTTAAATAATGATCAATTTATAATAATTTGTACTCAAAATAATAATGAAAAATATGTAACGCATTTTTTTATTACCTGCAACATGCAAATGTTTGTGCAATTGACCTTCTTACCTTCTATTAATAACTTCTTAATAGTTTTCCCATTGTTTGATCGATGCCTTGATAAACAATTTAGTTGTATTCATTGCTTCATAAATAATTGATAGTGTGGGATTTTTATCTTGATCAACCAATTTCAATACTTTGATGAGAGGTTTCATGATGGTTTGAACTTCCCCTACCTTCTTCCGAAATCGATTAGTTAAGATAAGGTTGGATACCTTATCTCCTAGACTTCTTCTACTCCTATCTTTATTGAATTCATGCTACTCATTTGTTATGCACATTCTCCTCAAATTAGCCTCATAACGTATAAGACTCTCAAGTGAAATGACTTTAGTGGAAAATCAGGTTATTCTTGGCCTTAACAGATCTCCATCCTCGGTGAACACTTTCAACAAATTCACTACTTTCAAGCTATTATAAATAAATCTGGTGATCATCTTTGCTTAATCTAATGTCTCCTTAATCTACTTCATGTTTCCAATTTCTTCAAGCATTAAATCAATACAGTGGGCTGCACAAGGAGACCAAAACAAATGCTTCCACTTCTTCATCAACAACATACTAACTGCTTTAAAACTTGCCTCATTATCAGTGATTACTTGAAAAACATTTTCCTCCCCAACCTCCTCTACAAATTTATCCATAAGGAAAAATATGTGGTCTGTTGTCTTAGGTATGTTGGTAGTGTCAACTAAAGAATGGTATATCATGTTTCTATCATAATAAATCATGAAATTGATGATAGACTTTCTAGTCCTAGAACTCCAACCATCATACATGATTGTGCACCCATATGTAGGCCATTTAGCCTTCAATATGGTTATATATACCTCAAGCCCTAATATCTCCTCCTCAAAATTTGTATTTCTAATTTGGTATCTCGTGGGACCCTTGATGCCTGGACATCATTCTATGGGATCAATCATTTATTGATAGTAAGGTCCACTATCAACTACATTAAAGGGTATTGTATTAAAGGGAAAGAATTTTAAAATGACTTTATCCACTTTCTTCACGTCTTCAATAGAAAACAAGCTTTTTATTGATTTTTGCTTTGATGGGAACATGTAGGGATTAATTCCTTTTGGAGGTATTCTAGCTTCTTCTCTTACACTGAAGCTACGTACCGGCCCATGCTTAATCCCAACACTAGAAGGTTGTGAGGAACTAGCACTCTTCCGATGCTTTTGTCTACATTCTTAAAAAAATTCGACAACTTTCTTTCATTGCTTATTTCATTTGTCTTCTTTCGAAATCAATCATACCAACTTTCTTAATTTTATCATTAGAATCAGCCTTATTAATTTCATAGGAATTTTCTTCATTTAACGATCTCAAAAGTCTTTTTTTTTTCTTTAATTATGTTTTTTCTTTTGAAGCATTAGACATATGTTATCTAACAATTTGTGACACTTTTATTGGTACATGTGGACATAATTCCACTTGTCCAGATATATGTGCAATGTGTTGCTTTAATCTTATTATACCTTTATACATAACTTTGTTACAATATTTGCACTTGGTGGTTCTTCTACTATCACCAACAGGTTCTGCATGTTCTCAACCAATATCATGTTTTAGGGCCATTTTAAAATTTTAATCTAACCATGTATAAAAGTAAAACAACTTACTTTTCAAATTAAATATATATAAATATATTTATATAAGAATTATAATATTCAATTTTCCACTAACTTACATGTTTTTTTTATTTAATTAAACAAAAATGTTTGTTTTAATAATTGGAAAAAGAAATACTATCTAGGCACCATTCTTAGCTATTTGGCAGGTATTAATTACTAAAACACTAAATGTTGTACTGTTACATTGATGCCATTCATGAGCATAAATGTTTGACTTTTAAATCCATAAGTTGTTATTCAACAAGCCAATTCTTAGCATTAAAAGCAATTAAAACATGAGGGAGACATTACAACTTGGCTAAGATAAATAGCCATCAAACATCACAACCTAGGTATGAAACAAGTCCCTAAAAAATTCTTTCCCATCTCTTTCCTAAACTAACTTAAACTTCAAAAAGACGTGCCTAAAAAAACAAGATATTATTAGTCGTGTACCAACAAGTACAACATGAGTTTTCCTTCTTGCATAATTAATTGATGTAAGCTTTGAATGTTGATTAAATTTAGACTTTTTTTATGTCTAGTTTATGAGTTGTTTTGTCCCTTTGGAGTGTTTGATTTTTCTTTGAAAGTTTGCTTGTCTTTGATTTTCATTTTTTTTTGTGATTACCGATAATTATTCTTTGTTGTTAATTTATCACAAATCTTATTGATTGTATCTTGTACAGTCAATTACAAATTATGGGAAAATGTGAAAACATGGAAAATGTTAAATATGAAAATAGGGGAATAAATGTAATATTTACATGCAATATATTCAATCCAAAATATATGAAACTTTTCAATACGAATCGTTTCTAAAAAATTTAGGATCATCTACTTACCTTCAACCATTGTTTCTGAATTGTATATTGACTAGTTGCTGCACATCTTGATTTTCCAAACTCTGATCTCACTTCGTTAGATGGTGTATTATTGAAGGAAAAAAAAGCAGAGAGAGACGAGTTCGGGACCTAGACTGATATATAAAACTGTGGCTTCCCATCAAACCACGTTGTTTCTGATTTGCCACCACTATGAGCAGTTTATGGAACATGCTCCTTAACCGTAGCGAAAGTGAGATTTGGTGGAGGACGTGGTCAAGGTGTTAGACCACTTCAGAGTTGTGTGAACGTGTGTGTGAACGTGCAGCAGATAACTTTCTCCCACTTGGTTTACACCTTTAACCTAATGTCTTATCTTAGTCCATCAATTATCCACATTAAATAACAAATACATGAATCATGGCGATAAGTCCTCTATATAATGAGTGTTACTTTCCATGTATTACAGTGTATTCATTTCTTAACATTATACTTTGTGTGGCAATATTACTTAATGAATAAACCCTATGTTCATTCTTGGTCTAATGAAGTTGAATTTTCTCAAAATTAAATAAAGAAGCACATCAATATGAGAAAACATCATAATAAGAGTTTGTACAATAGAAACTACATAAGGGAACTAAGTCCCATGTTCATTACATGATCTTTGAATTTCAACAGTGGCATGCCCTTAGTCAAAGGATCATCGATCATCAATTCAGTGATAATGTACTCAATAACCACTTTCTTTTATTCAACACGTTCTCTTATGGCTAAATACTTAATGTCGATGTGTTTGCTTTGATTTCCACTTTTATTGTTCTTTTCCATAAAGACAGCAGTTGAATTGTCGCAATATATACTTAATGACCTAGATATTGAATCCATAATTCTAAGCCTGAAAATGAAACTCTTAATCCATACACCATGTGAAGTAGCCTTAAAACAGGATATGAACTCAACTTCGATAGTAGAAGTAGCAATCAAGGTCCGCTTAATGCTCCTCCAAGATATAACTCCACCGACCAATATAAAAATGTATCCAGATGTTGATTTACGTGAATTTACACAACCAGCAAAGTCTAAATCTGAGTAGCCAACAACCTCTAAATTGCTTGTTCATTTGTATATAAGCTTGTAATCTTTGGTTCCTTGAAGATATCTTATCACTTTCTTTGTAGCTTTCTAGTGGTCCAAACTTGGGTTACTCTAATATCGTCCTAACATTCCAACAACAAATGCAATGTCAGGTCTTGTGTAGACCTGAGCATACATCAAACTTCCCACTACAGAAGCATATGAAATGTTCTTCATTTGTTCCATCTCAAGATCTTTTTTCGGGCATTGGTTCGGATTGAACCTATCACCCTTCACTATAGGGGAAACACTAGGTGAACAATCCTTCATCCGAAATCTCTCTAAAACTTTATTGATATAGGTTTCCTGGGACAGACCTAAGATACCTTGAAATCTGTCTCTATGAATCTTAATGCCAATGACATAAGATGCCTCACCTATATCCTTCATGTCAAAATTTTTAAAGAGGAATTGTTTCATCTCATAAAGTAAACCCTTATCATTGGTTGCAAGTAAGATGTTATCCACATATAAAACAAGAAAACAAACTTTACTCCCACTGACCTTAAGGTATATGCATTGATCCATAACATTTTCTACAAAACCAAATGAAGAAATTATGTTATGGAATTTTAAATACCATTCGCAGGATGCTTGTTTTAAACCGTATATGGATTTCTTAAGCTTACAAACCAATTGCTCACCATCTCTAGAGGAAAATCCTTCAAGTTATTTCATGTAAACCTCCTCCTCTAGCTCTCCATTAAGAAATGCAATTTTCACATCCATTTGTTGCAATTCCAAATCCAAGTGGGTTATTAATGCCAATATAATGCGCAAGGAATCTTTCTTAAATACAAGAGAAAAGGTTTTCGTGTAATCGATTCCTTCTTTCTAAGTGAACCCCTTTGCAACAAGTCTGGCCTTGTATATCTCAATGTTGCCTAATGAGTATTTCTTTGTCTTATAAACCCATTTACAACCAATGGCTTTTGCATCGTTAGGCAACTCAACAAGGTATCAAACATCGTTGCACCTCATGGAACTCATCTCATCCTTCATGGCATTGTACCAAAATTCTGATTCTTTGCAACTCATGACTTGTGAAAAGGATTTGGGATCATTTTCGGCTCCTTTATTATAGTCAGATTCTTGTAAATACACTACATAATCACTAGGAATTGTTGACCTCTTAGTTCGAGTAGACCTTCTTAAGGTTTCACCATTATCATCTAGAGAAGCATGAGGTTCAACTTGTTGTTCAGAAGTGTCAGGCAACTCTTGATCAACTAGATCTACTAAAATGTTGTCAACAGCTTGTGGAACTTCAATGACTGGTTGAACTTCAACGATTGTTCGTTCTACACCCGTTTGAACTTGAGGAGTGTTATGAACAATAAACAATCTATCACTCGAAGTGGAAGGTTGAGACTCTGTATGATCAATATCAGAAACTATGTTTCTAAATTGATCGCTTCCACTAACCAAGTCATATTCAAGAAATTTAGCCTTTCTTGACTCCACAATCCTAGTGTTGTGAGATGAATAGTAAAATATGTACCCTTTAGACTTTTCAGCATATCCAATGAAATACCCACTTATAGTCCTTGGGTCCAATTTCTTCTCTTGTGGATTATAAATTCTCACTTCAGATGAGCATCCCCAAACGCACATATGTCGTAAACTCGATTTCCAATCTTTTCATAACTCAAATGGCATCTTTGGGACAGCCTTGGTTGGAACTCGATTTAATATATACACTATCATCTTAAGTGATTCAGTCCACAAGAATCTAGAAAGTTTTGAGCTGCTTAGCATACTTTTCACCATGTCCAATAAAGTTCGGTTTCTTCTTTCTGCTACACCATTTTGGTTTGGAGAACCAGGCATGGTGTATTAGGCAACAATCCTATGCTCTTAAAGAAACTTTGCAAATAGCCCAGGTGCTTATCCATGTTCCAAATATCTACCATAATATTCTCCACCTCTATCTGATCTCATGATCTTAATTTGATTACCACATTGTTTCTCTACTTCTGCCTTGAAAACCTTAAAGGCATCTAATGCTTCATTTTTGTTATGAAGTATGTAGAGATACATGTATTGTGAGAAATCATCTATGAAAGAGATGAAGTATTTCTGACCATGAGAGTCCATGTCTAGACTACATATATCAGTATGTATGATCTCTAGTATGGCGAAACTCCTAGTAACACATCTCTTTGACTTGTTGGTCTGCTTTCCCTTAATGCAGTCCACACAAGTCTCAAAGTTAGTAAATCTAGAGTACTAAGTACCCCATCGTTTACCAACCTTTTGATTCTATCTATGGAGATATGACCTAATCTTTGATGTCATGATGTAAAGGAATCCTCATTAACAACACATCTCTTAATGCCAGTTTGGACATGTAATGAATTATAAGTGGTATCATTTTGTAAGAATATGCAATAAAGACCATCAGACAAAATACAATTCCCAACATAATCAGATTTATAAATCAAAATGAAAAATGTTTCTAAAAAATGAAAGGAATGTCCAAATGGTACAAGTCTAAAAATTGAAATCAAATTTTGTGAGAAACTTGGTACATAAAAGGTCCTTTACAATTCAAAAACAAAACCAGCATCTAAATTTAAATAACATGTCCCTATTGCTTCCACATGCGAGCCCATCTTGTTTGCATATAAGATGAATTGCTCACTTCTCACTAGCTTCCTTAGGTTTTGCATACCCTGCAAGAAATTTGAAATGTGGATTGTAGATCCAGAATCAATCCACCATGTGTTGGTATTTACACTAACCATATTAGATTCATAACAAACATATGAGGTAGGGTTACCTTTCTTCTCAAGCCATTTCTGGAATTTCAGACATTTCTTCTTCATGTGTCTTTTTTTTTTTTTTTTTTCCAGAAGAAACACTTTTTGTCTTTCTTAATGACAAATTTGGGAGGAATTTGTTGTTTCATTTTTTGATTGGCTTGAAATTTTCCTTTCTTTCCTTTCTTTTGCGTCACCAGCATGACACTTTCTCCTTGTTCCATTATTAATCTTCTTTCCTCTTAAACACACATGGTCATCAATTCACTGATAGACCACTTATCCTTATGTGTGTTGTAAGAGATTTTGAAAGGTCCATAGTGAGACGGAAGATTATTAAGGATAAAGTGCACCAAGAAGGATTCAGATATTTCTACTAAAAAAAAAAAAAAAAAAAAAAAAAACATAAGAATTGAATACAAAAGTTATAAAAATTTATAATTCACTAATTGTATTTTGTTATAAGTGATTGGCTCTTAGGAATGAAGGATCGACTTCACGGTGGCACCCATAGACGACTTCAAGATGGTACTAAGGATGGACTTCCTACAGAAGGTTAAGGCTGTGCCACTACCCTTCCTACGTTCAATGGCTATCTTAGGAGAGGAGAAGCCATGCATGGTCCCTACAGTCACCAAAGGTTCGCCCAAGACCCTTATGTTATCGACTATGCAAGTAAAGAAGGGGTTAAAGAGGAAATAGGTGACCTACCTCGCCACCCTTAAGGAAGAAAGGGATGATGGGTCGGGAAGACCCATGCCTAAGGAAATAGAGGAAGTCCTTGATGAGTTCAAGGACGTGATGTCGCCCAAGCTGCCCAAAACACTTCCTCCTAGAGGAGAGGAGGATCATAAGATCGAGTTAGAGCCAGGAACTAGGCCCCCTGCTATGGAGCCATACAGAATGGCACCGCCTGAGTTGGAGGAGCTAAGGAGACAACTTAAGGAGTTGTTGGATGCAGGGTTCATCCAACCATCCAAGGCTCCCTATGGCACACCGATCTTGTTTCAGAAGAAGCATGTTGGGTCCCTACAGATGTGCATCGATTACCGGGCACTCAACAAGGTGACGGTAAAGAATAAGTACCCTATTCCACTCATTGCTGACTTATTCGATCAACTTGGTAGGTCAAGATACTTCACAAAGCTAGACTTAAGGTCGGGCTACTACCAAGTAAGGATTGCAGAGGGGGACGAGCCAAAGACTACATGTGTGTGACTAGGTATGGCTCATATGAGTTCTGAGTGATGCCCTTCAACCTCACCAATGCCCCAACAACGTTCTGCACACTTATGAATAAGATCTTCCACCCATATTTAGACAAGTTCGTGGTGGTGTACTTAGATGACATAGTCATTTAGAGTAACACCCTGAAGGAGCACATAGAGCATTTGAGGAAGGTCTTCAAGATCCTAAAGCAAAACGAGCTATATATCAAGAAGAAGAAATTCTCATTTGCTAAGGAAGAAGTGAGCTTCCTAGGGCATGGCATCAAAGATGGCAAGTTGGTGATGGATGATGGCAAGATAAAAGCCATCTAGGAATGGGATCCACCAACCAAGGTACCTCAACTCAGATCTTTCCTTGGTTTAGTTTATTACTACCAGCGGTTCATCAAGGGTTATTTGGCAAGAACAACTCCACTCACTGATCTTCTTAAGAAGAATAAGGCATGAGAATGGGACAAAAGGTGCCAACAAGCCTTTGAAGATCTAAAGAAGGCTAGGATTGAGGAGCCGATGTTGGCACTACCCGACCATACCAAGGTTTTTGAGGTACACATAGATACTCAGACTTTTCCATATGGAGAGTCCTTATGCAAGATAGGCATCCGATCACATTAGAGAGTCGCAAGCTAAATGACATGGAGAGGTGCTACAAGATGCAAGAGAAAGAGATGAGCGCCATCGTCCATTGCTTGCGCACTTAGAGGCACTATCTTCTAGGATCCCACTTCATAGTGAAAACTGACAACGTTGCCACTAGCTACTTCCAAACATAGAAGAAGCTAAGCCCTAAGCAAGCTAGGTGGCAAGATTTCTTGGCCGAGTTCGACTATACGCTGGAGTATAAACCAGGAAGCGCTAATCATGTGGTTGATGCCCTAAGCCGTAAGGCGGAACTAGCATCCATGACGAGCCAACCCCAATGAGACATAATGGATCTTCTAAGGGAGGAGTTGCAACATGATTCAATGGCTACGAGCCTTATCGCCCTGGCTCATGAAGGGAAAACTAAGCGGTTTTGGGTGGAGGACGACCTATTCTACACTAAGGGAAGACGACTCTACATGCCTAAGTGGGGGAACATAAGGCGGAATCTGATTAAGGAGTGCCATGATACAAAGTGGGCTGGGCACCTCAGGCAATGACGCACGAGGGCACTACTTGAGTCAGCTTACTACTGGCCTCAAATATATGATGAAATTGAGGCCTATGTGAGGACTTGTCTTGTGTGCTAACAAGACAAGGTGGAGCAATGATAGCCTAGAGGCTTATTGGAACCACTACTAATAGCCGAGCGCCCGTGGGACAGCATCACCATGGGCTTCATCATCGGGCTACCCAAGTCGGAGGACAATGGCTCTATCATAGTAGTAGTGAACAGGTTCTCTAAGTATGCAACCTTCATAGCAGCCCCTACTGACTGCACTGCGGAAGAAATGACAAAGCTATTCTTAAACCACGTGGTCAAGTATTGGGAGTTGCCTAAGTACATTATCAGTGATCACGATCCGCATTTCACTAGGAAGTTTTGGACGAAGCTCTTCAAGCTTATGGGTTCGGAGCTTCACTTCTCCATAAGATTTCACCCACAGATAGATGGGCAGACTAAGAAGGTGAATACCTTGCTAGAGCTATACTTGAGGCACTTCGTGAGTGCCAACCAGAAGGATTGGGCTAAGTTGCTAGATATAGCCCAGTTCTCATACAACTTGCAAAAGAGTGAGGCAACCAACAAGAGCCCGTTCAAGCTAGCCATAGGGCAGCACCCCTTAACTCATCACGCACTAACGATAGGCTATACGGGGAGAAGTCTGACGGCTTTCAAGTTCGTGAAGGGGTGGCACGAGCAAGCTAACATAGCATGCTCATACTTGGACAAGGCCGCTAAGAAAATGAAGAAGTGGGTTGACAAGAAGCGACGTCACACCGAGTATAAGGTTGGAGACATGGTGCTTGTTAAGCTACTTCCTCAACAATTCAAGTCATTAAGGCCGATGCATAAGGGCCTTGTGAGGAGGTATGAAGGACCCTTTCCCATACTTGGGAAGGTCGGCAAGGTTTCTTATAAAGTTGAGTTACCATCAAGGTTGAAGATTCATCTTGTCTTCCACGTAAGCTACTTGAAACCATATCACGAAGACAAGGATGATCCAAGCCGAGGGTTTCCTAAGAGGGCACTTATAGCGGTTGTGACCTCCTATGACAAGGAGGTAGAACACATCATTGTAGACCGAGTCACCAGAAGACGAGGTGTGCCTCCTGCTATGGAGTACTTAGTGAAATGAAATGGACTCCCAAAGAGCGAGGCTAGTTGGGAGCCAGCAGATGCACTATGGCAATTCCAGGAGCAGATTGAGCAGTTTCGGGTAGAAGGTGCAACGAGGACGTCTGTTGTTTAAGTGGGGGATAGTGTCACATGATGCTTCAAATGAGTCTCCCCATGGGTTTATATAGAGCCCAGGAAACTTCTGGAGACTCCTACAATTAGCCATTAGTGGGAAGAGTATGGAAGGTTCTAGAGATGCCTAGAGAAGTCTACACATCTCTACACTATGGTGGAAGGCATGAAAAGAGTCCAAGGCTTTCTAGAGAATTCTAGAGATCTCTTGTACATAGGATTGTACATAGAGTTGTGTAGGGTATTCTAGAATCTTCTTGATTTGTAAGGAACCCTTCAAGGTTCCAGAGAGTTCCATTGGTGCCTATAAACAGGTGAGGGCCTTATTTAGCCAAGGCACCAAACAAGTGAGTTCCCAAAAGCACTTGTAAAGGCTTAATTGAGTAATAAAAGCTTCCATTCTTTAAGATTTTCCTACTACACCTTCTCAAGATTCCGAGTTGTGAGCATTTTAGCCTAGCGAGCTAAGCATTGGGAGTCAGGCTAACTTAGCAAGATCAAGTGTCTTGACTTGTCTAAGTATCGCACGAGCTTAGGAAGAGACTAAGTCCATGACATTAAGCTACCTTAGGTACTACCTTAGGTGACCTTAGGTACAATCTAAGTTAAACTTGGGTACTACTTGTGTGAAGCCTTGAAACTTGATTTGTGGACATTACGTACTTCATTTGTGACCCTTAGAGCATGTCATTATGTGTTTAATGAGTGTGGTCAATTGGTTCACCTTTGGTATTTCAGTGACTGTACCTTAGGTACTACCTTAATTAAACTTGGGTACTACCTGTGTGAAGCCTCAGAACTTCATTTTTGGATATTACTTTCTTCATTTGTGACCCTTAGAGCATGCCATTTTGTGATTAAGGAGTGTGGTCAGTTGGTTCACCTTTGGTATTTTGGTGACTGTACCTTAGGTACTACTTTAATATACTTCAGGTATTGCCTTAACTGACCTTAGGTACTACCTTAGTTAAACTTACATACTACCTGTGTGAAGGCTCGGAACTTCATTTGTGGATATTACTTACTTCATTTGTGACCCTTAGATCATGCCATCATGTGATTAATTAGTGTGGTCAATTGGTTCACCTTTGGTATTTTGGTGACTGTACCTTAGGTACTACCTTAATAGCCCTTAGGTACGACCTTAATCTACCTTAGGTACTATCTTAATCGACCTTGTGTACTACCTTAGTTAAACTTGCATACTACCTGTGTGAAGGCTCGGAACTTCATTTGTGGATATTACTTAATTTATTTGTGACCCTTAGATCATGTCATTATGTGATTAATTAGTGTGGTCAATTGGTTCACCTTTGGTATTTTGGTGACTATACCTTAGATACTACCTTAATAGCCCTTAGGTACGACTTTAATCTACCTTAGGTACTATCTTAACCGACCTTAGGTACTACCTTAGTTAAACTTGACATGTTATATTTTGAATTTTTTAGTTAATAATCATTGTTATTATCCTAAAATGTGGTATACATGTGTGAATTATATACGTTTTGTACTATCTTTTGCAATAGTCATTCATAATAGCAACTGTGGAAACTATAATGCTAGCTATTTATCCCATTTGCTCAAATTTGACCTCCTTCAACTTGATTTATGCTTTAGAGATTCATGGAATTGAGCTGATAAAGCTAATCTACCACTACAAGAAACTTCAACGACTATGGGTACTAACTTTTAACCTAACTATCGTCTTTAAAAATCAATACTCTTTCTTTATTGAGATGTATGAGAATTTCCTATGATTTATGCAAATATTGGATTGCATTGGAGACAAGGGACTAGGAGTTGTAGCTTCTATTTCTATGGACATTGTAAATGCAGTCTGGCCCTTCCAAATTTTTATTGTTATCTAGTAGTTGTAATTTGTTTAGGTGAATTGATTATTGTATTTTTAGTTAATGAAGATTTAGGGATATGTTGTTTAATTTACCAAAGATCTCTTGCTTGTAATTCTCATTATCATTTATAGATCTTGGTTAAGATTTGCCTATTTCCTCAACAGCAACAATATTAGTTACCAATGGAATGAATCTTGTGTAACCTGTGGCATCATTTTTGTGTAACCTTATAAATAATACTTTTGAGACCAAGAAAAATTATTATGTTAATAGGGTTATTAGTTTATCGATAAATGAATATTTATTAATTTATAAAAATTATTATTTTTGTTTTATAATATTTATATATATACGACTTATAAATAAGGTATTCTAATTACAATAATAATAATAAAAAAAAATAGATACCTCAGAGATAGGTAGACTCATCAATGGACCCTTTATCCTCTTGTTTTCCATCTAATTTTTCATGCCCGTCATAGAATAATAAGATGGTTAAAAATTCTTTATTTTTTCAATCCAATTGCTCTTTTTGACTTTGGAAAAAATTATCTTTATCAATATTAATTTGACCAGAAAGAAGACAAATTTACCCAAGCATAGCATTACGACCAAAATATAAAAATAATAATAGAAATAAAAAAACCTCGTATGGTTTGAAGCATCTTGTTTTGGTAGTTACCTATTATTAAAACCCATGAAGTCTAGGTAGCAGATGAAGGAACTAAATCCTGCAACAAAGATGATATTAATTCTTCAAATGATTCACATACATGAATAAATACAGGTTGGTGTAAGAGGTAATAGTTGTGTCATCATGGACACAATTTCTATTATTTGCCCTTCTATGCTTTTATGATTTAGCCACAAATGTCCTTTCTCTTTGCTCCCTATTTTCAATTTCAACTCATTCAACTGTCTAGGAGCAGGGGAAAGAATCACATGAGCTTGCATGGAAGCCTTAAGTCCATTACCTTGTGACCCATACTTCACAACAAGGATCATACTCATTCATTTCAAACAAACTAAATGATTCAAAATCTAGCTATATTATTAAATATATTAAAATAAAACTAAACCACTTCTGCAAAAGCATAACTGCTTCATTCCAATAAACTAGCACATTAAAAAACTTGGATAAGCAAAAAATCTAATTTTCATCTTCATAAAGCATTTCAACCAATACATTTTACATAGACTGTATAAATTCTAGTTGGTATACTAATAAACTCAAGTGTTTTCAACACAAAATGAAACATATCAAAGGATTTTGTCTTCAAGATCTAATATCATAGCTGATGCCAAGGAGTTGAATTTCTTCATGGTCTCACATATAGTACTACTCTTGAGAGAACTCTTAGAGAAGACTAATATTTTTTGTGCCTGTGAAGAGAATACCATCAACTATATCAATCCATATGTAGTGCCTTAACCAAATATAAAAATAATAATAATAATAAATAATAATAAAAATAAAAATAAAATAATGAATAAATTTAAAAAATTTACTCAATTTGCAATATCTGTGTGTTCAAACTACAACCTTGTGGTGGAAGATTCTAATGCAGTTTGCTATCTTTTAAATTTCAAACTTCAAGATTAAATCTAAAAATGTCCACACATCTCCTTAAAGCTGTGGTGATGGTGGTATATTGTCCTAGGAATGGTGGCACTATTGGTCTTATTGGATTGGGTGTTGGAGGCAGGCAGCATATTCTGGAGGTAGCTATACTGATTAACTGATGTTTGAGTCAGTGGATGTGCATGTGACTCCATTTTCAGGAAGTTTTTAAGCCTTACTATCAATGGAGACTAGACTTTCTCAGTAAGAAAACACTCCTCAACCAAACAACAATATGATAATAATCAAAACACGAAAGCTCACAAGCCAGCCAATCTTTATGGATCAGTTTAACAATTAACGTCGTTCCTAATTCCAAAGTCCCTTTCCCAATTCGCTATAAAAAGTAAAAACAAGAAAGAAGGGCACTCTAGTAATTTGGTTTATGATGTTCTCGAACTGTTGATCAATCCAAAGAAACCATGAGATTGGAACAGGAACACATTTGAGATAAAACAGAGAAGAAGAAAACTTATAAATGTATGTGAAAAGCAAAACAAAATCTTATTTCATATTCATTCGTGCTTTGAGCTCAATTTCTCATATCGTTTTCCCCTTTCCCTGAAATAGAAAACAGGAAAACTAGCAACCATTAGAGTCACATTATAGGATTTCCAACATTTTGTGGGCAAATCTTAGTGAAAAAAATGGTTTGATTTCTGACAGGAAAGGAAAGCAGTGTAAGAAGAAAATACATGGGACCCAAAGGATGAACTTGACAAGGATGTGGTTGGCTGGAAACACAGTGGGGTTAGGGCAAAATGAAAGCATGAAATTTTGGGAAAATGGGTATCATCGGGTTCAGATGGTCAGGATTTTGAGAGGAAAAGGGATTGGAGAAAGAAAAATGTGCATTGGAGTTTGGGATTAAGGGCTTCTGAACTGAAATGAGATAAATTTTTGAAAAATATACAAGGTGCTCTGGTTCGATTGGGCGAGCAAGTAAAAGAAAGATGAGAGAAATGGGTATCAAATGAGAGAGAGGGAAAGTCTTAGATGTAGGAGATTAGAGGTGTTGTCGAGTGGGGTGTTTTTTTTAGGAAGTTTAGATTATGATTTTTGTGTTTTTTACTTGTTCAATTTCGATTGGTGCTGACATAGAGGCTTGGATGCTGGTAACCTAAAGACATGGAAAAGCAATCTTGGCACAGAAAATGGAGTCGACTCAAAGTGCACGGAAATGATAATACTTTCCATATTAAAAGTTGATTCTCATATTATATAAACTTTGGTTCCGAAAGAAATATATTTCCCAAATAGCAAACCCAAAACACAAGTTTCCCAACATTAAATGTAGATTCAAGTTCTGAAAATAGCTACACCTACACCTACATACACAAAGCTCACACACGATCTCTTAAAATAATAATATCTTACACTTACAATATTTCTTTCAATTCATGATATTATTCATTATCCTTCTTAGTCCATTATCTGTTCTTCATTTCCAATAAGGGGTCTCCAACGGGCGGGCCGGGCCGTAAATAGGAGGCCCGCGGCCCAGCTCGGGCCGGGCCTATGGGCCCGTTGACTGGTCAACGGGCCGGGCCGGGCCGAGCCAGGGAAAAATCTTCGGCCCGCGGGCTAGCGGGCTGGGGGCGGGCTGGGCGGGCCGGGCCGGGCCGGGCCGGGCTGCGGGCGGAGGTGGCGGGCCAAGCCTTGGGCTTTTTTAAATAAGCCAAAATGGCTTTAGAAATGAATGGAGAGGGGGGGATTCGAACTCCTCCCCTCATGGTTCAATGTAAAGGCTCTAACCAACTGAGCCACATTTCTTTTGTGTTAAATGTTAGAGTTAGTTATATATATATAACATAAAGTATATTATTTTTAAAAAAAAAATTAAAGGCTCCAACAGTCATGTGACCGTTGGAGCTCCAGCCCATGCTCCCAACTGCCATGTGACCGTTGGGCAACGGTCACATGGCCAATTTTTTTTTTTTTTTTTTAAAAAAAAAAACCTTCATATAAATACATCTTCTCCCTTTTCATTTTTTCATCAAATTCTCTCTATTTCTCTCACATTCTACAATATTTCAAATTCTTTTATTTTTCCCTCAAATTATACAATATTGTTGGTGGTGCAAAACAAGCATTGGTGACTCCAAGAGTTCAAATTTGCTAGGAATTTCTGCATCGGTTCTCTAATTGAGTAACATACTTCACCCCTACTACTTTATTTTTTTGTTACATTTTTTTTATATTTATTACTTTATTATTTTTGGCATAATATTTTATCAATAATTATAATATGACAACAAGTGCTTATTCATCTAGTCCATGTGATGAAATATCATCAAACAAAAAATTTACTTCAAATATATGGAATTTTTTTTATAGAGTAGAAATAATTTTAGAAAATAATAAAAAAGAAATAAAAGCAAAATATAAAATTTGTAATAAATTTCTTACTGGTGGCTCAAATGCAGGCACAAGTCATTTAAAAAGACATCACGAAAATTGTAAAACTAAAAATAATGTAGATATTAGAAATTATATGCAATTAGGTAAAAATGAAAGTGGAAATTTAAAAACATTTTCTTATGATGAATCTAAGCTGTCAGTGAAGAAATGATTGATTATATAATAAGAGCAGAACAACCTTTCAACATGATGGAAACTCATGATTTTTTAGGAACAATTCAACGAGGTATTAATCCTCAATTTAAAGGTTGGTCTGGAAATACAGTTAAAAGAGATATTATGAAAAAAATTTATACACAAAAAGAAATTTAAAAATTTTTTTTTGCAAATTTTGAAGGAAATATTTGTTTAACATCTGATATTTGGACATCTTTAACTCACACTGGTTTTTTATGTATAACTGCTCATTACATTGATAATGAATGGAAATTAAATAAAAGAATAATTTCATTTAAATTAATAAATGCTCCACATAGTGGTAAAAATATAGCAGCTTTAATAAATGAAGAAATTATAAATTTAGGCCTTCGTGATAAAATATTGACAGTAACATTAGATAATGCTGCTAATAATGATGCAGCAATAAATAGACTAAAACTATATTGGCAAGTAAAAGATGATCATGCTAAAATATTTCATGTGCGTTGTTGTGCACATATTTTAAATTTAATTGTAAAGGATGGATTAAAAAATGTTGATAGTACATTGGAAAAAATTAGAGGCATTGCATATAGTATTAATAGTTCTCAAGCAAAACATGAATTATTTTTTGATTGTTGCAAAATGTTAAATATGAAAAGAAAAAATATAAATTTGGATATGGCCATTAGATGGAATTCCACATATAAACTTTTACAAAATATTACAAAATATAGAAAAGTAGTCGAATTATATGAAATACAATTAATTAACAATGATTGTGAAGCAGATATTTATGCATTAAGTGATTATGATTGGCATGTTGCGGATCTTTTAAGAGATCTTTTTGAAATTTTTGATACTTCAACAAACATTTTTTGTGGTGTATATTATCCAACTTCAAATCGAGTTATTATGCAAATAACTAATATTTTTATTGTACTTCAAAAATATTTAAGTTTTGAAATATTTAATGATACAATATTTGCAATGATAGAAAAATTTAGAAAATATTGGGGAGAAATACCTTTAATTTTTTATATTGCTTTAATTGTGGACCCTAGATTGAAATTTGAAGCTTTGGATGAATGGTTAACAATTATTTATTTTAATGACCAAATAAAAATTGAAGAAATTAAAAATGAAATAAATTCATTATTATATAATTTATATAACTATTATAAAGAAAAATATGGTAATGATATTAATACTAATAAATTACCACCTACATCTACAAACTCCTCATCTTTTTATAAAGGAGCTCTAGAAATGTTGAAAAGTCGAAAAAAGACAACAAATAGTTCTCCAAATAATACATCTGATTTAGATAAATATCTTAATACTGATATAATTCCATTTGAAGATCAAGAAGATTTTGATATTTTAATATGGTGGAAATCACATCAACACAAATATCCTGTGCTTTCTATAATTGCTCGTGATGTACTAACAGTTCCTGTGAGTACAGTTGCATCAGAAGCTGCTTTTAGTGCAGGTGGAAGAGTTATTAGTAAAAAATGATGCAACTTAGCGCCACACGTTATTGAAGCAGGGATATGTGTAAAAGATTGGGAAATTGCAGAAAAAAGGATGTACGATTCCATTCGAGAAACAGAGATGCTTGTCGATATGGAATCTTTAAAACTATCAAGATCTTCATGGATGCATGATAGTTCGCCATCACCGCCAGAAAATAATGACTAAATGTATATTATATTTTTATTTTTATTTTTTGTGGTTGAAAAATACAGATGATTGACAAATAAATAGGTGCCAACCTAGTTGGGATGTATTTATTTTGTAGTGATGTAAACTTTTCCCACATTTTTAAATGTAATTATACATTCAATGAATAAAATTTTGAAATGAATATTTTTTTTAATACTTTTTATTTTTGTAGTTTTTTTTTTTGGATGTATTTATTTTGTAGTGATGTAAACTTTTCCCACATTTTTAAATGTAATTATACATTCAATGAATAAAATTTTGAAATGAATATTTTTTTTAATACTTTTTATTTTTGTAGTTTTTTTTTTTAAAGAGGCGGGCCTAAGGGCGGGCCTACGGGCCGGGCCTAAATTTAGGCCCGCGGCCCGGCCCGCCCATAAACGGGCTCGGGCCGGGCCGGGCCTAAAGCGGGCCGCGGGCCGCGGGCTTTTTGGAGACCCCTATTTCCAATTATCTTTTACTTCAATTTAGCTAGCCATTCAAGTATTTCTATAATTCAAAATGTGTTTATATTTATTATAAAGGCTTATTATTTGTATGGTTTAAGTTCTTCAATTTAAATTTTTTTTAACATAAATTTGGGTTAATTTTAAGTATATCTATAAGGTGACTTACTCTCATAAGATCTTCACAAGCTGTAGCAGATTAAGATTTAGCAACATATACATATTTGTAACCACATATTTTCATCCTAGTTCATCAAGCCTTTCAAAACAAAGGGTATTGTGTGGAAAAAGGCAAGAATATGCATGTTATGATTACAAATTACAATAAGTGTTAAGATATATATACTTTTAGTAATTGAATTAGAATAAAACTCAAAAAATGTGAGTTCATTAATGCTAAAAAAATCAGAATTTTAAGGTTATGTTTGGTTCCCAGAAAGTTTGAGAGAAAATGTGAGGGAAAGAAAATAGAGAGGAAAAGTGAAAGGAAAATAAAAAAGAGATTTAAAATCAATCAATTATTTGTAGTTTTTTCTTTAAATTCATTTTACTTATTTTCTTCCATTATATAAAGATCAAATAATTTTAAAATTCATAAATTTCTAACTAATTTTAATTATATTAGATTTTATTTTATGTATTTTCCAAAATGAAACCAAACATCAGAAAACCATTTTCTTTAACATTTTTTTTTATTTCCTTAGTATTTTTTGGGAACAAACATAGCCTAAATTAAGTGTTTGCTTATGTGCCCTAAAAGTTTATTTTGTATATTACTTGGTGATATAAAGGACAATTGATAAGGAGCTTCTTCCATTGGGGAACAGTTGATAATGTGATACATATATCAAGTTGAAATCTTCCTTCTTTAGTGAAAGATTAGTTAAAGTTATGTTTGATTAGTGATGAAATAGGATAAATGATCTCATTACTTATTTTATCATATATTCAATCAAATATGAGATAGAATAAGTGATGAAACATATTATCCACTATTGTTTTATATCCCTTTTATATAGAATATTTTAATCCTAAGTTAAAATATATAATATATATATATCTCATATATCATAAATTTATTTTTTATCATTTTTTTTATTTTTTATTTTACCTTACTTATTTTGTAAAATAAAATTTTTTATTATAAAATTAATTTTAGAGGTAAAAAACAACTAAAAAATTATTTATAAAATACATTATAAAATAATATTAATATATGTATTAATATAAAAAAATTATTTATAAAGTTTAAATATTTTAATCATGAATATTAATGCTAAAGGTAAGAAAATTTTCATTATTTTTTAAATGAAAAATATTATAATGCAATATAATTTTTATTTTATACATTGAAAAATATATTTATTATATAAACTAAATATAAGTATAACATAGTATAAATCATTAAATATACTACCTCAAGATATCTTGTACATTAGATTTAATATCAAAACATATCATATCCCATTAAAAATCATATTTTAAGATATACATTTTTTATTCAATGTCATATGATATCTTAGAATATACATATCCTATCAACTAAATGTGTCATGAAAGTTGTGTCATGAAAGTTGAGAGAAAGGGTTGAAGACAACTCCTTTTGTTTGTTTGGATAACACGACGATAGGAAAGAAATTGAAGATCCTTTAATGAAGGCTTTATTGAATGATTAAGCGCTAGATAAGGAAAGAAGAAAAGAAGGAGACAAGCGGTGGGTGGGTGTGGTGGTGAGGATGAAACCCAAAAATGAATGGTCTGAATGTGATGTTCCTAATAAGTATGAATATCGGCCAGAAAATTGGTATTTTGAGCCTAAAATCTTAAATAAAAATGGAGTCCTAGGACCAAGTTCAGGGTCAATGGTATGACAACTCTACCTTCCATCTTGATTTGTATATCAAGTCCAACATATCATAATTTCACAAGTTGTTTTCCTTTTTGAAAAAAAATCTAGTACCCAAAGGTGTACTTAATTGGGTTGTTGAGAACTTGTGAATTAATTAAGGTTAAGTCTCATTTCGGAAAATTTGAGAAAAAATGTAAGAGAAAAAAATATAAAGAAAAAGTATAAGAAAATAAAAAATGAAGGAAAATAAAAATAGATTAAAAGTCGGTCAATTATTTTTATTTACTAATTTAAACTTATTTTACTTATTTTAACTTAATAATATAAAGATTAAATAATTTAAAAATACATAAGCTTCTAACTAGTTTTAATTATATTTAATTTTCTTTGATATTTTTTTATAGGATTAACCAAATATGAGAAAATCATTTTCCTTTATATTTTTTTTCTTTCCCAAGAACCAAACATAATCTAAGAAGAACTCTGTTGGGTTGTTGAGAAAAATGTGGGGGAAATGGTGGAAAAAGGAGTGTTGAAAGTGATGAAAATTTTGAGATTTAAGATTTTTTTTTTAATTTTGTTTTATTTAATACTTTGCACTCAACAATAAGATGGTGAGAAATTTACATTGATTATTTGGAATGATGAAATATCATCAATCGTGCCCCCTTTGAAAATTTTTGGTGATGCTTTTTATTAATTGTAGCTTCTCAGTTTTCTTCCATGATATAGGGGATATCACAAAAAAACCAAAAAAAAAATGAAAACTTAAGACCCAATTATTTTTTATTTATTCTTGACCCTTCATGCATTGAAAGTTTACAAGCTGCTGAATTTTTTACTCATATTCATTTACAACTTTTTGTTGTGACATATACAGTAAATATATTTAAAAAGTTCATTTTCTAAAGATACCATTAGAGCAGATAAGAAACATAGAGGACGGTTGTTTTTTTAGACTTTAAGTTGTATGTTTTTTAATTTTTTTCATGACTAATTATAAACTTTTTGTTAAATAGAAAAAATCAAAATATTTTGCTTTTTCTAAATGGAAAAAGTAACATACTGATTTTTTTTTTACTTTTTAATGTTTAATAAAAATAAAATATTAAAAAAACAAATAACCTAATACTTAACAGTATTAAAGTTTTATTTAGAATTAAGTAAAAAAAAAACAGTGCATTAATAGTAAAATATTAATTTCTTTTCTTTATCTCGATGGAGAAATTTATGTTTATTAAAGTTCAAATACTAATATTATTTAATATCAGCTCTAAACAAAATATAAAATAATTGTAGAGTTTTATAAATGAAAGAGGACAAGAGAATTAAATAACACCTTTCTACAAAGGTATCAAAAAGAATCTTTATTAATATAAAACAAGAAAATACATCGAATGATTCAAAACCGCGTATGACTAATAAAAATTTCTCTGATTTTTTATTCATCTTTTATGATCACTCTTATTTAACTTTTTGGGCACCAAGTTATAAATATTCCATTCAAAAATCAACATAAAAAATGAACAAGAGTTGTCAATTTTAGCTAACCATATTTGTGCTCGTACTTTGATTTTTCGATATATGTATTACTCATATTTTGATTTTTATTGAATCAAACAATTTCATTTCAAAGGAACAATCATAAAGAGAATTTTAGAAATGCAAAATCATTTAATCATATTTATGCTAATATTGGATAACACAAAAACTATAGTTTGACTAATGGTATTAGGTTTACATATTGGATACACTAATAAATGTTGATATAAAACCCTAAAAACAATGAGCAACTGAATGCTCTGATACCATGAAAGGTTTTTGAATAAACCGTAAAGGGAATGAAACCCTTGTGTAGACCCCCTTTTAAAAACCAAAGGCTATTAGTTTTTTTTTAAAGGATTTTATAGCATTAGAAGGATGCTTTCTCACCACCTGGAGGAGCTGGCAGCACCTTAGACAAGTGGGGGACCCCTTCCTGCTTGGAACCAGCTGCGTAGGGATGTGGCAAAGAGCATGGCTCACCATGGTGGTGGTTGAGGATGGAGATTGCTGAGCGGTGAACAGTGGAGCAAGTAATGCCTTGCGGGAGAAGATAGGAACAAAGGGGGGAGATATTTAGCTGAAACATTTTCCTTTGGGAGGGAGAGGACAAACGGGTTTTTTCGGAGATTTTTTTAGAGGAAAACCAGAGAGAGTAGAGAGGGGGCGCATTCGACATCTACAGAGAGGAGGATCAGAGAGTGGAGCTGGTTTGGGAGGAAAAGCTTGCCAGTGAAGAAGGAGGAGCAGAGGAAGGTGTTATATTTATATAAATATATATATATTGTTGGTTAAAAAATAAAGTGTAAGAAGAGTTACACTTTTGAAAATAACTTTTGGAAAATAAAGTGTAAGAAGGGTTACACTTTTAATGTGTGAATTAAACACATGATTAAGTTTTGAAATGTTACAAAACTTGAAAGGTTGAGGAAGACAATGAGTCTTCTCATCTTTGTAACTTTATAAACTTAAGAGGTTAAGTGTAAGAGAGTTACACATTTGAGATTAAATCATGTTTAATATGTGAATTAAACATATGATTTAATTTTGAATGTTACAAAGATGAAGAGGTTGAGGAAGACAATGAGTCTTCTCATCTTTGTAACTTTATAAACTTAAGAGGTTAAGTGTAAGAGAGTTACACATTTGAGATTAAATCATGTTTAATGTGTGAATTAAACATATGATTTAATTTTGAATGTTACAAAGATGAAGAGATTGAGGAAGACAATGAGTTTTTTCTCATCCTTGTAACCTTTTTTCAACCTTAAGAGTGCTATATATATGACTTTTCTTCTTTTTGAAATCTCATGCAGAAAAGTGAAAAGGCTTGATCAATCCCAAGACTATTTCCATTTAGTTCCCAAAAAGATTTCTAGAGGTGGGAGGAAATAGAGTCTTTGGACAAAGTTCCAAGAACTTGTTTGAGCCTTTCTTGTGTTCTTCTTCTTCTTGTTCTTATTTTGTATCTGATGCGACTCATGGTAGCTTAGCTTTAAAGGCGTATCAACAAAATTTATACCTTGAATACTATTACTAAAGTAGCCAAGCTACTATAGCATAGTGGTTCTAGGATCGTTCACTGGGAAGGGTTTTCGCAAACACAAGTGATATTCAAATTAGGAAAATAGGTGATTTTCTTATGGATGTTAGCTTTAAAAGAAGATGTAAATATTTCAGAAAGATTTAAACTAATCTAAGCTAACATTAAAGACTAAAATGAAAGGGTGTAAAAACAAGTTTCTCAAAGATAGGATAACTATGCTCTGGCTCTTATGCAAATTGGAAATCTCAGGATAGGCTCCTCGCGTTGGGGTTGCAACTATGGTGATGCTTGCTTCCCGAACCGGTATGGATTTAGCAAATCAAATTTTAATCCTTTAAAATGACAAAACAGATGGTAGTGAATTTCATCAATGGTTATTCACCTTAGACTTCCTTTGAATGGCTCGTAAGAGATAACTAATGATCTAAAGCCAAAAGCTTACCAAATATTGGCAACTCAAAGTCATTCCAAGTGATAAACTCACCTTTCAATGGCCATTGAAATTGGTTCTAACAGATTAATACAAAACTTGGAATTGAAAACCTCACCTTCCAATAGCTCGTAGGAGATAACTAATGGATAGAAATCCAAAAGCTTATCAAGTATTGGTCGTTGGAAGTTGTCCAAAGGAAATAAAAACCAAACTTTGCATTAATGAACCTTTAATGAAAAACGACTACTTACCTTTCGGGTGTGAGAAATTTCCATGGGATTGCATCCAAGCCATCACATAACATCCATACTTTGAGAAACTAAAAGTTTTAGCCAATCATCCCCTGAGGAAAAGCCCTTAGAGGCTATTTGGCTACTAAGAAAATAGAAAATAGTAAAGAGAAAAGAGAAACGAGAGAGCTCTCTATTTTACTAAGTGTCAAACGTAATCTATTATTCTCTATATTATGTATATTATTTTTCCAAGAGGTGATTTCCACCCCTTATATAGTCTTTACAATTGCAAAAGCTTATGATTGGTTAGTTACAAGGATAAGAAAGGAAATTACATCACAAAATACAAAGGAAAATATCTAAAGTGGAGTCGGAAAAAGCAGAGGAAAATTCGCAACACGCATGGGTTATGCGAATGTTATGTGAATGTTATGCGAATTTCGCATAACACCTTGTGGAATGCGAAATTTTCGCATAACCCGGAGCAGTTGGCTTCCGAAGGCCATATCTTCCTCATTTCAGCTCCAAATCATGCATGGTTTGAAGCGTTGGATTTTTGACTTCCAGATCTTTGAAATGGTATATATTATGTAAAAAATGGACTTCGGGAAGTACTCCAAAAGTGCAAAAGAAGACTGCAGCTGCTGTCCTCTTTGCTTCTCTTTACTTTGCTTGCTTTTCCTCTTTGCTTCTCTTTGCTTGTGCTCGTGTTTCCACTTGAAATTCAAGCTTGTAAACGTCCAAAATCCTTGCTTTAATTTGTCCAAGTAGCTCCTCCATCATTTGGCATGCTTGAATCGATTCATAAGCTGATAAAAACATGTAAACTTGCCACAAAATGGTTAAAACCAATTACTAAGGACCTTAATGAATTAATTGGGTTAAATGAATATGATTACTACTCAAAGGTGCTTAAAACCATTATAATTAGGTCTACAAAATAGCACTTTTTGGTAGTAATCAGTATCTAAGAGAGTTTTATTGTATCAAAGTGAGTGTGTGAGAGTGTTTCTTTTCTCCATTGTATCCAAATTTTCTCAACAGAAGGTCGTGCTGCAGACCTTCAGGTAAGGTTACCTTGAACTTGGTACGTGTACATTTGCTAATGTCTTGCTTCATTTCCTACCGATCTATGAGTATGGTTTTATTGCTTGCTGTGGACATCAAGGGCCACAGGTATGGTTTTGGTTGAACGTAGTTATTTGCACAAAATGCTCTGTTTTTGTTTCTCTTTGATGCCTTTGTTCTTTTCCACTTTGCCATCAAACCCATTTTTCTTGTCATCTTACCACATTCCTGTTCTATATTCATGTCCCACCAAACTCATTATCATTTTGGTTTCCACCCCTTCAATACCCTTTAAGTCCTTTGCTCTCATTATTGCAGCCTCAACCCGACACTAATCCTTACGTGCAAGGTTATTTTCATACCACCACCATACCTCCCCTCTTGATACCTATTTCTGCACATGCATGGCTATCCAAAGCTCCTCCCAAAACCTTTGTCAACATCCTAAAATTCATCCACTCCCGTACATGGAGCTTTATGTGTATCATCTTCGCCATCCCATCCCCACATACTCCTTGCCCATTCATCACATTTCTTTCTAGCAACCCATACCTATCCCCACCTTTCTTTCTTTACATTACCACCCATACCCATCCTCCGTAATACCCATGTAAATACTCATTTTCCACACCCATATATGTCATCAATTCTCTCTAAACCCTCTCATACCCATCAAACATCTTTCTTACCACCTTTTCTCTCTCTACACCATGCCATGCACTCCATTTCTTCCTACCTTTACATGGCCATGCATGGCCACATCATAGCAGGGTTCAAAAAATCGACCGAGTCATATCCGCCTCAACGCTGACCGTGACGAGTCCGAGACCAGATACCTAGACTCGACCTGAATCGGTTAGACTCGAATGAGTCAACCGATATTCCGAGTTAACTCGGTCAACTCGGGGAAAAAAAATTAACAGATTCTCTGCAAAAAAGCCCCATCACAACAAGTCTTGATTTTTCAGAGAAATTAGAGATTCCTCTGCAAAAGAAAACCTATGAAAATTTTAAACAAACTCGTGAAAATTTGAAATGAACCCGTGACCCTTTCAAAAGCCTTTAAAAAGAGCCTCGACTGAAGAATAACTTACCTAACCCTAAATCCACCATTGCCTAGGGTTCAAAAAATCGGTCGAGTTCGGTACGACTCGACCGAGTCGTATCCGCCTCGATGCTGACTGCGACGAGTCTGAGACCAGATACCTAGATTCAGCCTGGATCGGTTGGACTCGGATAAGTCGACCGATATTTCGAGTTAACTCAGTCAACTCGGGAAAAAAAAATCAACAGATTCTCTGCAAAAGAGCCCCATCACAACAGGTCTTGATTTTTCAGAGAAATAAGAGATTCCTCTGCAAAAGAAAACCTATGAAAATTTTAAACAAACCCGTGAAAATTTAAAACAAACTCGTGACCCTTTCAAAAGCCTTTAAAACGAGCCTCGGTTGAAGAATAACTTACCTAACCCTAAATCCACCATTGCCAAAGTGTAGAATCTTCGTCTTTGGTGCGGTGTCTGGTGGGAAGGTAGCAGATTATGGTCCGATAGTCTGAGAGGCTGCAAATTGTGGTCTTTGTGGTGTGTTGGGGAAGAAGATAGCAAGGCTACGTCTTCATGGTGTTGGGGAAGAAGACAAAGGGTTGCGTCTTTGTGGTGTTGCTGTGTTGGGGAAGAAGAAGAAGACAGAGGGCAAGGGTTTCAACTTTCAAACCGGCAGGTAATAATTAATAAAGGAATTCCCCCTTTTTGCTATATAATTGTGTTTAATGAAGCATATAAGTATATATATACTCTCTATATATGGTTTAATATTGTTGCTATATATAATTTGTTATTTCTTTTCAAATATTGTTGCTATATGTCTTATAAACTAAATAAGACATAATTAATAATTTTAAATTATTTCATGACTTTTAAAATTTTTAAAAATAATTTTGAATTCAAAAAACCAATCTAATTAATTACATATAAAATCAAAACATTATATACTATTATGTTCGTAATTCAATTCTAAATGAGTACATGGAATGAAAATTTTGACTCATTTTTAAAAAGTTAAACTTGATTAATTATTCAATTTAAATAAAATATTATGAAAAATTATTACTTTAAATATTTATTATCAATTTTTAACCCAAAAAATGATGAAGATGTTCATATTTTTATGTTTCTAACATATACTAAAATAGTATTTTTTTTTTTATATAAAAATAAAATAAAATAAACCTATGATTTTATTATAATATCATATATAAGTAAAAAATTATAAGTACTCTTTTGTAATAGATACTAAACCTTCATTTAGGTTATATTTGATTCCCAAAAAATTATTAAGAAAATTAATTTATTTATTTTCACTATTTTTATCATAAAAATATAAAAGAGAATCAACTGCAACTAAAAATTAGCTAAACATTTATATATTTTTAAATTATATAATCTTTATATAGAAAAATAAATAAATAAAATGAATTAAAAGAGCCATAAAAAAGTAATTTATTAACCTTAAATTTGTTTAGTTTTCTTTTTTTTTCCTCTAATATTCATAAACCAAATATAGCATTAGTAAATGACTTATTTAATTAAAAAGGTTATTGAAAACCCAATTTTGTAAATCTAACCCTTCATTATTTTTTTGGCACCATTTTAAAAAAACACTCTCATTTTTTCCTTATAAAAATAATTATTTCTTTTAAAGCATTCATGTAAATACTTAAAATAATCAAGGGTATTTATATAAAAAAAAATGAGTTACTCTTCAAATATAAGGATTATTTTCATCATTTTTAACTAATTAGGTTTTAATAAATTGAGTTACTCTTCAAGTATAAGGATTATATAAAATTTTGTATAATGGTACAAAATATAATGAACAAGAAATTGTATTGAATACTTTAAAAATATCACTCAATTTTCTATTAGTATAAATAAATTTACATTATATTAGTGACAAAAAATTTCCCTATTACTCAATTACATTAATACTATATTGCAAAACTAAATTACTATAGAAAATTAATAATTTTTTTTTTCAAATAATCATAAATGATTTAATAATACGGAATGAAGGGTATGCATTTACATGGTCAATTACATTTATATTTGAATCAATCTTACTTCATTATATCATGTAGATTTTTTTTTATAATGTTCTACAATTAAATTACAATAGGAAATCAATAATTATCAAAACAAACTTTTTTAAAAGGTTTTTTTTTATAAAAATATTCATTTATTTAACTATTATTTGTTTTAATTAAAAAAGCATATAAATAAGTGGAAAACAAAAGATGATGAACTTAGGTGAGATCGTGTTTATTGCTTTTTTAGTACAATTTATTTTTATATGGTAACAATATGAAACATATAAGTGAGTGGAAAATTGAATATTATAATTCTTATATAAATGTGTTTATACATATTTAATTTGAAAAGTAAATTATTTTCCTTTTATACATGGTTAGGTTAAAATTTCAAAATGGCTTCAAAACATGATATTGGTTGGGAGCATGCAGAACCTGTTGGTGGTAGTAGAAGAACCAAAAAGTGTAAATATTGTGGGAAAGTTATACATGGCGGTATAACAAGATTAAAGCAACACATCGCACATATATCTGGACAAGTGGATGGATGTCCACGTGTACCGGTAGAAGCGTCACATAGTGTTAGACAACATATGTCTAATACTTCAAAAGAAAAAAAAATGACTTTTGAATTCCTTAAATAGAGAAAAATTCTATGAAATTGATGAGGGTGATTCTGATGATGAAATTGAGGAAGTTGTTATGGCTGATTTTGAAAGAAGACAAATGAAACAAGTAATGAAAGAAAGTCGTCGAATTTTTGAAGAAGATGGACAAGAGCATCAGAAGGGTGGTAGTTCCTCACAACCTTCTAATGCTAAGATTAAGCGCGGTCTGACATGTAGCTTCAGTGTAAGAGAAGGAGCTAGCATACCTCCAAAAGGAATTGATCCCTACATGTTCCCATCAAAGCAGAAATCAATAAAAAACTTGTTTTCTACTGAAAGCGTGAAGAAAGTGGGTAAAACTATTTCTAAATTCTTTCTCTTTAATGCAATACCCTTTAATGCAGCTGACAGTGGGCCTTACTATCAATCAATGATTGATACCATAGCAGAAGCAGGTCCAGGCATCAAGGGTCCCATGGGATACCAAATTGGAAATACAAATTTGAAAGAGGAGTTGCAAGAGCTTAAGGTATACATAACAACATTGAAGGCTAAATGACCTATATATGGGTGCACAATCATGTGTGATGGTTAGAGTTCTAGGACTAGAAATCCTATCATCAATTTCATGATTTATTGTGATAAAAGTATGATATACCATTCTTCAGTTGACACTACCAACATACCTAAGACAGCAGACTACATCTTTTCCCTTATGGATTAAGTTGTAGAGGAGGTTGGGGAGGAAAATGTTGTTCAAGTAGTCACTGATAATGAGGCAAGTTTTAAAGCAGCTGATATGTTGTTGATGGAGAAGTTGAAGCATTTGTTTTGGTCTCCTTGTGCAGCCCACTGTATTGATTTAATGCTTGAAAATATTGGAAGCATGAAGCAGATTAAGGAGACATTAGATCAAGCTAAGATGATCACAGGATTTATTTATAATAGCTTGAAAGTAGTGAATTTGATGAAAGTGTTTACCAAGGATAGAGATCTGTTAAGGCTAAGAATAACCCATTTTTCCACTGAATTCATTTCACTTGAGAGTCTTATACGTTATGAGGCTGATTTAAAGAGAATGTGCACAAAAAATGAGTGGCGTGAATTCAATAAAGATAGGAGCAGAAAAAGTCTAAGAGATAAGGTATCCAACCTTATCTTAACTGATCGATTTTGGAAGAAGGTAGGGGAAGTTCAAACCATCATGGAACCTCTCGTCAAAGTATTGAAATTGGTTGATCAAGATAAAAAGCCCACACTATCAATCATTTATAAAGCAATGGATAGAGCTAAATTGGCTATCAAGGCATCGGTCAAGCAATGGGAAAAGTATTGGGAAGTCATTGATAGAAGGTGGGAAGGTCAATTGCACAGACATTTGCATGCTGTAGATAATAAAAAAATTCTTTATATATTTTTTATTATTTTTCTCAAGTACAAATCATTATAAACTGATCATTATTTAACTTATGGCAGCATATTTTTTAAATCCAATGTTCCAATATTCAAAGCATTTCTCCAACCATTCGGAAATTAAAGTTGGATTAAAGGAGATTATCAAGAGATTAGAGCCAAATTTGGATAAACAAGCAAAAGCTATTAATGAGGTATAATAATAGTTTGTGACCTTTATATAATGCATTTTGTATATGTAATGTGCATTAACAAAAAAAAATGTTAATGATGTAGGTGAAATTATTTGTTGACGGCCAAGGAGAATTTGGAAGTGCACTTACAAAGAAAGTAATAAATCAATCTCTTACAAGTACTCAATACATTTACGTCTATTACAAATAAGAAATTATCATCATTTTTTGTTAAATATATCATAGTGATTGATTACTACTCAAAAAGTGCTATTTTATAGCTTGTAATTAACTCTTTTAAACATTTTTGAGTAGTAGTTATTACCTCCTAACCCAATTAACATATTAAGGACCTTTGCAATTATTTCTAATCACTTTGTGTAAGTTTTGGTGTTTTTGTTAGTAATTTGATCACCAAAGCAATCCAAGATTGAGGAGAGTTATTTTGAATCCATGGCAAAGCAATGGAAAGCTCAGAAACATGAAGAACCGAAGCTTTGAAGTCCTTTGCCATAAGCAAATCCGGAATGCAAGGAGGGGAAGCAAAGAGAAATCTAACATGAAGCATTCTAGATGAAAGTCATGTCAGCCACTTTTGGAGTACTTCCTGGAGTTCAATTTATGCATACTATATGTCGTTTCGAATCTCATGAAATCAACAATCCAATGCTTCAAACGGTGCGTGATTCGAAGTTGAAATGAAGGAGTTACAGCCATTGGAAGTCGATCACTCCAAGCTGAAGGAAGATTTTGCACGGTTGCGAAATCAGCCTTGGGCTGCGAAAATGTTGTCCTTTTGCTGCGAAATTTCGCAGCCCTCTTGCTGTGGAATTTCTCCTGAAGCTTCCCAATATTTGCGATCGACATTTTGAGATTTTTTGCTTTAGATATTTGATGTCTAAATCCCCAAACTCTCCTTGTAAGAACAAAGGGTGAATAACCTCTTATATATAGTTTTGTAATTTTCTTTATATATCAATCATGTAATCGGCGGGAGGAAGAAAAATATATTACAGAGCACTTGCTCTATTTTTCCTTCATATTTTTGTTTTCTCGTTTTTTTTATTTTTAGCCAATCAAACTCTGAGGATTTTTCCTCAGAGGATGAGTGGCTAGGCTCTTCGTCTCTTGGAGTGAAGAAATCCGGGTAAGTTTCCACATGCATAAATTGGAAGTTTTGTTATTTTAGTTTTTAATGAAGAGAAAGTGTAACCCATTAATGGTTTTTATCTTTTTAGTTAACTTAAAACGCCTTCAATTCACCTAGGCCAACACTTGATAAGGCAAGTAGTTTCCGTCCATTGAGATACACTAGTTTATCTCTTGTGAGCCTTTGGGAGGTGGTTTGAAGATAGGATTTTCTAGAATAGCCAACACTTTGTAAGCTTTTGGACTCTAAGGAGACATCCATTAGTTATCTCTTACGATCTTTTGACGGGTAATCCAAGGTTAAGGATCACCTTGAATGGCAAATGCTAGGTGAGAGGCATGAGCCATTGCAAGGTGCATCAGTGAGAGGGAATTAGTGTTTGAACCCATTAAGGGGAAGCATCTGTACCGCACCGGTTAGAGAATTAACTATATGTTAATTCTTTAATGCGAGGAAAAGAAACAAGTGACCGGAACTCTCCTTTTTGTATGAGGAATCTGAGCTTAGTGATTTGAAACTCCAAGAAACACTTTTCTTTGTAATTAAAATCAGTTACTATTTTTGGTTAGCTTAAAACCAAACCTTTTCCATTCAAACGTCTTTATGTTTTCTTTTAAAGCTAACCTTGAAATGAAAAAGCACCAATTCAGCTTTGAATTGATATCAATTGTGAAGTGAAAACCCATCCCAGTGAACGACCCTAGAGCTACTATGCTATGCTAGCTAAGGCTATCCTAGTACATGGTGTAATAGGTTATAAATTTTGTTGATTACTCCATTCTGAGGACCACAATCAAGGGACACCAGCTGGACACGAATCAAATGGTACCACTGTCAGGGACCATTGAGAGGACATGAATCAGCTGAGACACCAATTAGGAACGTATCAGTGATTAATAAGTATGCATTTTCTTAAATATAGATGAATAGTGGAACAACTATGATGACGAAAGTCCACATCTACAAAAGATTGACGTTAAAATTTTAAGCCAAACTTGTTCTTCATTAGTTTGTGAAAGAAATTGGAGCACATGGTCATTGATTCACACAAAGTTGCGCAACCGTTTGGCAATGAAAAAGTTGCTTAAGTTAGTTTATGTGCACTACAATATGCAACTTTGAGTTAAGAATTTGATGCAAGAGCGAAGCAATGAAGATTTATACAATCCAATTGATCTTAATCATATCTTTAATGATGATGATATATTAGATGAGTGGATACGAGAAGGAGAGGAGGAGCCTATTTTATCATCCGATAATTTGAATTGGTTGGATAAATGTCTTCCCACTAATGAAGAAGGTAGATAAAGAGATGTTGATTCCCATCATAAAGGTAAGGCTTCTAGAACAATTTCTTCAAGTTCTAGTAGTGATGATGGTGACAATAGGGGCAGTAGGCGGGGTGGTGGCACTAGTGGGGGCAATAGAGGAGTTGGTGGCACTAGTGAGGGTACTAGAGGAGATGGTAGCACTAGGGGCGGTTATGTTAGTCAAGTAGATCCCAGCATGTCATAGGCACAAGGAGGTGAAAATTACTATGCCACACAAGATACAGATCATGGATATCAACCAAGGATATGGGAACAACGAAAGCTTTTGGAAAGACTAACTACATTTCCCAACGATGATGATTATTCTAGTGGGCATGATTATCAAAAATCAAATTGTCACCGTATTGATGAGCACTTACAAAATTTGGGTATATGATCAAGGTCGTATTTTAAAGGGGTAGATGATAGATCATATCACAACTTTAGAGACCGTGATAGCTCTTCCAGTACTTTTAGTAGAAATGATTTTAATCGATTTCCAATGATGCATCAAAAGGGATATTCAAATACTGGAACACGAGCTAGTGACTCATATGGATATGATCAATCTTCTAGTAGCAATAGCATTGCTTATCGAGGTTTTGGATGCTATCAATCTGGTGTTGATCCCGAACAGCCTTCGAAACCATATTTTCCTGATTATCGATCATTAAGCCAATCATCTCACCCAACATATTCGAGTTATGAACAACTCTTTCAACCATATCTTCACTATGGGAATTTCCACCCGAATTTGTATGCTCGTCATAAGACCGATGATGATGATTTTGAACCCCCTCATCATTCAACATGGAATTGATTATTGTATTGTATGTGTTGTTAGTAAAAATGTTATTATATTTGAAATAAAATAACTTTCTTTTATTAGCATTATTATAAATAACTTTGAGCAGATACTTTTATAACTATTTAAATAATGTTAAATGTGAGACAATTTTATTTTATTAATTTTTTGAGCTTATTTAATTGTATATATTTTTCTGATGATTTACATAATATTTTTATATTTTTTTGAATTTTCTAATTAGCTTATTTTACGTTTCGCCCGATACATCGAGACCGATATGCCTTGGGACCCTCCGAGTCAGTGACCGATACCACGACTTTGAACCATGCATCAATTCCTAACAATACCCATATTCCATGCACACCACATGCAAATATACCCATACTTCGTGCCACCACCTTTACCGGACCCTACATTACCACCTCTTTATACCAAAATCCCTCATGCCCATTTTCTCACTACCCCTTTTACTTATCTCACCACTACGTCATTTTCCTCACTATTCTCTCCATTCAAGCCCTTTTTCCTCTTCTCTCATACACACGCAACCTTCATGCAAGCTTATTACCCATTTTGACATCTTCGGCACTTGGTGGCTCCACATTGAAGGATGGATAATGGAATAGATAGTTGCGGTGCAGTTCAAAGATTCTGATCTTGGTTGGAGCAGGGTACACCAGTATGGTTTGACGGATGTAGCGTTCGTATGCTTACATGACTAAAGGTAGCCTTGTGCCTCCTGTCACTAGGAGATATAAAGTCATTGAACAGTAAGTTATTGAAGCAAACGAGGATGAAGTGCGAAGGAAGATGAAAGTTTCGTTACCTGAATACCACAATGAAAAACTCACTGCATGGAAAAATGACAGCTAAGGAAAATTCAAGAATGTTTGTGGGGAGGCAATTACATCCGTTTTTCTCGTCATGGAAAGTGGGTATGAGATGCAATGAGACAATTGACCCAAAAAACAAGGGGTGCTCGGTTGAGAAAAATGATAAAAGCATTACTTTTGGTCCTATTTATGTGCTTGAAAGGATTCAGGATGATAATGTGTCAGTGGATTGGAAAAATTGGATATTTTGTAAAAGATCTTTTGTCAAAGCCAGTTGTACTCCAGAAAGTGCTTCCTCATCAGTATTTGAAGGCTCTGCAGAATCCTTAGATTTTGATAACTTTCTTGATGTTCCAAGCCCATGAATTTTACTTGAAAGCCTTTTTTTCCACCTTGGGCCCACCACTAAGTGTGGTTATTTGGCACACGTTCTCAATGAACACTTGACTTTTTTTGTTTGTTGATATTTTAATAACTTTTCCAAACTCCATTTCTTTTAAATACCTTTCATAATTCTACTTATCAAATAATATCAAAACTTTTATTTTAGAATAGTCTTTCTTAGTTCCAATTCTCAAATAATTTCAAATTTTCCATTTTCGAATAATTTTCTAAAAATTCCATTTTTCATATTTATTTATTCAATCATTATTATTTTCGTTATTATTATTATTATTATTATTATTTATTTATTTATTTTTAATCTTTAAATAATTTTTCAAAATTCCGATTTCCAAATTTAATTCTCAATTTCCGTAATTCCAATTTTCCAATTTCCGAATTCAATTTCCAATTTCAAAAATTCCAATATTCACGTTTGTTTATTTAATCATTATTTTCTTTATTATTATTATTATTATTCTATTTTTTTATTTTTTATTTATTTTAAAATTCTATCTTTAAACAATTTTTCAAAATTCTAACTTCCAAGTTTAATTTCCAATTTCAAAAATTCCAATCTTCACGTTTATTTATTTAATTACTATTTTTGTTATTATTATTATTTCATTCATTTATTTATTCACTTATTCATTTGTTTCAAATTTCATCTCTAAATAATTCTTCCAATTTTCAATCTCTAAATTTAATTTATAATTCCAAAATTCCAAATTTTGCAATTATCTATCCAACCATTATTATTTTCGTTATTATCACTATTCCATTCATTTATTTATTCACTTATTCATTTATTTAAAATTCTATTTCTAAATAATTCTTCAAATTTCCAATTTCTAAATCCAAAATTCCAATTTTCGCAATTATTTATCTAATCACTATTATTTTCGTTATTATCACTATTCCGTTTATTTATTTATTCACTTATTCATTTATTTAAAATTCTATTTCTAAATAATTCTTCAAATTTCCAATTTCTAAATTCAATTTCCAATTTTCACAATTATTTATCTAATGATTATTATTTTCATTATTGTTATTATTCCGTTTATTTATTTATTCACTTATTCATTTATTTAAAATTTCATCCCTAAATAATTCTTCAAATTTCCAATTTCTAAATCCAAAATTCCAATTTTCGTAGTTATTTATCTAATCATTATTATTTTCGTTATTGTTATTATTCCGTTTGTTTATTATTCACTTATTCATTTATTTAAAATTTCATCCCTAAATAATTCTTCAAATTTCCAATTTCTAAAACCAAAATTCCAATTTTCGCAATTATTTATCTAATCATTATTATTTTCGTTATCATTATTATTCCATTTATTTATTTATTCACTTATTCATTTATTTAAAATTCTTTCTCTAAATTCACTTAATCATTATTATTCCATTTACGTTTATTTTCAAAAGAATTCCACCTTCAATTCGAACGATTTCCAAAGATTCCAATTTATATAATTTAATTTTCATAGTTTCTACTTCTCAAATAGTTTTCAATTCTAATTTCTTTCAAAATTTAATTTCCAAAGTCCCCATTTTCACAATTCGATTTTTAAAATTCCAATCTCTTAGATAATTTCCAAAGTTCCAATTTCTTTCAAATTTTAATTTCCGAAATTCCAATTCTCAAATAAATCCCAAAATCTCAATTCCTTTCAAATTTAATTTCTAAAATTCCTATTCTTAACTTTAATTTCCAAAAACTCCAATTTTCAAATAATCTTCGAGACTCCAATTTTCAAATAAATTTCAAAAATCCAGTTTTCCCTCGAACCATTTTAATTCTGGTTTTCAAATAATCTCATGTTCTTCTCGATTCTCAATAAGCACGAAGACAATTTTTCATAATGCCAAAATAATGAAATTTGTGAAACCAATTCATGCAAGATAAATTGGGCTTAGGTGGGGGCCCTACATATGATCCTTTCTGATTGCCATTTGCTATGTTTAATGAATATTAATTAATCTTTGACTGGCTCTTTGATATGTATGTGATGATTTTGCGTTTGAGCTAACCCTATTCCCATAATAGCGCACTATTACTTGTTGCCAAGGTACGCTCTCGCTCCCATTTTGTTTGTTTTCATACATGATTCGTTTTATTATTTGATGATTTCTTTGGTATCCATTGATTTTTTTTTTTATCAATTGTCACACTTGCTTCATTTTATTAGTAGAGACCCGTTTTTAGGGACTTAGAGGAGTGCTACGGTCTTTACCGTACCTCCCGATAAGTAACCCGACCCTCAAACCCGATCTGGTTTTTCACAGACCACCTTTTTCAAAAATAAGGAGTCGCACTTAGGGTTTTCTTTCTTATTTTGTTTCCCCTTTAAAAATAAAACAAAAATAAGTGACGACTCCAAGTCATTTTCTTAATGAATAAAATCATTTTCAAACAAAATCGAACTCGTCGTCGAGTGGAAAACACATGAGCCGAAATGCGGGGTCCACACCTTGTTTAATTTATTGATTGTGTATCAATGTTGCAGCAAGGAGATACATATAGGTAAAAATAAATATCTACAAGGCTGATACTTGCATGGAAAGTTTACATATATATGAGAATTTTACATAATGGTGGAAGGTATAAAGGAATATAATTAATTTGACCTTGGGCAACCTTCCTTGGTACTGCTACAATGACAGGAGATTATTTCCTTGCCAGAATAATATCCCTTAAATAAAAGGTAAGAGAGGAGTCTTTCTCTTGCAAAAGTGGCCTCCTTATCATCCTTTCCGTTGGGTAAGAAATGAGATAAATATAACTAGAAATTAGAGGCAATGGCAGGGCCATAAACTTAATTTGGAAGATTCAAATAGAAAAATTATGAATTGTAATCACCATTAACAAATAATGTCTTGTCATTATCATTAATAAACAAGGGGAGTTCAATGCTAACATGAACACTAGACATAAATGCTAACATGATTGAAGACCTCGAGTCCCTGGTCTTTGATGACATGGATTTTTTCATGGTAAAATCCGGCCCAATTTGGTTGACCGTTGGGCTATATGCCCCTTTGGGCCCATGACCACATAAATTTGTATGGGTATTAATTCATCTCTATGACATCAAAAGCAATCCCCAGTTGCTTCATCTTTAAAAATGAAGCAAAGTAAGAACTCAATAAGTATTAATTCATGCTACCAACTCAAAGTATACAATTTAAAAACATACAAGAATTGTGAAGCTATAACTAAAAATATTAATTAATTTAAATAAATTTTTGTTCTATTTTCTTTCTAAATTCAATAATTTATTCCAAATACAAAGCCTTGGATAGGTACTAAGATATTTATAAAAGAAAAAAAAGAATTTTAACTTTAGATACGCCTAGTGATCAGGATCTCCAAATTCCATAAAATTTTGGGATAATTAAAAACAACACTATTAAAATAAAAGCATAAAAAGAAAAGAAAAAAAAAAAAAACCTATTCAAATTACTTGACTATGAGCTTAATTGGCAATGTTTTTTAAAAGTGTTTCTAACCTTTTCTTTATTTTAGAAAAGCACTTGAAATGTTTTTCTTTAAAAAAATACTTCAAAAAATTTCAAATATTCTTAAAATACTTTTTCCCACTATCCTCCGTTTCCCAAGTGTTGAACAAAAGGATAACAGGATATGAAAAATTAAAATCGTCTAAATAGCTCCATTCGGTTCCTAATGGTTTTGTGCCAAACAACTTCATTGAGTCAAAAATGAATTTGCCGAACACCTTAATCATAATTTGTTTTATTTTAAAATATTGTTATATGATGATTGATGTTTATTTATTAATCCAAGATTTTGTAAATATTTTTAAAAATTTTCTTATAATCATAAAAATAATTTTTTTTTGAGTTTTTTAACAATATAAATGTTTTTATATTTTTTTTTTGTAATAAAAGTTTTTTGTTTATTAGAATATTTTTATTTTTATAATAAATATCCTTTTTAGTAATTTATTATTATTAAAAGCATTTTTATACTTATACAATATATCATTAAAAATACTATTAGAATCAATTTTCTAGATTTTCATAAAAGCATTTTTCACAAAAGTGCTATAAAAAAAAACATTTCCAATAAAAACACTTCGATTAGAAGCAGGGCAAAACGGACATTATATCTAATGCACTACAACAATTATGAGTTTTTTCTATAAATTAATTTGTGGTTTAGAAAAAAATATTTTGTGGCAGAAGATTTTTTGCCATAAAATTATTTGTGGTGAGTTTATTGCTATAAGTCTTTGAGCAATTATTTTTAACCATGAAATTTAATTTTATAACAAAATAAATAATCTTTCCATAAAATAAAATTTATGGCAATGTCACTTTTTATCACAAAATAAATTTACAACAACGCGTCACTTTTCACGACAAAATAAATTTATGGCAACATGCCACTTTTCACTAAATAAAATTTGTGACATATATCATTTTTCATAAAAATAATCATAGTAAAAGGTCACTTTTTTCCAATAAAAAAATTCTTTTTTGGTGAAATATATTTATTACAAAAAAATTATTCTTATGCATATCACATGTTTCACCTTTAATTCATCTCCACTGTTTCAACTTTAAATATCATTTCTAATAATTCAATAATAATATTTCAAATGAAATGGTTGATAAAAACATTTTTTTTAACTCAATACCAACTTTCTAAACAATAGACACCTTTGTATAGGTCAAGTATTCAGTCGTCAAAAACATGAACAAAACAAAAAGTTAGAACATGCCTTATTCACCTATCCTTATACAATCAATTCTATCTTGAAACACAACCAAACAAAATGAAATACAATTGAGTTCCCACGTGACTATTGTTCCTTCAATAAGGACAGGGATCAATTGGAGTAAGATTATTTTCAGGAGAACCTGCAAATTGAGAGAAAACATCTCAGTAAATTTGACTTCTTTTCTCAATCTTCCATGGCTCACTATTGGAACCTAAGCGAAAGAGAACTGTTCATGCTGATAAAGAAAATCAACCAAGTGATTTGTTGATTCTGATGGTTAATTTTCATTGGATATGCTACAGAATTATAAAATTGGGAGCCAAATATACACATTTTAGATAGAACTACTCACCAACATTAGACAAATAGAGTTGCTACCGTACTTAGACAAAGAGAAGTGTAGGTCCCAGATGCAGGAGCCCGCTGCTGATCTTGATGGAGCCCCTGCTGTAGAAAAACACCTTTTCTAGCTTCAATTGAATTGTTCTCCATAGCTGAACCACCGATCCTGCTAGCAGAAACAACTCTCATTCAATCCATTTCTCAGGTCACTGGGATTGTTGCCTGCCAGAGAAACTACTTCCTTTGATCCTTCATCTGTTCTCAATTGGTTAGGCTGCATTGAAACCTTTCCTTTCTCTCTGAATTTTTAAAATCTCAAATAAGACAACTTATGTGAACATATGAGCTGCACATCTTTTCCATGATTGCTTTTTATGCACTGTAACTCTAGAAACCTGTATACTCAATAACACAACATAAACTCAATCAGATGCTTAAAAAATTATGTATAAAAACTTGCAAAGGAATGAATACTCATTGCAGAACTTTTAAGCATCAGCTAGAGTAGCTAGTGGTAGTTACCTTTTCAGTTGAGACACCATTTCCAAATGAACTAGGTCCTGTAGTGCCAGTAGCATTATCTAGCCAAGCTTGAGTTTTAGCTGAAGAACTGAAACACCAATATGAATGAAGGATGAGAGAGAGACAGAGAGTGAGAGAGAGAGAGACAGAGAGAGAAAGACAGAGAGAGAGAAGCAAAGAGAAGGGAAGCAAATTACTGCAAGGAAGGGCCATGAATTGCTGTCCCAAGTGACCCTGTTGACAACAAGCCTGGCCATAATACCAGATCTTCCAACCAAAAATCAAATATTAAGGCACGATGAGAATATTAATATGCAGAAGTACATACAAAGCTATGTTCTGCATTCTAAGCAATCACCAAAAAATTTATGAAATGGGATAATCCGTTCAAGGAAAAGATGTATACCATTTTTCGTACTATCTTTGATAATATGTCTTTGATAGTATGAAACTGCAGAATCAGATAAACTATAAAAGCTTAACAAACCAGAAGCCAAAAAATAAAATAAAAAATAAAAAAAGCAAGTAAAGACAAAAGAAGAGCCTCAACAAGGCAACCAATACTAAATCAAGAAGAGACCTAATGTGGGTGCAGGGCTCTCACTCGCCTCTGGCAAAGTTGAAGGCTTTGATTCTGATGATTCGCCAACCAATTCACCCTTATTGTCCACCTTATCATTGTCGGGGAGCATTCCTACCAATGTGTACAGGGTCTCCACTGCTTCTTCCTCCTCTTTGGTAATTGATCCTGAGATGGGTTGTTTCTGAGACCAGTTTGAGCCACCATGCTTCTACAGTAGCAACTCCATTTGTCTAAGTACAACCGCCCCATTAGTTTTTTTTTTTTATAAGTAAAGGAGTATCGTATTAAAAAAAGGTATACACGATGTATACATATACAAAAACCAATAGGGGCAAGAATGCACAAAAAACGACCGCACCTTATAGGGAGCTTAACCAAACCACAAAATCTATCAAAGAATTAACACTATCCTCCATTTACGCTCTAACCACAAGCGCCCCATTAGTATAACAAACATTGAGGTCTGAGGTAGCAGGTAGATAGATTATGTAAGCCTCTGATATGAGTCAATGGGCTAAGGACTAGGATTTGAGCTAGTAAGGCTAGTTTGAGCTGTTTTGGCTGAATGACCTCTTAAGACTACCTCATGGCATAGTGTCAGATGCTTCACAAAACCACTTGAATGATAACTTATGATTTCTTAGTGTGGAAATAATCCTAGGTATACCTACCCTTTTCTGCAGACCATCAGAATTATGCTGATTTTCCTGTTTCTATCTTTTTATTATTAACAAGTATAGTTCTTTGCCCATAACTATAAAAGCTTGCAGGATATAAACTACCATCAACTTCAAAAGAGGAAATGCAATTTTGCAAGAAGCTAGGAAGCAAACCAATCATTCTAGAGTGAGGCACTTGCCCACAATCTACACAAAAAACTGCCTCAATAATTGTTTTTCTTCCTTTTCCCTTTTTACCTAGTCAGAACAAGAACAAGAAGTAAACTTATTAGCAAATATAGAACTTCACACAATGTGCTCCACTAAACAATTCTTTTCTTTTGTAGGCAGGTTGGCAGATTTTTGGGGGAAATCCAGAAGAAAAAAAAGATAAACAGAAGTTAAAAGTGAAGGCCAATAAGAAGATAGCATATAAAGATAAAGGAAAATTAGTTCATAATATGATCATATCTTACATGTAAACTTCACCAGAGTTCACCTTTCTAATCAATATTGAAGAAAATGGTCTATTTTACACAGAAAATTTGCTTCGCTGTTAAGGGAACCATTTTTGAAAGAAAATGGTACATCAGTTGGCTCATATTGTGAAGAAGTTGTTTTGTTCTTATCAAAAAGGGAAAAAAGAAAAAAGAAAAAAAAAGAGAGAATATATAGTATTGGAAAATGAAGGGTAAAGAATAGTTCAAAAGCAAAGTCAGCAATAGTACTATAAATTAGATTTTAGAGAAGTATTTGCAAGCCTAGAAGTTTCTTCATACTGTTTGGAACCTGATATAAGAGAAAGCAATCAAAGAAAATAATCATCTCTCTAGCTATTTTGGGTCGAAAATGAAAATGTGAGAAGATGAACAAGGAAAAACAAGCAAGGTTGGAATTACTTTATAATTTCTGGCCTTGTTGCAAGATAATTAAATATGCAGAATTTAGGGTGAAAAAAAAGCAGCTTATGTGTGAGTCCAGTTTTAAAGAAAAAGTAAGCTCCAGCATGGTAGTGCTCTTTTTGTCTCTTTTCATTGGAAATCAAATACCAAGTTTTAGGCAGTCATTTGATCAGTGTCTACAATGTAAAAAAAATTAAAGCCCACGCTTTTTGTAGCTCAAATTTAAGGTTTAAGCAGCAGTGTTCTTTTTCAGTCTCTATATAATTGACTTGAAACTCAAGCTTGAGCTTGGGTATTACCAAAATTCATGAAGTGAGTTCATTGACCATACCTGAGTTTTATGTTATAAATGAACCAAAACTATAAGGTGTAAGGATGCAATTATCCATCATAAATGGAACAGCATATACAAAATTTTCATTTACACGGCTAAAAATTTTGATGGTTGCCTCGATTTACAGCAAGGTGGTACACTTTATATCAACGGACCAACTGCAATGAACCAAACTACTGTATATCAATGGAAGGGCATGTTTTAAGTTGAGACAAATGGTTTATACCTCATGAGGAAGAGTAAACAGGAATAGGAAGCAGGTAAAATAAAATTCAGAAATATATTGTGTTTGAAATCACTCTAAAACAAAACTACTTGTTGTGATAAATCCTGTGAAGATTACTTGAAAGAAACAGACTACACATTGATATAATATAGCAAGCATTTTATGCCATTAATATTATTTGTCAATTGTAATTTGAAAAGGAAATAGAAGAATTTGAGTATAACCTATGCCAATCTCCCCAATGCAAAGGATGACATTTCCCTCAACCGTACATCTGCAGATTGAAGCATCTCAATCAAAGGTTGCACAACACCTCTCTGTGCAATATGCACCTGTAAGAATCTAAGATCTTTAAGAAAAAATAAAAGCCAGAGAAAATAGGAAGAAGATGAAAAAGAAGAAACAATAACATATATATGATGTGTTATACCCGGTTGTTAACTTCAGGGCCCCGTGGGATTAGTTGAGGTGTGCATAAGCTGGCCTGGACACCCACGGTTATCAAAATATATATATATATATGATGTGTTATTGTTTTTTGGCATCACTAAACACTCCTTTAGCCCATTCATTTGTGATATTCTGGGCAACACAGCAAGAAAAATAAGGCAAACTGGGGTATTTCGCAAACACATTTCTCAATTCAGAAATAGAACTACAATTCTAATGAAAGTGACTATGGGAAATGCTTCATGATGTACCTTCACTAATGTCTCAAGAAAACTAGTAAATTGATCCTTGTCTCAGCTGAGAAGGGATAAGAAATAGGGGTTTGATACTAGTTCTTCATACTTTCTTAGTTTTCAAATAGGGAACATAAATTAGGCCAGCGCAAGGTTTACCAAATCAGTCAACCAAATATGCTGAATTAATTCATCAAATACACACATCATAGCCAAGTTTTTTGTAGACCAATTCAACATAGTCCATTCACAAAATCAATAATTTTGCTAGAAGCATAGGTGCAAGGTGGAATCAAGTTCAAGTTAGGCTTGATTTCCCCAAAACTTATGTAGAAGTTTTAACTTTACCATGTTCAGAAGCATCATGGGAGGACTTAAAAGTTGCTGATGACCTTTTTCTGCCCCTAGCGGTAGATTTTGACCCAGATAACTGGGTGAGGTCTTCATCATCATTCATCACTAAAGGAAACTGCACTTCCAGTTTCTGCAGTACCTTTACTTGTGATATTCTACAAAAAAGTGAAAAAAGAAAAAAAGATTGGAAAGCAGAGAGTGGATAAATATTGAACAAGAATGACAGGTAAAAAGAGGAAAAAAATCCAGACATGGAGATCACTTGTTCTGCTAAGAAAACTAGAAGAATAAGCATTACCTCCAATGAATGAGCACCTGACATGAACTGTGGGGTTTCCTTGACCCGTTCCTGCAATAGTTATATTTAGTTACCATCAAATTATATATTTCCTATATAGGCAAGGTATGCAGGCAGCAGGTTCACACCAAGTGTCAGTGAGATGCCAAATGCTACTTCTGCAAAGCAATGTCCTAAAGGGGAAGGAAGAGTGGGGAAGAAAGAGTACATGTAGAGGGATTCCTTCTTTTACTCAAGAAGTCTTAAACCTAACTACTCAAAAGGCAAATAGTATAATTAACTTTTAGATTTAAAATCACCGCTTATATACTTAGTAATGCCCACAGAAAGGGAAAGAAATCACCTAGAAGACAATTAGACAACACTAGGAAATATTGAACCCTAACAATAATTAAAAAAAGGAAAGAAGAGAATAAGAATAAACTTCTTGCTTCCAAGCACTCTCCAACTTTAAGAATTAATTCTTCCTCTTCCAATTTTAAAGGATCTGAATCACAGGCAATTTTACTCTGTCCAAGTAGAAAAACCGACCATGAACACACACAAGCATAATATCTACATAAATCAGATAAATCCACAAACAACTCAAAATCATCTACAATATACTTACAATTGTTATATTCAAACAAATTCAATACCAGATAGATGTGGTATAACTAAAAACCAACCTAAACTATCTGCAATATTGTCACAGAAATTTGAAGACATAATATGGAGTACTTACATGTGTCTCTTCCAGATTATATTGAACACAAGAATAGAAAGACATTTTGTCATCTTTGTTGACAAAATTGTGCAATGCAAGATCCACATCATTGACTGGAAGGATCTTCATTTTTTGCATCAATGAACATCATTCGAAGGGACCCAGAAGTGAAAGAAAGAAAAGACTAAATAACTATACTGCTTCTGTTATCACACCCGGATTTCACTTATCCAAGTCCTATGTGATTCAGTAATTGGAAAAAAATAGAAACTTCACTCTAGTACAGGACAAGTAGAACCAAGCCCATAGAACCGCAGTCCATGCCTGAAACCTAGATGTAGCCTACAAAATTCCACATTGTCTCTCCTCTGTTGCCATTAAAAACTAATTCATAGTTTGCCAGGATTTCAATTATACATTTTGGCAATATCAATGGTTTATCAGGGTTCCACCAGAATGAAAATTACCAACTGAAGTGACATAAAAGTTAAGAAAAGGAAAGAAAAGATGAAACATGATGATTGAGTACCAGATTATTCTCAGCAACTAAGTCTTCTATATTTTGTTGATTCAGTTATTCTGGGAGAAGCCGCTCAAAATCATCAATTTTGGCTGCAGTCCAGGAAAGAAACCAGTCATTCCGTTTCCATTTAAGGAGTGAAACCAAACATCAATAAAAAGGAAAAATAAAAGGAAAAAAATAATAATTAGACTCTGTCAGAAATACACTTGTATCAAAGAACAAGATAGATAATGTATGAAAACCAAATTTTAGATTAAGTATAGAAGCACCATCCCTAGGAAAGACAAAACCACAATCAATAGACCTCACATCATACACAGAGATGCATAGCCCCAAATTCACAATAACCTTCGTCACAAGACATTTTTCTCAGTCCCTTAAATGCTTTGAAATCTCAATAAAAAAATGAAAAACGCAAAGATAATGCTCAATCTCCAAACCTTGTCCAAGAAGAGACTTTCAAACTCTCCTTTGACGGCTTCATTGAGGGGAAGGTCCAGAAGATGAGGCCGCAATTGCAGTGTGTGCTCAATCAAGCTAAGGAAGAACATCTAAACCTAGAAAACGTAAATTTCAAACTGAAAATCAGTGACAGAGGCAGATTATCAAAGGAAATTGAACAAAATAAAGTAAAAAAACTAACAAAATGTCTTCTCGAACTTGTTTTCGCAGTCTCAAGGATGCTCTTTTTTCTGTAGGGTTCTTCAGTGAGATTCTGGTTGATCTAGGGTTTTAATCTCCGACCGATCAGCGTTTTCGGCAATAGGAATATTTCATTGCCCGTCGCGCCGATGAGAGGAGAGACCGAAACCAAAGTTGATGGGAGAGAGGAGAGCTTAGCTGAAAGCCTAAAACAGAAAAATCATTTCAATAATGTAAAAAAAAAAATTCATTAGAATTAAAATTTATTTTGATTTTATTGTTCTTAAACAAAATTTGATATAGCATTTCCCATCAATATTTGGAAGTTTGTTGTAGTCTTGTAGTGTTGTTGCAAACATTTAATTATTTTAAGGTTATGTAATTAAAATTAAAAAAAAATAGTAAAATGAGTTAAAAAAATATATTAACTTTTAACTTTAATATTAAAATTAAATATATATATATATATATATATATATATATATATATATATATATATATATTTAAATTATTATGAGTTAAAAGTAAGTAAAATGAGTTCGAAATAAGAGATAAAAATAATTTATTAATTTTTAATTTATTTTTTATTTTTATTCACTTTTTTTTTCTTTTTTTCTCCTACATTTTCCCTCAAATATTTTGGAACCAAACATAGTTTAAGAATATTAAAATTTATTCAACTAAAATGTAACTCATTAAATAATTATATCATATCAGAATATTAGTAATTGCACACTTAAACTTAAAAATCTAGATATTTTAAAATTTTTAAAGTCAAATTGAAAACAACCACAGTAAAAGAATTATTTAATAAAATATAAAATATTTAAATAAAATTAAATTTTATAAAAAAAAATTATATGGAATATAATTTAAATAATTATGCAACTATTTATAAATGAGTAACTACTTAATTAAATTTTAAAATCTAAACATTTAATAAATCTCAAAATCAAATGGAAGATATCCCACCTCAAAAAATATTTGCTAAAATATCAACTACAAAATACAAAAAGACCATTTTTTAGAATTTATTTTATAATATATATATTAAGTAAAATTAATTTTATAAACATTAAATAAAATAAATAAATATTTTATAAAATTCATTTAGTATCTATAATTATCTAATTTTTTAATCACATGAAATTATTTTATAAAATCTATTTAGTATTCATACCTGCTCATGTGGCTCATAACTTATATTGTAAGTTGTAATTTCAAAATTTCATCTTATATTTTAAAAGAAAACAATTCATGCACATCCTGACCTTAGAGCAAAACAAGTACCAAAATTCATGCTTCACCTAATTTGATTCACAACATAATTCACAACTATATTAAAAAAATTCAAATAAAATTCACTACAAAATCAATAGCCATAATTGTAAGTGATATGATATTCACCTTTGGATGATCTATATGCACATTCCAATTTTGCCTTCTAAGCCGGATACTTTTTAACTTTTAAAATTTGAATATGGTTTTGTGGGTCTAAATTCAATAATTTATTTCAAAGATAAGCCACAATAAATACTCACATATTTTAAAAAAAAGGAAAATTTTTATTTTGGTATAGTTAAGCATAAATAGCTAAAATCAAAGCATGAAAAGAGGAAAAAAATGAGGTCATTTAAATGAATCGAGCATATCTAATACCACATTCAACCTCCCAGACATATCACAATATTAAAAGTTGTCTGGATACTTCTTTTTCACTAATTCTAATAAATATTTTAACCTTAAGTAAATGAAAAAGAGAGAAGATGTACCAGACCTAGAAACTAGACGTGGGTGATCCTCTGTATCATCATGACTTCTTTTGACATTGAATACTTGAAGGCTTTGTTGAGGATGATATTTGGGCATAGTTATATATGAGATGGATCCCACAACTTTCCACTTTGAAAGCTGCCTTGGCACCACACTCAAAAGGGTCCTCAAAGCTAGCCTTAAAGTTGTTCCACCTATTGGATCGATACTTACTTGAAATGGCAATCTGAGGGAAATAGGCCACCATCAATGCTGGATCTCGACATGATGTGCAATCCTTGTCACAGCCGTAAGACCAACTTGAATAGCCATTAGTGAAGCATACTTTACAATTTGGAGTAAACCATATGTTGTGCATGTATTCAAACTGATCTCCATGGGATATCGACAAATGAAATTTTAGATTATCAAGTGAACGTATTATATAATCATCATCATGATCAAGTGGAACACGATGGTAAAATAAAGCAAATCCCAAGAAGTTGTTATCTTCGTACCAATTCTTTGGGAGATCTATTGTTATTTCACGTCTCATACTCTTTTGACTTATCCACTCTGGTATTCCTCTACTTCCTGGAATAACAACTTTTACATGGTCGTACTCTACATATGTTGGGCATTCCAAATCCTGTATAAAAATAGCATGTAAATTTCATGTCTTCATTAAAAAAATAAAATAAGTGCCATATGTAAAATTCATACTTGAATTTGTGATTTGAAGCAGTTGAGAAGATAGGACCAGAGTAGATGCATTGGATCACTTGATAAGGTTTCCAAGCATGGACAACCATGTGCTCCTATCCATCTTAGACTTGATGGAAGCTCTGGAATTTCTTCAAGCATCAGGCAGTGATTCATGCGAAGGGTCTCCAGCTGAGAAAGTTGAATGATGCCAACAGGTATGCAACGAATATTGTTTTCACTCACAGTTAAAGATTTCAATGAGAACAAGCACCATAAATCACTAGGGATTGCTCCTTCCATCAGATTGCAACCACCTACATCTAGTTCTTTTAAGCAACGTTGTAGGCTTCTCAGACCGTCGGGCAATTTTTGGAGCTTTCGACAGTTATGAACAAGAAGAGCATGAAGACACGTCAAATTACCAATGCTGTTTGGAAGAGTCTCAAGGTTCTCACAATAGCTCAATTCCAAGCGTGTAAGACATTTTAGACGTTCAATTGATGATGGCAGCTCTGTTATAGCCAATTTACGTAAATCAAGTCTTTTTAAATGTTCCATATCTTCCATGATCTCCGAAAAAATCTCTAGATTTGAACAACCATTGAGATCGCAGGTTTCCAGGAATTTCAACTGACAAATGCTGCTGGGAAGACTCCTCAAGTTTTTGCAGTTTCTCAAATTTAAGTCTTGAAGTCGGGTAAGATGACTTGTCCAGCAGGATAATTCTTTAATAGCAGTATTTCCTAGATTAAGATGATACAGATTTTCCATATTCTTTTGGATCTCAGGGAACTTCTCAAAATTTGAGCAATAATTGAGAAACAGCATTTCAAGAGCCTCTAAGCACTCAATGCTGGTTGGGAGTTCCTTAATAGCTGTATTTCCTAAATAAAGCCGCTTTAAATGCTTCATTGTCTTTTGAATCTTTGGAAATTTCTCAAAGTTTAAGCAATTTGAGAGGTTAAGATATTTAAGAGATTCCAAACATCCAATGCTGCTTGGGAGTTCTCTAATTCCACTCCCACTAAAATTAAGAACTGTAAGAAATTTCATCTCAGAAAATGTGCCAATAGATGAATGAAGTTTGCAAAAACTTATACAACCTTCAAGATTAAGTTTCTCCAATTTTGGCATCCTTGAGAATTCCGGTATTTTGATGAGTTGTTGTGAGTTACTTAGATCAATGAACTTCAATTCTGCAAGACACTATAGCAAAAGACATTTTTTTAATAAAAAACTTCCATGAACTTGAAAATTAGCATATATATATAAAAAAAAAAATTAAATAATGATTATACCTTCTCCCCTTTCAAAAGTTCTTTTATGTTGCTATTCTTCAAGTTGATCACAACAAGTTTCTCTCCATGAAAATTTGAAGGCAAAGACACTAAACCTTCCCAATGAAGATAGTTTAAATTAGGAGGAAATTCAAAGTCTTTAGGAAGAGACATTTTATGCTCATCTTTATGCTCATCGCCAAGACTATAGTAGACTTTGAGCAATCTAAGTTTCTTCATCTTGGCAAACACTTTCTTCAGCTGGGCAAATATTTTTATAGTGAACCATTTTTCTTTTGATTTAGACAAGTCTAGAGAAATGGTTTCAACATTTTCCATCCCCTGGAAAACAAGATTGAAGAATCAGGGAAAACAAATAGTAAAAATCCTAACTTTTTAAGAAAAAATATTATTAAATCTTTTATCTCCTAAAAGAGCTTAAGTAAGCTATTGAATTTAAATAGTTGATTCTTACCTCTTCACTTACAAACGCACAATAGATATCATCCGAATTCCATAATCTGCTCCATTTGCTAGGGTCTTTGGGATGTTGTTCTTGAACAATTTTCCTACACATTTTCTCGATCAAACCATGCATATGTAGCCTATTGTTTGAGATGGTTATAAGACATCTCTCTGATAGAACTCCTACATTTATTTCACCATACAACTCATAACCATCCCATATTTTTGAAGCAAAGTCTTTATCTTCACCTTGAAAAAAACAGGCAATGTCAAGGAGTATCATCTGTTGTGAAGTGTCTAATCCATCAAAGCTTATTTTAAGCACATTTTGAATTTTCACTTCAGGTTCTTTTTTCAGTTTGTGCAATTCACTTTCCCATTGACGTATTGTCTTGCCACATAAAAGAGAACCCAAAACTTTCAAAGCTAATGGAAGACCTTGACAATAAAATATCACATGATATGAGAGATTTTCAAAATCCTCTTTTGGAAGATTTGATCGAAAGGCATATTGACTAAAGAGCTCAAGTGCTTCATTGAATTTTAGTCCTTTAATCTCATATAGGTAATCCACATTAAGCTTAGTTAGGCATTGTTTATCTCTAGTCGTGATGATGATTCTACTTCCTTTACCATACCAAGCATGATTTCCAACTAAAAATTCTAATTGGTCTATATCATCAACATCATCAAAAACAATAAGAGCCTTTCGAAGGTAAAGACTATTTTTTATCACATGGGCTCCTCGATAAATATTGCTTATCTTTTGATTTCCTCCCTCTAGGATATCATTAAGAAGTTGATTTTGTAAACGAAGTAGACCTTTATTTTTGTACACCTCTTTGGCTTTTTCAAGGAAGCTACTACATTCAAATCCCCAAGAAATTTGATTATATATATATATCCAGCAATGGTTGTTTTACCTATTCCGCCAATTCCACATATCCCAACCATGCGAACATCATTTGACTCCATACTCAATCCCAAACTTATTTTTCTAAAATGGGAATCTATTCCAACTAAATTATCCCCAACAAACAAGAGTTCGCAATTCAATATTCTATTGGCGATGGTGGTAGTAATTTTCTTGATATGCTCTGATTCATACCTAGTAATTATGAAGTAAGTTAGAGAAGAGAACACATTGTGAGATGAACAATAAATGGTAAGAAATATCAAGGTAATTTGATGATTTTTGGTATCTTGATAACAACTAAAATTTCATTTACATATTTAAGCAATTTTCTTTTAGTATCATGTATGCATGACAATGAAAAAGAAAAAGCAAAACTTGAACTATATATACTTCTACTTAGTTAACTTTCTAGTAAAATTACCCTAAATTTATTTTAATTCACTTATATTTCAAATAAAATCTTTATAAAATATATTTTATTTGAAAAAGCTTTGAAAATTTTATATAAAACATTTGTTTAAAATCTTTTTTAATATTTTGTTTCAACTATAAAGATTATTGAAACTTAAAATTTTCATTTATCAAATTAATTCTCTAATAAAAAATACTTTTACAAGAAAATAAAAATTTACTAAATTTTTTAAAATATTTTGTTGATTTGAATTTTTATTTAATCATGCCTATAATTTAGTAAGTTAGATTTTGTTAAAATTATGTTATAACATTTAGTTATATTATAGGATTTTAGTTAACCCTATCATTAACAAGTTATATATACAAGCCTTTTAAAATATGAAAATATGTTAACATTGATTTAATTTAAAATTTTGTAATTTAAATATTAAAATATGTTAATATTTATTTAATTTAAAATTTTGTAATTTAAATATCGTTCTCTCCTCAACATGACCTTCTAACTCCATCAGTGACCATACAATTGAGTTTCATAACTTCTACAATTTAATTATTGTAAAATAAAAATCCAACCATTAGATGCATAGATTTAAAAAAGTTAGGATGAAAATAATTAAGCATATGCTAAGAATCAAGAATGACAAAATGGGAATAATGAAAGAAATGCATAAAACCAAGGATGACAAAATGAAAATAATTAAACAAATATATAGAATCAAGATAGGAATCTGATATATATTTTCATAAATTAAGAGCAATCAAATATTAATAATGTTTTATTGTCTTAGTTTTAGAACATAATATTTGTTTCCCTTAATTTTAAGATGTTTATTATTCTTTTTTCGACTTTAATAAAATTCAAGGTTTCCATTGCCAAATTTATCAAACTATTCACTATTTTGGACCTTAATTGTTTATTTGTGTCATTAATATCTTGTATCGTAAATTGATTATGTTTCTCTACAACACAAGTCATTTTAGGTTGTTTGATTTTACATTTAATTCTTTATAGATCCAACAATTTGTTTAACTTTATAGAAATTGATTTTACTTCTAGATTAATTTTTAAAAAGTTGTGTTATATTTTATTTCAAATCTTGTATAGGAATGCCTATTTATCAAATTATGAAATCCTAAAAAACATTAAAAAAAATAGAAAAAAAATAACAAATAGCTAACAAGAAGAAGAACTCATGGTTAAACCTAAACCATATACTTTTGATAATTTCTTTTTCGATTTGTTGATGAAATATTTATATTTGGAATCACATGGACTTCTTTATGATTATAAATTTATAAATAATTATTTTTTTTTACTACAATTTGAGAAATATTCAAGTATGAGGCCTGTGTGTCATGAGATTATTAGTTGTGCATAAAGTATTCTAAATAATCAACTAATTTATTCTATTTCAGAAAAATATAATTGGTATGTAAGCTAAAAAGAAGATATTAAAATTACCCCTCGTTTACATGCCATCCAGAAATATTACTTGCTTCAGTCAAGGCTGCCCTCCAACTTTCTACCTTGTTCTTCCAATTTTCTTCATACCTGGTGAATGCTTCTCCAAAGCTCCCTTTTTGTTTACGTACATCCGATGGATCCACATGGTAGAAAATTGGCAATACTTTTTGCCTATATTCCCGTCTGCACTCCATGATCTTTGCAAGCTCGTCTAGGCACCACGTTGAATCAGCATAAGTCTTTGAGAAAACAACAATGGAAGATCTTGATTTTTCAATAGCATTTAGAAGCTCTGGCGCAATGTTTTCTCCTCTCATAAGTTGGACATCTCTAAAAGTTCTAATGCCTTTTCCAACCAAAGCAGTATATAAGTGATCAGTGAAATTGTAACGAGTGTCTTCCCCTCTAAAACTCAAGAACACGTCATGAGTCCAACCAAGGTTGGAAGGGGAAGAATCAGACGTCATTTGAGCGCTTGTGGAAGCCATTGCCAGCCAAGCTGCGTGTATGTCAAAACTATAAGATAGTCTTCAATTGAATTTTGCCTCTGTGAAAGGTGTTGCAAAGCTAAAGTATTTAAAGTGGAGAAAAAAGACAGATTCTAATTTGACTAGCCAGTGAGAAAGGAATCATAAAATTAGAAGATGAGGAATGAACCAAGAAATGTGTAGGAAGGAAGGTGGGCACTCTAAAGTCTAACAAAACAACCTTTTTCCTTTTGCTTTCACACTCTTGTCTTATGCCTTGGCATTCATTCATATGAGAATATGCATTTTTCCATTCTCAATTATTTCTATACCCCTGATTTAAGGTGGGGTTCACTCTTTTACATTTTACTTTTATTTTTCTTCTTTTTGGTATTCAACAACCAACACTTTTGGTTTTATAATTTTCATTGTTATTTTGACATTTTTTTTTTCCTTTTACTTGTCTTTTCTTTAATTTTTTTTCTTTCCCAATTGGTATAAAATAAACATATGTCAAATCTTAGTGACTCAAATCTATTTGTAAACCCCAAAATTTGTTTTAATTTTATTTTTACATTAATTTTGAGCTCAATTTTAAATCCTGATTATATGTGTTATTTTTTTGGCCCACTCACCCTTTTAAGTCTTAGTTTTTATTATTTTGTAAATTGTTTTACTTTTATTTCTATTTGTTATTATTATTATATTATATTATATTATATTATATTTTTATATTTTATTTATCACTTTCTCTTTCCTCTTTTCTCTCTCTTCCTCTTTCTCCTCACCCTACCTACCCTCACCTACTCCCCACGTCCCCCCCAATCTCCATTCTTCATGTTTTTTTTTTTCATTCATTTTTTATTTTCTCCTACCCACTTTCCTCTCCTCTCTCCCCATTTGGCCCTCCTCCACTTTCTCCCTCTTTCTTTTGAGATTCTCCCCCATTTCCCAAGAACGGCAGCCCTCATTCCAAGAAATGAGCACCCCCCTCTCAATATCTCTTCTCCCCCTTTCCCTCCATTCTTCAACTGCTCCCCCATTTTTCTCCAGCCCAAGAACTCGGACCCGACGGCGGACACACCCATTCTCTCTCCTCTCTTCCTTTTTTTTTTTTCTTCTTCTCATTCTCCCTATTTCCTTTTGAGTTTTCTCTTCCCTTACCCACACATGGCCAACCCCCCATCCTTCTTCCCTTCCCCCCATTTTCATTTTCTTTCCATTCCTCCAAATCCCCCTCCCCCCCTCCCGGCTCCACACGGCTACATTGATGACTCCTCCCATTTTTTTTCTTTTTTTTCTTTTCTTCCCCCAACTCACACACGGCCGGCCCCATTCTCTTCTCCATTTTTTTCTTTCCTCATCACAACCCTTCACACACTACCACGATTGTCACCCTCACAACCCCATTTTTCTTCTTTTTATTTTTATTTTCTTTCTCCCCCCAACACCCATTCTGGACGGCATTCTAGACGGCTGGTGACCCCCTCCCTTACTTTCCATCACACCCATTTATTATTATTATTATTGTTATTATTTTTATTATTATTATTATTATTATTATTATTATTATTATTATTTCTTTATTTGGTTTTAATAGTAATTGTCGTTTGTGAAATTTGGATTGTTGAATTAATATGAAATTTGAATTAATTTGTTGTTGGTAAATTAATATGAAATTTGGACTAATTTATTGGTGGTGATTTGAAATTTGTTAATTTGGGTTTGTGGTTATATTGCATTTGGTGATTAGTTTGAGTTATTTGGATTATATCAATTACATATTATTTATTTGGAGTTGGACATATTGTTAATTGGTTATTTGTTTGAGTTTATTAGATTGGGTTTGGAATATTATTTCTTTTGACCATGTGTATTATTAATGTGGGCTTGTTAATTGGCTATTTGTTTAGGCTTATTAGATTGAGCTTGAGATATTATTTTCTTTGATCGTGTGTATTATTAATGTGGGTTTGTTAATTGATGTGAATTTTGGGCCCACAATGTGGGTGAGATTTGTTGGATGATTTGAATATTTGATATGAGCTTGGTCCAATTGAATTATTTAATTTGGACATGGGGTAATTATGGTGTATATTAAATTAGGCTTGGATTATGGAATATTAAATTTATGCATAATGGGATTTATCTTAATTTATCTTGTTTTGGGTTTGATTAATTGGGCTTATATTTTGGCTATTAATTTGAAAATTTTATATTAGGGTCTATGATATGTGAGATATTTTTATTGGGTTATATTTGTTAATTTGAGTCCATTTATAATTGGTGAAATTTATTAGACTAATTTGAAGTTTGAATTTGGACTTGAATAATTATTTTGGACTCTACATATTTTTTTATATTTACATTTGTGCTATTTTTGTTTGTGCATAGGCCCATTCTGCAATCTTGTTGGCTGAGTACGAATTTATAACACGTGGAGCTTGTTGTAAGTTTATTTGGGTACATATTTTATTTCCCACTTTTATTTGGTTTTATTTTTATTAGTTCTTATAAATATTTGTTTGTATATATTTATTGAGTGTGTACAAAATCAAACATTGAACAAACTAGAAATTTTGTTTAAATGAGAAGAAGAATTCAGTAAATGTGTTTTGATAAAACAATAATTTTAAATTATTATTTTTAATAAAAGAAAGTTTTTTTTTTAATTTATAAAAATTCAGAAAAATGCATTTAGAAAAATCCAAAAGAGTTGTTTTTAATAGAATTCAAAAAAATTGTTTTTAATCACATCGTCCAAAAATTTATTTGTTTAATAAAAATTGTCCGAAAATTATTTTGTAAATAAAGTTGTCCCAAAAATTAATTTTTAATAAAATTGTCCAAAAATATTTTTTTTTAAAATAAATTCTTTTTCCTTAATTAAAATGGGATTAAAGGTGTTTTTTTTTTTTTTTAAGAAATAGAGGATTTAAATATTTGTTTTCTTTTTAATTAAAATTTCTTTTGCAAATAAAGTTATGTCATTTAAAATAATTTATAAAAATCACTTTTTTAAATGAAAATGAATCTAAATACTTTTATAAATAAAATTGTAAAAATTCATAATTTTCTAGTAAAAATAATTTTTGTGCCCAAATTAAAATTTTGTAATAAATTCTTTTGATACAATAAGTGTAAATAGTTTTTTTTTGAAAATTGAATACAAATGAAATTGAGAAAATAAATTGATTCTTTTTTTTAAGTAAATAAATTGAAATCATTAATTCAAAATCATTTTTAATAAAATCCTTTGATATTTCTTTAAAACTTTTTTTAAATATCTTTTATTTATTTAATTCAACAAATCATTTTGTATAATCCTCTTATTATTTATTTTGTGTATTTTTGTAATTAGATTTCATCATTGTTTTTGTGTATATTGATTTCCATCATGACTTATACATTGATTATTTTTCTTGGTATCCATAATTAATTAATTAATTGTCACAATTCCCTTAATTCGTTTAGTAGAGGTCGTATGTATATGGGCTTAAAGGGGTGCTATGGCTCACCACCGTACCTTCCCAATAAGTAGTAACCTGACCCCCAGACTCAGACTTGGTTTTTAACAGTCTTATTTTTCTTTCAGGAGTCACACTTAAGGTTTTCTTTCTTATTTTGTTTTTTCCTTAAAAAAAAAAAAAAAAAAAAAATAAGTGGCGACTCAAAGTCTTTTTCTAAAAATCAAATTTTCACCAAATAAAATAAAAAGCGAGTTTCGCTATTGAGTGGGAATGCATCGAGCAAAATACAGGGTCCACACTATTACGTTAGAGATGATTGAGCTTTAATTTGAGTTTTTCTAATATTATAGCAACTTGGGATTCACCCATTGTGAGTAAAAAAAGCTTGGCCAAAATCCCAAGTAGTAATACCATAGGAGATCATTCTCATACACTTCAAGTTGAAATTTAAAATCTAATTTGATACTCAGGAGTGGATTTCAAAATTTTATTTATTTGGCAATGGTAAGATAAATTCAAATTTACATTTTAAAAAATCATTATGCATAAAAATTAAAGCCATATATTAAAAATATTATTGTTATGTTTATTATTTTAAAATACATATTAATTATTTGATGATTTTTTTAATTGAGTATTTGTTTGAAAAGGTAAAGTAAGCTTCTTTTTTCTTAACAAAAATTAAATCATATCACTAAATTTTGTTAGTTATCTAAGTAGCTCCAAATATATTGGCTGAGGTAAAAAAAAAAAAATCTAAATAATATTAATTTATTTATTTGTATAAAAAATTATTTACAATTAGTTGTTAATTCTTTTATGAAATGTAACGAGAATGATTTGTTCACCAATGGGCCAAAAAGTAATGAATGGGGGGTTGCACTTCACAAGGAAAGATTCCTTTGTTGACCAACATAGGTGGCCCTTTTCTTGGCATATTCCCATGTGCATTGTTTTGTGGGAATTGCAAAGAATTATTGTTTATTTGAATCATTAATTCACCAATGGGTTAAAAAGTAATGAATGGGGGATGGTCACTTTAGAAGGAAAAGTTTCTTTGTTGACCAACATAGGTGGCCCTTTTCTTGGCATTTTCTCGTGTGCATTGTGTTATGGAGCTTGTCGAGAATTATTGTTTATTTTAAGTTATATTTTATATGAGTTTCATCTTTAATAAAAGAGTTTTTTATGACATCATTACTTTCTTATTAATATGGTACAAATGTTTACTCCTATTCATAACAACATATCATAAATTTATTTTGAATATAAATATAAGTAAGATGATAGCTTATTTAGTTTCTTGGGTGGGAAGTTGAAGATACTAATATCTCATAGGAAAGATTAAAAATAAAATAAAGTTTGAAAAAGAGAATAGTCTAACCCGTTGTTTCCATATCTCCATTGTCCAATAAATTAAACTTATAATGAGTGCATATGCCATAAAATGAGTGCATATGTCATCAAATAAAACATTGAACAATGGGATTAAATAAAAAACAATAATTTTAAAAAATACGTTTTTTAAATATAAAAATTCAAAAAAAATATTTTTAAATGTACGATGGTTTGGAATAATCTAATTAGAAATTGCATTTTAAAAAGATAATTTTAGATGAATTTTAAAATTATTTTTTGAAAAGCAAACTTCAATATTTAACCCAAAGTTGTTTTTCTAAAAGACTGACTTCCAATTGATGTCTTAAAAAATGTTGTAGATTTGGAAATAGTTTTGAAACTATCAAATTTTAATAAATATTTTAAAAAATGGTATTTTTTTTCCAAAATCCAATGAACAATCAATATTCTACCATTGTTGTGAGGAAGAAGCAAGACAATGTTTGAGTCTTTTCTTTAGTAAAAAGAAAAAGTAAGAGTTAGGTTGACTTTTTTTCATCTTGGAAAATTCTAAGAAGAAACAATACTTTGTTCACCGACATAGGTGGCCTCTTTCTTGGCTTTTTCCCTTGTACATTGTTTTATGGAGGTATGTGAGATTATTGTTTATTTTGAGTCACATCTTAGATGAGTTTTATCTTTAATCATTAGAAAGTTTTTCATGGTATTATAATTTTTTTGTGGATGTGATACAATATTTTACTTATATTATCATAAATTGTTTTGAAAATAAATAGAAATAAAATTAAAATTTTCTTAGTTTTGTATATGGTAAGATGAAGACAATAATTCCATAGTTCTTATAACACAGGTGTTTGCAAAAGTTAAATAAAATTACTTTTTCTATAGAATAAACATTTAAAACTCATGAAAAGGATTATTAGCATCTTAAAGTCAACAAGTCAACACATTAAATATCATTCAATGTTTTTGGTGTTTTTGCGGTTGGCACATTGTCCTTTGATATCAATTCCTTTTCATTTGTGGTTGGCTTTAGTACCAACAAATCGACACTCATTTTTCTTTTACTTCTTTTTTTTAGGAGTCAAAGTCTTTTCATGATTGTTCTCTACTTTTTACTTTTCATTTTCTCATTTTCCCACTCAATAACAATGTCTTTGATGAAAATTTGCTTGGGTTTCTAAGACACCTTCTCATATATATGTTCTCAAAATTCAAAACAAAATACAGGGAGCAATTTCTTATTGATGTTTACCATTTACATACTCTCTCTTTTTACTCTCAAATTATTCAAAAACTAAGGTTACAAAAGAAAATTTATATAAATAAGTTCTTTAAAAAATTATATAAAACTATTATTAGTAAACAATATTTCTTTTCCTTTTTTTAAAATAATTATTTTTTAATACCAATACAAGATCCAAACTAAAAGAGCATCCAAACGTGCCTCCTTTACTAGTATTATGAAATTCAAAATCTCTCTACTTGATATATTGAGGCCTCTCTAGAAAAATGTGAAAGAAGATTTAACTAACTACCCGATGAAGGATTTATATGATTAGTAATTTGAGGAGTGGAAAAAATGAGTACCATGACTTGAATTCAAGGTAATAGGTAGAATGTAACTAATAAACTTATATATTATATTATACCCAACGAAAGGTATAGAAAACTTTAATCTTGACCCAAAAAGAAACATGAAATTTTCAAGAAATTTAGGTTGAAGGGATAATGAAACATGGAATTTCTATACAATTTTCATGAAATTTCATTCAAAAAATGGTAATGCTAAGAAATTAACAAAGTTTAAATCCTCAAATATACCTTTACATTGAAGGACTCATATTGGTGGACAATATTATCCTTCTTCTTAATTATTTCTTTTTTATTTTTATATTTTCATCAATTCTATGTGACTAGGTATGTAACGCCCAAGTTTTTCTTAAAAGGTTAATTTCGGAAATTCATAATAATGATATTAAATTAATTAATTAATTAATTTAATAAAATGGAAGAGGGGTGAAAAGGTAATTTTACGAATAATACCTTAGGTATAAATAGAAAATTCTCTTCTTCCTGTTCTTTTCTGAATCGCGTTCCTGTTATCAGAGAGTTTCCAAAGAACGTGAAGTTGAGGTCAGATTTCAAGTTTGAAAAGCAAACCTCTATAGGTAAGATTCTAACCCCTAGATTATTTTTTAGATTCATTAGTTAATTTCAAGCGCATTAGATATATTTTTTTTTTGGAAACCCCAAATCTAGATTAGGTTTAGTTTATTTTTTTAAATTCGTTTTAATATCAAAATAGTGAAAATTTAATATTTTGATTTATTGTTGGAAATTGGAAATTCTTAAGTTTTTAGAAAAAAAAAAAACTAGAAGACGCATGTGCACACTGTGGAATTGGAGAATGACTTAAGGATTAAAAAAATAAAAAAAAATAAAAATGGAGGACGCGTGTACACTGGTGGAATTGGAGAATGAAATATATATATATATATATATATATATATATATATATATATATATGTGGGTGTGTACGGATGGAGGGTGTTGTTAGTTAATATATATATATATATATATATATATGTCTATTATTTTGTTGGCAATAATGGAGTATTGTTGGGAATAAAGTTTATGTTTAAAAAAAATATATATATGAGAGAATAGAAGTTTTAAATAAAAAGGAAGTAAAGTTTTTTTTTTGATATTATAATTATGAGCGTAAGTTAATAAATAACATAGAAATTAATTATTGAAATAAATTATAGTTTAATTAAGTTGTGTCCCAAGAAATAAATTTTAAAATAAATAAATAAATAAATAAATTCAATTTTATATGAATTAGAAATTTATTAATTTTTAAAATATGAATAGATTAAATTACCTTTCATAAATAAAAAAAAATTAATTTGAATACCTAAAATTTTAGGATTGTCAAACCTATAATTTTAGATAAATAGTAATAATTATTCCTCTTATATTTTGTTAGGTGAAGAATAGATTTTTAAGATTTTTCTCTCCAAACTTTTTGAGGATTTCTTTTGAGGTAAGAGAAATTAATGCAGTTGTTAAATTCTTTTTTTGAAACAATTTTTTTTTTTTATACGTATATACATAATTTGAAAACGTTTGAGTTATATTCCGTTTTATGCATGGATCAAACCTATTTTGCATGAAAAGTATGTTAGAATTTTATATTATGTTTTTGAAAAATAAATGTGGAGATATTATATGTTGTAAATTTGAATAAATGAAATAAATATTTGATTCTGGTTTGTTTGACCGATGTCAACGGGATATAATAGTTGACTTTTGGCCTTTGTCAATGGGATATAATAGTTGACCTTTACATTTCTTGGTGGGGAATGTAATTGATTTGAACCCCAGCCTCTAGGGGTTTCGGTTAGAGGTTACTAGTACTAGTAGTGTTTGGTTCCGTCCACCTTAAAGGAACAATTTGAGGCTAGCCACCCATTTGAAAAGTCCCACCTAACTGGGCACCCTTTGATGTTTGATGACCAAAGTAAATAAATTATTGGAAAGTATTGACTGAATTTGATATGAAATTGTTTGAATCAGAAATAAATGCATACAGTTAGAAATTTTGAATGTATTGGCAAAAAAAAAAAAAAAAAAAAAAATTTACTTACAGCTTTATGAAAATGATTTATTACAATATCTCCTATTTTGCAAGTGAGTTTGAAATATTTGATCCATGGACTGCATTAATGTTCCTTATTGGGCTGTGAGCTCATTCCCATTTGTTGACTACTTTTCAGGTACCCTTAGTTCGGGTGATGAGTGATGGCTAGGTTGAGGAATGGTCATCATTAGGATTTGACTTAGGAGTTTATGTTGGATTTTGTTTAACTGTTAGTTGTGTTCATTCGGATCTTTTGGTATTTGGAAGTTATTTGGATATTGATCCTTCAAATTTTATGTTAGATCAAAGTTGAGTTTTGGAGATTTTGAAATTTGTTCTAGTACTTGAATTGTTTAAGTTTGCAAATATTTGGACAATGGATTTTGGATAGTGGATGTTTTAGTTTTGAAATTGAATTTTGAGAATTTTAGATTTTGTTCCGCTACTCTGAACAGGTATTTGGTAATTGGTAACTTCCAATTATAAGATAATTGTTTGGGTCAGGTTACATTGTAAGCCTTCAGGTTTGAAGTGTGAAATGACCGTCACGCCCTTGGAGTGGGTCTTGGGGCATGACAGAGTGGTATCAAGAGCTAGGTTGTGATCTTGATGGGAACTTGTTTAGTTTACCTTTGGGAATAGATGAGTGACGCATTAGTTTAAGTTTCAACTTCATCTAGTTTGATTCCTTTTATTCCTTACAATTCTGATTTGCTTATTTGACTTCTTAGGGACTAATTTAGTTATACCTGTTGCTTTATAGGACACCATGCCACCAAGAAGACCTGCATCTTCCCAAAACAGTCAGGCTAATGATGATATACCTCCTCCACCTGAGACTTTGCCCCCTATGAGTACTGAAGGGCTTTATAGATATTTAGGGACTTTGGCTGGCTTGGTTGAGCGTCAGGCTAGAGCTACTAGAAGTAATGGTCAAGGACAATCCTCATCTACTAGGGGTAGCTCCTTTGTCGACTTTAAGAAGTTGGGTTCCCCTTACTTTTCTGGTACTTCAGATCCAACAGAGGCAGAGGCTTGAATTATGTAGATAGAGAAATTCTTTGATGTCATTGATTGTTCTGAGGAGCAAAAAGCCTCATATGTAGCATTTATGCTAGACAAAAAGGCAGACCATTGGTGGCGCATGACTAAGAGGCTTTTGGAGGATCAGGGGCTTATTTGTTTGGAGTCAGTTTAGGGAGGCTTTTTATAAGTACTTTCCTGACAATGTTCGACGACAAAAGGTGGGAGAGCTTGTCCGTTTGGAATAGGGGGATTTGATTGTGGCCCAATATGAGGCTAAGTTTACCGAACTATCACGTTTTGCCCCACAGTTGATTGCTATGGAGGAGGAAAAAACATTAAAGTTTCAGGATGGACTGAAGCCTTATATGAAGAATAAGATATCAATTCTGAAGCTTAGTGTTTATTCAGAGGTGGTAGACAGAGCCCTTATTGCAAAGAAGGATAATGAAGAGCTTCACCAGTATAGGGAACAACAAAGGAATAGGAATAGAAATGATGGTGCTCATGGTAACCAAGCACAGAAAAGGTCTGCTCCAAGTAGAAATCAGAATAAAGGAAAAGCAACACAAAATTTAGATGGGATTTGTCCTACTTGTGGCAAGAAGCATGGGGGTAGGCCATGCTATAGAGAGATAGGAGCTTGCTTTGGTTGTGGAAAACAGGGACATATGGTTTGGGATTGTCTAGAGAGTAGGAAGTTTGTATTTGGGAAGCCTAAGGAGGAGAATAAAGATGATAGACAAGAAGCCTAGGGCTCAAGGGCGGGTGATTACTACTCAAAAAGTGCTATTTTATAGCTTGTAATTAACTCTTTTAAACACTTTTGAGTAGTAGTTATTACCTTTTAACCCAATTAACATATTAAGGACCTTTGCAATCATTTCTAATCACTTTGTGTAAGTTTTGGTGTTTTTGTTAGTAATTTGATCACCAAAGCAATCCGAGATTGAGGAGAGTTCTTTGGAATCCATGGAAAAGCAATGGAAAGCTCAGAAACATGAAGAACCGAAGCTTTGAAGTCCTTTGCCATAAGCAAACCCGGAATGCAAGGAGGGGAAGCAAAGAGAAATCTGCCATGAAGCATTCTAGATGACAGTCATGTCAGCCACTTTTGGAGCACTTCCTGGAGTTCAATTTATGCATGCTATATGTCGTTTCGAAGCTCAGGAAGTCAACAATCCAATGTCCTAAAGCTTCCCGATATTTGCGACCGATATTTTGAGATTTTTTACTTTATATATTTGATGTCTAAATCCCCAAACTCTCCTTGTAACCCACCTATCATAGGATTCCTTAGTCTTTAAGTAAGAACAAAGGGTGAATAACCTCTTATATATAGTTTGTAATTTTCTTTAACTACAATCGACTCGGGAGCTTGTTCTCAGAGACACATCCTTTGTACAGTTTTGCAAGGAAGTAAAATACAGAGCCTTTGTTCTGCCTTACCTTCTCGTTTTAATTGTTTTGTATATTATTTACTTTTTATTTCTAGCCAATGAAACTCTGAGGATTTTTCCTCAGAGGATGAGTGGCTAGGCTCTTCGTCTCTTGGAGTGAAGAAATCCGGGTAAGTTTCCTCATGCATAAATTGGAAGTTTTGTTGTTTTAGTTTTTAATGAAGAGAAAGTGTGACCCGTTAATGGTTTTTATCTTTTTAGTTAACTTAAAACGCCTTTAAATCACCTGGGCCAACACTTGGTAAGACAAGTGATCTCCATCCATTGAGATGCACTAGTTTATCTCTTGTGAGCCTTTGGGAGGTGGTTTGAAGGTAGGATTTTCTAGAATAGCCAACACTTGGTAAGCTTTTGGACTCTAAGGAGACATCCATTAGTTATCTCTTGCGAGCTTTTGACGGGTAATCCAAGGTTAAAGATCACCTTGAATGGTAAATGCTAGGTGAGAGGCATGAGCCATTGCAAGATGCATCATTGAGAGGGATTTAGTGTTTGAACCCATTAAGGGGAAACATCTGTACCACACCGGTTCGGGAAATAACTATATGTTAAATCCCCAATGTGAGGAAAAGAAACAAGTGACCGGAACTCCCTTTTTGTATAAGGAACCTGAGCCTAGTGATCTAAACTCCAAGAAACACTTTTCTTTGTAATTAAAATCAGTTACTACTATTTTTGGTTAGCTTAAAACCAATCTTTTTCAAACATCTTTATGTTTTCTTTTAAAGCTAACCTTGAAATGAAAAGACACCAATTCAGCTTTGAATTAATATCAATTGTGAAGTGAAAACCCATCCTAGTGAACGACCCTAGAGCCACTATGCTATGCTAGCTAAGGCTATCCTAGTACATGGTGTAATAGGTTATAAATTTTGTTGATTACTCCCTTCTGAGGACCACAATCAAGGGACACCAACTGGACACGTATCAAATGGCACCACTGTTAGAGACCATTGAGAGGACATGAATCAACTGAGACACCAATTAGGAACGTATCAGCGGGTATTTGCTATGACTCATAGAGATGCTCAGGCTACATCTGATGTAGTGACAGGTACTCTTCAAATTCACACCTTATTTGCTAGAGCCTTAATTGACCCTGGATCAACACACTCTTTTGTTTCCGTATCTTTGCTGGCTTGTTAGGTATGCCGATTGATAATATGGACTTTGATTTGTTTGTTGCTACTCATTTGGGAGATTCTGTTGTGCTTAATAAAATAATTAGAGATTGTTGTGTGATGATTGGGTATAGAGAGATGACATTTGACTTAGTACTTTTGGACCTTCAAGATTTTGATGTGATTTTGGGGATGGATTGGTTAGCTTCTTATCATGCTTCTTGTTGATTATTTTGGGAAAAGAGTTACTTTTAGCATTCCTGGTCAGCCTGATTTTAGTTTTGAGGGGAAGCATGTGGACAAACCACTACGTGTGATCTCAGCCTTACGAGCTAGTTCTTTGCTCAGGAAAGGCTGTCAAGGCTTGTTAGCTTATGTTGTGAATGAGGAAAATGATTTAAAGTTGGAAGACATACCCATTGTAAGGGACTATCCTGATGTCTTTCTAGAGGATCTACCTGGCTTGCCACCAGAGAGGGAGGTGGAGTTCACCATTGATTTGGCACCAAGGACAGCTCCTATCTCTAAGGCCTCTTATAGGATGATACCTATGGAGCTTAAGGAGTTGAAGATTCAACTCCAGGAGTTGTTAGATAAGGGCTTCATTAGGCCTAGTGTTTCACCTTGGGGAGCTCTTGTTTTATTTGTAAAGAAAAATGATGGATCTATGAGACTCTGCATTGATTATAGAGAGTTGAATAAGGTGACGGTGAGGAACAGGTATCCCCTTCCTTGGATTGATGATTTGTTCGATCAGCTTCAGGGTGCTTGTGTGTTCTCTAAGATTGATCTTTGGTCTGGTTATCATCAGTTAAGGGTTAGAGGTGAAGATGTACCTAAGACTGCTTTTCGAACTAGATATGGGCATTATGAGTTTTTGATGATGCCTTTTGGTTTGACTAATGCACCTGTTGCTTTTATGGACTTAATGAATAGGGTATTCAAGCCCTATCTAGATCAGTTTGTGGTAGTTTTTCTAGATGATATTTTGGTGTACTCAAAGAGTAGGGAGGAGCATGAGCGTCATTTGAGTATTGTAATACAGACTCTTAAAGATAAGCGATTGTATGCTAAACTCAAGAAGTGTGAGTTCTGGTTAGACAGAGTTTCTTTCCTTGGGCATGTGGTGACCAAGGATGGCATCTCAGTTGATCCTGGAAAGGTAGATGCTGTGTCAAATTGGAGGAGACCTACTACTGTGACCAAGATTCGAAGTTTCTTGGGACTGGCTAGTTATTATAGGCAGTTTATTGAGGGGTTCTCTAAGATTGCCCTACCTCTAACCAGTTTGACTCAGAAAGGGGTTAAGTTTGAGTGGTCTGATGATTGTGAACGTAGTTTCCAAGAGTTAAAGAACAGATTGGTGACAACTCCTATTTTGACTATCCCTTCAAGTTCAGGAGGGTTTGTGGTGTATAGTGATGCCTCTCATCAGGGTTTGGGTTGTGTTCTTATGCAACATGGGAAAGTTGTAGCTTATGCTTCTAGGCAATTGAAGCCTTATGAACGAAATTATCCTACTCATGATTTGGAGTTAGCTGCAGTGGTTTTTGCACTTAAGATCTGGAGACATTTTCTTTTTGGTGAAACTTGTGAGATATTCACAAATCATAAGAGCTTGAAGTATTTATTTTCTCAAAAGGAGTTGAACATGAGACAGAGGAGGTGGATTGAACTACTTAAAGACTATGACTGCATTATTCAATATCACCCAGGGAAAGCGAATGTTGTGGCTGACGCCTTAAGCAGGAAATCCGTTGGTTTCTTAGCAGCTATTAGAGGTTGTCAGAGGCAATTATTAGGAGATTTGAGGAGTTTACAAGTTCATATCAAAGTTTTAGACTCGGGAGCTCTTGTGGTGAACTTTAGAGTGCAGCCAGACTTAATTGGGAGAATTAAGGCCCTATAAAAGAATGATTTGAATTTAGTGCAACTTATGGAAGAGGTTAAAAAGGGCAGTAAGCCTGGCTTTGTTTTATCAGATGATGGGATTTTGAGGTTTAGGACTAGACTTTGTGTCCCAAATAATGGAGACTTAAGGAGAGAGCTTTTGGAGGAAGCTCATTATTCTAGGCTTGCGATCCACCCAGGATGGACAAAGATGTACAAAGATTTGAGACAGAATTATTGGTGGTCAGGTATGAAGCGAGATATTGCGCAATTTGTGACTCAGTGTTTGGTGTGTCAACAAGTGAAAGTTGAGCATCAACGACCAACAAGGGTTTTTGCAACCACTTTCTATTCCCGAGTGGAAATGGGAACATATTACTATGGATTTTGTGATTGGGTTACCAAGGACCTTAGGGGGTAATAATGCAATTTGGGTGATTGTTGATCAATTGACAAAGTTTGCTCATTTTCTACCTATGAAAGTTAATTTTTCTATGGATCGTTTGACTTCTCTTTATATTAAGGAGATTGTGAGAATGCATGGTGTACCTGTTTCTATAGTATCTGACAGAGATCCTCGTTTCACTTCCAGATTTTGGCATAGTTTACAGAAAGCATTAGGTACTAAGTTGAGTTTTAGTACCGCTTTTCATCCGTAGACTGATGGTCAATCAGAGAGGGTAATTCAGGTCTTGGAAGATTTGTTGAGAGCTTGTGCTTTGGACCTAAAAGGTAATTGGGATGATTATTTGCCCCTAGTGGAGTTTGCCTATAATAATAGCTTTCAAGCTAGCATTGGGATGGCACTTTTTGAGGCGTTGTATGGTAGGAGATGTCGATCTCCTGTTTGTTGGGATGATGTTGGAGAGAAGAAACTTTTGGGGCCTGAACTTGTGCAGTTGACTGTTGAAAAGGTCTATTTAATTAAGGAAAGATTGAAAGCAACACAAAGTAGATAGAAGAGTTATGCTGATAATCGCAGACGAGATTTGGAGTTTGAGGTGGGTGATCATGTTTTCTTGAAAGTTTCACCTATGAAGTCTATAATGAGATTTGGAAGAAAAGGGAAACTCAGTCCTCGTTTTGTGGGACCATTTGAGGTAGTAGAAAGAGTAGGCACTTTGGCTTATAAAGTGGTCTTGACCCCAAGTCTATCTAAGATTCATAATGTATTCCATGTTTCGACCTTGAGGAAATATATTTATGATCCCTCTCATGTTGTGGAGTTGGAGCCTATTCAAATTTCTGAGGACTTGACCTATGAAGAGGTACCCGTTCAAATTGTGGATGTGATGGATAAGGTACTACGACATGCTGTTGTCAAGTTGGTAAAGGTCCAATGGAGCAATCATAGTATCCGAGAGGCCACTTGGGAGTTAGAAGAAGAGATGAGAGAAAAACATCCTCAATTATTTCAAGACTCAGGTATGTCAAGTTTAGAGGACTAAACTTTTGTTAAGGAGGGGGGATGTAACGCCCAAGTTTTTCTTAAAAGGTTAATTTAGGAAATTCATAATAATGATATTAAATTAATTAATTAATTAATTTAATAAAAAGGAAGAGGGATAAAAAGGTAATTTTATGAATAATACCCTAGGTATAAATAGAAAATTCTCTTCTTCCTGTTTTTTCTGAATCGCGTTCCTGTTCAGAGAGAGTTTCCAGAAAACGTGAAGTTGAGGTCAGATTTCAAGGTTTGAAGAACAAACCTCTATAGGTAAGATTCTAACCCCTAGATTATTTTTTAGATTCATTAGTTAATTTCAAGCACATTAGATATATATTTTTTTTTGGAAAAACCCCAAATCTAGATTAGGGTTAGTTTATTTTTTTAAATTCGTTTTAATATCAAAATAGTGAAAATTTAAGATTTTGATTTATTGTTGGAAATTGGAAATTCTTAAGTTTTTAGAAAAAAAAAAAAAAAAAAAACTAGAAGACACGTGTGCACACTGTGAAGTTGGAGAATGGCTTAAGGATTAAAAAAATAAATAAAAATAAAAATGGAGGACGTGTGTACACTAGTGGAATTGGAGAATGAAAAATATATATATATATATATATGTGGGTGTGTACGGATGGAGGGTGTTGTTAGTTAATATATATATATGTCTATTATTTTGTTGGCAATAATGGAGTATTGTTGGGAATAAAGTTTATGTTTAAAAAATATATATATATGAGAGAATAGAAGTTTTAAATAAAAAGGAAGTAAAGTTTTTTTTTTTGATATTATAATTATGAGCGTAAGTTAATAAATAACATAGAAATTAATTATTGAAATAAATTATAGTTTAATTAAGTTGTGTCCCAAGAAATAAATTTTAAAATAAATAAATAAATAAATTCAATTTTATATGAATTAGAAATTTATTAATTTTTAAAATATGAATAGATTAAATTACCTTTCATAAATATAAAAAAAATTAATTTGAATACCTAAAATTTTAGGATTGTCAAACCTATAATTTTAGATAAATAGTAATAATTATTCCTCTTATATTTTGTTAGGTGAAGAATAGATTTTTAAGATTTTTCTCTACAAACTTTTTGAGGATTTCTTTTGAGGTAAGGGAAATTAATGCAGTTGTTAAATTCTTTTTTTGAAACAATTTTTTTTTATATGTATATACATTATTTGAAAACGTTTGAGTTATATTCCGTTTTATGCATGGATCAAACCTGTTTTGTATGAAAAGTATGTTAGAATTTTATATTATGTTTTTGACAAATAAATGTGGAGATATTATATGTTGTAAATTTGAATAAATGAAATAAATATTTGACTCTAGTTTGTTTGGCCCTTGTCAACGGGATATAATAGTTGACTTTTGGCCTTTGTCAATGGGATATAATAGTTGACCTTTACATTTCTTGGTGGGGAATGTAATTGATTTGAACTCCAGCCTCTAGGGGTTTCGGTTAGAGGTTACTAGTACTAGTAGTGTTTGGTTCCGTCCACCTTAAAGGAACAATTTGAGGCTAGCCACCCATTTGAAAAGTCCCACCTAACTGGGCACCCTTTGATATTTGATGACCAAAGTAAATAAATTATTGGAATGTTTTGACTGAATTTGATATGAAATTGTTTGAATCAGAAATAAATGCATACAGTTAGAAATTTTGAATGCATTAGCAAAAAAAAAAAAAAAAAAATTTACTCACAGCTTTATGAAAATGATTTATTACAATATCTTCTATTTTGCAAGTGAGTTTGAAATATTTGATCCATGGACTGCATTAATGTTCCTTATTGGGTTGTGAGCTCATTCCCATTTGTTGACTACTTTTCAGGTACCCATAGTTCGGGTGATGAGTGATGGCTAGGTTAAGGAATGATCATCATTAGGATTTGACTTAGGAGTTTATGTTGGATTTTGTTTAACTGTTAGTTGTGTTCATTCGGATCTTTTGGTATTTGGAAGTTATTTGGATATTGATCCTTCAAATTTTATGTTAGATCAAAGTTGAGTTTTGGAGATTTTGAAATTTGTTCTAGTACTTGAATTGTTTAAGTTTGCAAATATTTGGACAATGGATTTTGGATAGTGGATGTTTTAGTTTTGAAATTGAATTTTGAGGATTTTAGATTTTGTTCCGCTACTCTGAACAGGTATTTGGTAATTGGTAACTTCCAATTACAAGATAATTGTTTGGGTCAGGTTACACTGTAAGCCTTCGGGTTTGAAGTGTGAAATGACCGTCATGCCCTTGGAGTGGGTCTTGGGGCGTGACAAGGTAGAGGATCTCACAAAGTTTATTGAAAGAAGATAAAGAGTTTCTTAGTCTTCTCAGGTCACCCATTGGGTCCAAGCAACAATGCATACATTAATTGACGGTCCAAGCAACAATGCATACAATAATTGATGAAAGTAGAAAATTCAAAAGAGTTTTATAGAGAGAGAAATCATACCCCTTTTTTTATATATATAATATGGAGAGAGAAATCAAGCTTCACTTAGTAGTAATATTTTTTTTTTATCTATTACAAAAAAATCAAGGATATCCTACAAAACTACAATATACTTTTACATCTTTTATTACTTCTAATCATGTAAAGCCTATATGCACAAATAGTCAAGAATGACAATTAATTATATTTTTCAAAAAAATTAAAAAGAAACTATATCACTATTTATTGCAAACTAATTTATAAAGATTGATATTAGTGGATGGAGAATAAACTAGTCATCCTATCATCTTCAAAATTGTATCTTAGATAATTAAATTATTGCAACAATTATTAAATGAAAATGTTTCTTTTTATTTTTTTTATGAAATAAAATAAGAAAAGCATTTTTATTTCAATTTCTTCTAATCATATGGAATGGTTATATGTGGTTCATCACTTTAGATAACATGTATTTAAAGTGAATAATTTTTTTTTTTTTTAAAAGATAAGTCTTACTCTCCTCTTATCTTTTTATCTAGTCAATATGATTAAGCTTTTTATTTTATTTTATTTTTATTGCAAATTGTTTTCTTGCTTTAGATGAAATGGTGTGGCCTATACGATTTTGTAAGACTAAAGATCTTTTGCATTTTTTCTTCGTCAAACACCACAAGTAGTCATATACTTTAGATAACATGTATTTAAAATGAATAAATTTCTTTTATAAAAAAAGAAAAAATGATAAGTCTTACTCTTTCCTTATCTTTTTTCTAATCAAATTTATTAAACACTTTCTTTTTTATTTTTCTTTTTCCATTGGAAATTGTTTTATTTTATTAGATAAAGTGGTGTGCTCCACACAGTTTTGCAAGGCTGAAGACCTTTTTGGTTTTTCCCTTACCAAACACCATAAGTAGCCATGTGTTTTAGACAACATGTATGTAAAATGAATACATTTCTTTTTTGTTATTTAAAAAGAAAAGATAAGTCTCACTCTTCTCTTATCTTTTTTCTAATCAATTTGATTAAACATTTTTTTTTTCTTTATTCTTTTTCCATTGCAAGTTGGTTTCTTTATGAAGTGGTGTGTCCCACACAATTTTATAAGACCAAGGACCTTTTTAGTTTTTTCTTTACCAAACACCATAAATAGTCATGTGCTTTAGATAACACGTATTTAAAGTGAATAATTTTTTTTTAAAAGAAGAAAAAAGATAAGTCTTACTCCTTGTTTTTTTTTTTTTTTAATCAATTTGATTAGATATATATATATATATATTGCATTGCAAGTTGTTTTCTTTCATTAGATAAACTGGTGTGCCTCACACGGTTTTATAATACCAAAAGCCTTTATGGTTTTTCCTTTACCAAACACCATATATAAGTAGTCATGTGCTTTAGATAACATGTATTAAAAGTGAACATTTTTTTTTAATTAAAAAAAAAATCTTACTTTTCCCTTGTATTTTTCTCTAGTAAATTTGATGATACATTTTTTTTTTCCTTTTTCTTTTTCCATTACAAGTTGTTTTCTTTCATTAGATGAAGTGGTGTGTCCCATATGGTTTTGTAACACCAAAGATCTTTCTAGTTTTTCATTTACCAAATGCAATAAGTAACCATGTTCTTTAGATTAACATGTATTTAGAGTGAATAATTTATTTTAAAAAAATATAAATCTTACTCTTCTCTTATTATTATTTTTTTCTAGTCAATTTGATTAAACATTTTTTTTTTCCATTACAAGTTGTTTTCTTTCCTTAGATGAAGTGGTGTGTCCCATACGGATTTGTAAGATCAAAAACCTATATGATTTTTCCTTTACTAAACCCTATAAGTAGTCATGTGCTTTAAATAACATGTATTTAAAGTTAATGAAATTTTCTTTTATTTTTTCTTAGAAAAAAGGTGAATGAAATATAATTTTTTGGTGAAATATATTTTATTACAAAAAATTATTCTTGTGTGTGTGTCACATGTTTCACCATTAATTCATCTCCCTTGTTTCAACTATAAATATCATTTCTAATAGTTTAATAGTAACATTTCAAATGAAATGGTTGATAGAAACATTTTTTTACTCAACACCAACTTTCTAAACACTATAAGTATTCACTTGTCAAAAATATGAACTAAACATTGAAGTTAGAACATGTTTCATTCACCTATCCTTATACAATCAATGTTATCTTGAAACACAACCAAACAAAATGAAGTACAATCGTGTATCCACATGACTATTGTTCCTTTAATAATGACAGGGATCAACTGGAGTAAGATTATTTCCAAGAGAACCTGCAAATTGAGAGAAAACATCTCAGTAAATTTGACTTCTTTTCTCAATCTTCCATGGCTCACTATCGGAACCTAAGCGAAAGAGAACTGTTCATGCTGATAAGAAAATCAACCAAGTGATTTGTTGATTCTGATGGTTAATTTTCATTGGATATGCCACAGAATTATAAATTTGGGAGGGAGCCAAATATATACATTTTAGATAGAACTACTCACCAGCATTAGACAAATGGAGTTGCTACTGTACTTAGACAAAGAGAAGTGTAGGTCCAAGATGCAGGAGCCCGCTGCTGATCTTGATGGAGCCCCTGCTGTAGAAAAATGCCTTTTCTAGCTTCAATTGAATTCTTCTCCATGGCTGAACCACCAATGCTGTTAGTAGAAACAACTCCATTCAATCCATTTCTCAGGCCACTGGGATTGTTGCCTGCCAGAGAAACTACTTCCTTTGATTCTTCATCTGTTCTCAATTGGATACGCTGCATTGAAATCCTTTCCTTCCTCTCTGAATTTTTTAAATCCCAAATAAGACGACTTATGTGAACATATGAGCTGCACATCTTTTCCATGATTGCTTTTTATGCACTGTAACTCTAGAAACCTGTATACTCAATAACACACAACATAAACTCAATCAAATGCTTAAAAAATTATATATAAAAACTTGCAAGGGAATGAATACTCATATTGCAGAACTTTTAAGCATCAGCTAGAGTAGCAAGTGGTGGTTACCTTTTCGGTTGAGACACCATTTCCAAATGAACTAGGTCATGTAGTGCCAGCAGCATTATCTAGCCAAGCTTGAGTTTTAGCTGAAGAACTGAAACACCAATATGAATGAAGGATGAGAGAGAGAGAGAGAGAGAGAGAGAGAATGCAAGGAAGGGCCATGAATTGCTGTCCCAAGCGACCCTGTTGATGACAAGCTTGGCCATAATACCAGATCTTCCAACCAAAAATCAAAGATTAAGGCATGATGAGAATATTAATATGCAGCAGTACATGCAAGAGCTATGTTCTGCATTCTAAGCAATGACCAAAAAAATTATGAAATGGGATAATCCGTTCAAGGAAAAGATGTATACCATTTTTTGTACTATCTTTGACAGTATGTCTTTGGTAGTATGAAACTGCAGAATCAGATAAACTATTAAATCTTAACAAACCAGAACCCAAAAAATAAAAAAAATTATAAAAAGCAAATAAAGCCAAAGAAGAGCCTCAACAAGGCAATAATAGCAAATCAAGAAGAGACCTAATGTGGGTGCAGGGCTCTCCCTTGCCTCTGGTAAAGTTGAAGGCTTTGATTCTGATGATTCGTCAACCAATTCACCCTTATTGTCCATCTTATCATTGTTGGGGAACATTCCTACCAATGTGTACACGGTCTCCACTGCTTCTTCCTCCTCTTTGGTAATTGATCCTGAGATGGGTTGTTTCTGAGACCAGTCTGAGCCACCATGCTTCTACAGTAGCAACTCCATTTGTCTAAGTACAAGCACCCCATTAGTATAACAAACATTGAGGTCTGAGGTAGCAGGTACATACATTATGCAAGCCTCTCATATGAATCAATGGGCTAAGGAGTAAGGCTGGTTTGAGCTGTTTTGGCTGAATGACCTCTTCTTCAGACTACCTCATGGCATAGTGTCACATGCTTCACAAAACCACTTGAATGATAACTTATGATTTCTTAGTGTGGAAATAATCCTAGGTATACCTACCCTTCTGCATACTACCAGAATTATGCTGATTTTCCTGTTTCTGCATGTAATCTTTTTATTACTAACAAGTATAGTTCTTCGCCCTTAACTATAAAAGCTTGCAGGATATAAACTACCATCAACTTCAAAAGAGGAAATGCAATTTTGCAAGAAGCTAGGAATCAAATCAATCATTCTAGAGTGAGGCACTTGTCCAGAATCTTCACAAAAAACTGCCTCAGTAATTGTTTTTCTTTTTCCCTTTTTACATAGTCAGAACAAGAACAAGAAGTAAACTTGTTAGCAAATATAGAACTTAACACAACATGCTCCACTAAACAATTCTTTTCTTTTGTAGGCAGGTTGGCAGATTTTTGCGATTGTAATCCAGAAGAAAAAAAAGATAAACAGAAGTTAAAAGTGAAGGTCAATAAGAAGATAGCATATAAAGATAAAAGAGAATTAGTTCATAATATGATCACACCTTACATGTAAACTTCACCAGAGTTCACCTTTCTAATCAATATTGAAGAAAATGATCTATTTTATGCAGAAAATTTGCATGGCTGTTAAGGGAACCATTTTTGAAAGAAAATGGAACATCAGTTGGCTCATATTGTGAAGGAGTTGTTTTGTTCTTATAAAAAAAAATAAAAAAATAAAAAATAAAAGGAGAGAGAGAGAGTATATAGTATTGGAAAATGAAAGGGAAAGAATAGTTCAAAAGCAAGTCAGCAATAGTACTATAAATTAGAATTTAGAGAAGTATTTGCAAGCCTAGAAGTTTTTTTATACCGTTTGGAACCCGATATAAGAGAAAGCAATCAAAGAAAATAATCATCTCTAGCTATTTTGGGTAAAAAATGACAATGCGAGAAGATGAATAAGGAAAAACAACCAAGGTTGGAATCACTTCGTAATTTCTGGCCTTCTCGCAAGATAATTAAATATAAAGAATTTAGGGTGAAAAAAAGCAGCTTATGTGTGAGTCCAGTTATTAAGAAAAAGTAAGCTCCAGCATGGTAGCGCTCTTTTTGTCTCTTTTCATTGGAAATAGAATACCAAGTTTTAGGCAGTCATTTGATCAGTGTCTACAATGTAACAAAAATTAAAGCTCAGGCTTTTCCTAGCTCAAATTTAAGGTTTAAGCAGTTGTGTTCTTTTTTAGTCTCTATATAATTGACTTGAAACTCAAGCTTGAGCTTGGGCATGACCAAAAATTCATGAAGTGAGTTCATTGACCATACCTGAGTTTTATGTCATAAATGAACCGAAACAATAAGGTGTAAGGATGCAATTATCCATCACAAATGGAACGGCATATGCAAGATTTTCATTTACACGGCTAAAAATTTTGATGGTTGCCTGGATTTACAACAAGGTGGTACACTTTATATCAATGGACCAATTGCAATGAACCAAACTACTGTATATCAATGGAAGGCCATGTTTTAAGTTGAGACAAATGGTGTATACCTCATTAGGAAGAGTAAGCGGGAATAGGAAGCAGGTAAAATAAAATTCAGAAATATATTATGTTTGAAATCACTCTAAAACAAAACTACCTGTTGTGATAAATCACTCTATATATTGCCTATATAGGCAAGGTATGCAGGCAGCAGGTTCACACCAAGTGTAGGTGAGATAACAAATGCTACTTCTGCAAAGCAATGTCCTAAAGGGGAAGAAAGAGTAGGGAAGAAAGAGTACATGTAGAGAGATTCCTTCTTTTACTCAAGAAGTCTTAATCCTAACTACTCAAAAAGCAAATAGTATAATTAACTTTTAGATTTAAAATCACTGCTTATATACTTAATAATGACCACAGAAAGGGAAAGAAATCACCTAGGAGACAATTAGACAACACTAGGAAATATTGAACCCTTACAATAATTAAAAAAGGAAAGAAGAGAATAAGAATAAGCTTCTTGCCTCCAAGCACTCTCCAACTTTAAGAATTAAATCTTGAATCATGAGCAATTTTACTCGGGATTGAATACTTGAATATATCTAATATTAGTTATCGGGATACTTCTTTTTCACTAATTCTAATAAATATTTTAACCTTAAGTAAATGAAAAAGAGAGAAGATGTACCAGACCTAGAAACTAGACATGTGGGTGATCCTCTGTATCATCATGACTTCTTTTGACATTGAATACTTGAAGGCTTTGTTGAGGATGATCTTGGGCTTTGTTATATATGAGATGGATACCACAACTTAGCACTTTGAAATGTGCCTTGGCACCACACCCAACAGGGGCCCAAAATATAGCTTTAAAGTTGTTCCACCTATTGGATCGATACTTACTTGAAATGGCAATCTGAGGGAAATAGGCCACCATCAATGCTGGATCTCGACATAAGTGGCAATCCCTCTCAAAGTTCCAATGCCAAATTGAAACACCATTACTAAAACGATCTTTAAACTTTGGAGAAAATCATATGTCACGCATGAGTTCAAACTGATCTCCATGGGATATCAATAAATGAACACCATGAGGTGAATCGAATATACCACCATCATCATCATTGAGTGGAACACGATGGTAGAATAAATCAAATCCCAAGAAGCTGTTATCTTCGTACCAATTCTTTGGGAGATCTATTGTTATTTCACTTCCCATACTCTTATGACTTATCCACTCTGGTATTCCTTTACTTCCTGGAATAACAACTCTAGTTTCATAGTAGTACTTTGAGCGTGTTGGGCATTCAAAATCCTGTATAAAAATAGCATCTAAATTTCATGCCTTCATTAAAAAATAAAATAAAATAAGTGCCATATGTCAAATTCATACTTGAATTTGTGATTTGAAGCAGTTGAGAAGAGAGGACCAGAGTGGATGCATTGGATCACTTGATAAAGTTTCCAGGCATGGACAACCATGTGCTCCTATCCATCTTAAACTTGATTGAACCTTTGGAATTTCTTCAAGCATCGGGCAGTGATTCATGCGAAGGATATCTAGCTGAGAAAGTTCAATGATGCCAACAGGTATGCAACGAATATTGGTTTCACTCATAGTTAACGATTCCAATGAGAACAAGTACCATAAATCACTAGGGATTGCTCCTTCCATCAGATTGCAACCACCTATATCTAGCTCTCTTAAGCAACGCTGTAGGCTTCTCAAACTATTTGGCAATTTGTGGAGCTTTGGATTGTGATGAACACGAAGAGAAAGAAGACACGTTAAATTACCAATGTTGTCTGGAAGAGTCTCAAGGTTCTCACAATAGCTCAATTCCAAGCGTGTAAGCCGTTTTAGACGTTCAATTGATGATGGCACCTCTGTTATAGCCGATACACAGAAACTAAGGTATATTAAATGTTCCATATCTTTCGTGATCTCCGAAAAAATCTCTAGATTTGAACAACCATCGAGATGGCAGTGTCTCAAGAATTTCAACTGACAAATGCTGCTTGGAAGACTCCTCAAGTTTTTGCAGTTTATCAAACTTAAGTCTATAAGTCGGGTAAGATGACTTGTCCAGTAGGATAATTCTTTAATAGCAGTATTTTATAGTTCAAGATAAGACAGATTTTCCATATTCTTTTGGATCTTAGGGAACTTCTCAAAATTTGAGCAATTATCGAGAAACAACTCTTCAAGAGCCTCTAAGCACTCAATGCTGGTTGGGAGTTCTTTAATACCACTATCAGATAACCGAAGCGTCTTTAAATGTCTCATATTCACAAAGAAAATATCAGGGAATTTCTCAAACTTTGAACACTTTGAGAGATTAAGAGTTTCAAGAGATATCAAGGACCCAATGCTGCTTGGGAATTCTCTAATTCCACTCTCACTAAAATTAAGCTCCCTAAAAAATTTCATCTCAGAAAATGTGCCAATAGATGAACGAAGTTTGTAGAAGCTTATACAACCTTCAAGATTAAGTTTTTCCAATTTTGTCATCCTTGAGAATTCCGGTATTTTGATGAGCTGTTGTGAGTTACTTAGATCAATGAACTTCAATTCTACAAGAGGCTATAACAAAAGACATTTTTTTTAATAAAAAACTTCCATGAACTTGAAAATTAGCATAAAGAAAAAAAGAAATTAAATAATGATTATACCTTTTCCCCTATCAGAAGTTCTTTCATGTTGCTATTCTTCAAGCTGATCGCAACAAGTTTCTCTCCATGAAAATTTGAAGGCAAAGACACTAAACCTTCCCAGTGAAGATAGTTTAAATTAGGAGGAAATTCAAAGCCTTTAGGAAGAAGCATTTTATACTCAACACCATGGCTATAATAGACTTTGAGCAACCTAAGTTTCTTCATCTTGGCAAACACTTTCTCCATCTGGGCAAATATTTTTGTAGTGAACCATTTTTCTTTTGATCTAGACTAGTCTAGAGAAATGGTTTCAACATTTTCCATCCCTTAGAAAACAAGATTGAAGAATCAGGGAAAACAAATAGTAAAAATCCTAACTTTTTAAGAAAAAAAATATTATTAAATCTTTTATCTCCCAAAAGAGCTTAAGTAAGCTATTGAATTTAAATAGATGATTCTTACCTCTTCACTTGCAAATGCACAATAGATATCATTCGGATTCCATAATTTGCTCCATTTGCTAAGGTCTTTGGGATGTTGTCCTTGAACAATTTTTCTACACATTTTCTCAATCAAACCATGCATATATATCCTATTGTGGAAGATAGTTATAAGGCATCTGTCTGATAGAACTCCTATATCTATTTCACCATACAACTCACAACCGTCCCATATTTTTGAAGCAAAATCTTTATCTTCACCTTGAAAAAAACAAGCAATGTCAAGGAGTGTCGCCTGTTGTGTAGTGTCTAATCCATCAAAGCTTATTTTAAGCACATTTTGAATTTTCACTTCAGGTTCTTTTTCCAATTTGTGCAGTTCACTTTGCCATTGATGTATTGTCTTGCCACATAAAAGAGAACCCAAAACTTTCAAAGCTAATGGAAGACATTGACAATAATGTATCACCTAATATGAGAGAATTTTAAAATCCTCTTTTGGAAGATTTGGTTCAAAGGCATATTGACTAAAGAGCTTAAGTGCTTCATAGTCATTTAGTCCTTCAACCTCATATATGTAATCCACTTTAAGTGTATTTAGGCAATATTGTTTATTGATTCGTTTGATCTAGTCAGGTCTTTTAATCAAAGACATTTATAAAACCTATGACCTCATACTAGCGTAGCAAAGTTACTATAGCATAGTGGCTCTAGGGTCGAACTCTGGGATGGGTTTTCACTCTACCAGTGATATTAATTCAAAGCTAAATTGGTGTCTTTTCGTTTCAAGGTTGACTTTAAAAGAAAACATAATCTTTGAATGAAAACGGATGGTATTAAGCTAACCTAACATAAAGTAACTAAAATTAATTAGAAAGAAATTAGAAAGAAAGGTGTTTCTTAGGATTTCAGGTTACTAGGATCAGGTGCCAACCTGTAAAGTGGGAAATTCGGATTTTTCTCCTCGCATTGGGGATTTAACCTATAGTTATTTCCCGAACCGGTATAGGTTTAACAATGAAGATTTAATCCATAAAAAGTCAATAGAAATGGTAGTCAAGTTCCATTAATGGCTTTAGACACTGTGGGTCTTCACCTTGAGTCACTTTCCAATGGCTCGTACATGATAACTAATGGACTGATATGGATCTAGCAATAAGCATCCACAGAGACCTGAAGCTTACCATGTATTGGCCATTCAAAGTGATTCTAAGGGATTTAAAGCAAAACTTTAGATTTAAAAGCCATTTATGAACTCCAACTACCTGTATTTAACGTATGAGAGTTTTCCACTTTTGCATTTGGACTTTTCACCTAGCTTCCTTCACTCCAAGAAACCAAAAGTTTAGCCTCTCATCCTCTGGGAAAACATCCTCAGAGGTTGTTTGGCTTCCAAGAAAAAGAAAAATAAAAGAGAAGGAAAAACAGAGCAAGGCTCTGTATATTCTATATATTGATCTATTTTACATACTTCTATATCTATATATTTTACAATGGATGCAAGGGAATATATATAGAGAAGTTTTTCCAACCTTCCTAGCTAAGAAATCTTATGTTTGGTGGATTACAAGGAGAAGAATGGAAATTTATAAAAAAATATCTAAAAGAAAAGATCTCGCGTGGAGCCGGCAAAACAGAGGAGATTTCGCACCACACATGGGCTGGTGCGAAATTGGAAGGTGTTGTGCGAATTTCAAGGTGTTGTGCGAATTTCGCACAAGCCTGGAGCAGTTGTCTTCCGAAGGCCATATCTTCCTCATTTCAGCTCCAAATTGTACACAGTTTAAAGCGTTGGATTTTTGACTTCCTGAGCTTTGAAATGGTATATAGAATGTAGAAAATGGACTTCGGGAAGTACTCCAAAAGTGTTAAGAAAGACTGCAGCTATTGTCCTCTGTTTTCTTCACTTTGCTTGTTTTTCCTCTTTGCTTCCTCCTTTACTTGGCTTGTCTTAATGATCCAAAAAGCTGTAAAAACACTAAAACTAGCCACAAATATGATTAGAAGTCATTGCTAGGTCCTTAACATGCCAATTGGAATAAAGATGGAGAACTACTACACAAAAGTGCTTAAAACATAATGAATTAAAGGCGCAAAATAGCACTTTTTGGGTAGTAATCATTTATCTCTAGTTGTGATGATGATTCTACTTCCTTTACCATACCAAGCATGATTTCCAACTAAAAATTCTAATTGGTCTATATCATTAACATCATAAAAAACAATAAGAGCCTTTTGAAGTAAAGACTATTTTTTATCACATGGGCTCCTCGATAAATATTGCTTATCTTTTGATTTCCTCCCTCTATGATATCTTTAAGAAGTTGATTTTGTAAACGAAGTAGACCTTTATTTTTGTAAACCTCTTTAGCTTTTTCAAGGAAGCTACTACATTCAAATCCCCAAGAAATTCGATTATATATATATCCAGCAATGGTTGTTTTACCTATTCCGCTAATACCACATATCCCAACCATGCGAACATCATTTGACTCCATACTCAATCCCAAACTTATTTTTAAAAAATGGGAATCCATTCCAACTAAATTATCCCCAACAAACAAGAGTTCACAATTCAATATTCTATTGGCGATGGTGGTAGTAATTTTCTTGATATGCTCTGATTCATACCTAGTAATTATGAAGTAAGTTAGAGAAGAACACATGGTGAGATGAGCAATAAATGGTAAGAAATATCAAGGTAATTTGATGATTTTTGGTATCCTGATAACAATTGAAATTTCATTTACATATTTAAGTACTTTTTTTAGTATCATGTATGCATGACAATGAAAAAGAAAAATGAAAACTTGAACTATATATACTTCTACTTAGTTAACTTTCTATTAAAATTACCCTAAATTTCTTCTAATTCACTTATATTTTAAATAAAATCTTTATAAAATATATTTTATTTGAAAGAGCTTCGAAAATTTTACATAAAACTTTTGTTTGAAAATCTTTTTTAATATTTTGTTTCAGCTATAAAGATTATTGAAACTTTTAGCTTTTATTTATCAAATTAATTCTCTAATAAAAAATAATTTTGTAAAAAATTAAAAATTTTTACTAAATTTTTTAAATATTTTGTTTATTTGAAATTTTATCTAATCATGCCTATAATTTAGTAAGTTAGATTTTGTTAACATTTTGTTATAACATTTAGTTATATTATATGATTTTAGTTAACCCTATCATTAACAAGTTATATATACAAATATTCTTTTAAAATATTAAAATATGTTAACATCGATTTAATTTAAAATTTTGTGATTTAAATATAAAATATATGTTAATATTTATTTAATTTAAAATTTTGTAATTTAAATATCACTCTCTCCTCAATATGAACTTCTAACTCCACCATTGACCATACGATTGAGTTTCACAACTTTGACAATTTAATTATTGTAAAATAAAAATCCAACCATTAGATGCATAGAATAAAAAATGATAGGAAGAAAATAATTAAGCATATGCTAAGAATCGAGAATGACAAAATGGGAACAACATGGAATCAAGGATAACAAAATGAAAATAATTAAACAAATATATAGAATTAATATAGGAATCTGATACATATTTTTATAAATCAAGAGCAATCAAATATCAATAATATTTTATTATCTTGGTTTTAGGAAATAATATTCGTTTCCCTTGATTTTAGGATGTTTATTATTATTTTTTGGCCTTAATAAAATTCAAGGTTTCTATTGCCAAATTTATCAAACTCTTCACTATTTTGGACCCTAATTTTTTATTTGTTTGTCATTAATATGTTGTATCATAAATAGATTATGTTTCTCTAAGACATTTGATTTTACATTTAATTCTTTGAATTGGATATTTAACATCTTTTATGGAACTATCCTAAATAGAATTATGAAAAACCCAAAGTTTTTCAATAATCTATAGTGGATATTAATTACATAATTAATATAGATCCAACAATTTGTTTAACTTTATAGAAATTGATTTTACTTTTAAATTAATTTCTAAAAGGTTGTGTTATATTTTATTTTAAATCTTGTATAGGAATGCCTATTTATCAAATTATGAAATACCTAAAAACATAAAATAAATAAATAAATAAATAAATAAATAAGAAGAACTCATGGTTAAACCTAAACCATATACTTTTGATAATTTCTTTTTCGATTTTTTGATGAAATATTTATATTTGGAATCATATGGACTTCTTTACTATAATAAATTTATAAATATTACTACAATTTGAGAAGTATTCAAGTATGAGGCATGTGTGTCACTAGATTATTAGCCATGCATCAAGTATTCTAAATAATCAACTAATTTATTCTATTTCAGAAAAATATAATTGGTATATAAGCTAAAAAGAAGATATTAAAATTACCCCTCTTTTACATGCCATCCAGAAATATTGCCTGCTTCAGTCAAGGCCTCCCTCCAACTTTGTACCTTGTTCTTCCAATTTTCTTCATACCCGGTTTCCAAAGCTCCCTGCTTATTTACATACATCCGATGGATCTACATGGTAGAAAATTGGCAATACTATTTGCCCATATTTCCGGCTGCACTCCATGATCTTTGCAAGCTCATCTAGGCACCAAGTTGAATGAGCTTAAGTTTTTGAGAAAACAACAATGGAAGATCTTGATATTTTCAATAGCATTTAGAAGCTCTGGTGCAATTTTTTCTCCTCTCTTAAGTTTGTCATCTAAAGTTATAATGCATTTTCCAACCAAAGCATTATATAAGTAAACAGTGAAATTGTAACGGGTGTCTTCCCCTCTAAAACTCAAGAACACGTCATGAGCCCAACCAAGGTTGGAAGAAGAAGAATCAGACGCCATTTGAGCACTTGTGGAAGCCATTGCCAACCAAGTTGCGTGTATGTCAAAACTATAAGACACTCTTCAACTGAATTTTGCCTCTATGAAAGGTGTTGCATGCAGAGGTTAAGTATTTAAACTAGAGAAAAAAAGATAGATTCTAATCAAAAGGAATCATAAAATTATAAGTTGAGGAAGGAACCAAGAAATTTCTAGGAAAGAAGGTGGGCACTCTAAAGTCTAACAAAACAACATTTTTCCTATTGCTTTCACACTCTTGCCTTTTGCCTTGGCATTCATTCATATGCGAATGCCTTTTTTCATTCTCGAGTATTTCTCATTAGCTGGATCCATTTACCCTTGATTTAAAGTGGGGTTCACATGAGCCAAGACCCTACCTCAATCATTAAGCCCATTCTTGAAGCTTTCCTTCACTCTTCTACATTTTACTTTTATTTTTCTTATGTTTGGTATTCAACAGCCAGCACTTTTACTTTTTCAAATTTTCGTGTTATTTTGCACATTTTTTCCCTTGTACTCGTCTTTTCTTTCCCAATTGGTATAACAACTAAAGTGTAACAACTAAACATATGTCAAATCTTAGTGACTCAAATATTACAATAGAGATGATTGAGCTTTAATTTGGGTTTTTCTAATATTATAGCAACTTGGGATTCACCCATTGTGAGTCAAAAAAGCTTGGCCAAAATCCTAGGAAGTAATATCATAGGAGATCATTCTCATACACTTCAAGTTGAAATTTAAAATCTAATTTGATACTCGGAGTGGATTTCAAAATTTTATTTATTTGGAAATGGTAACATAAATTCAAATTTCTATTTAAAAAAATCATTATGCATAAAAATTAAAGCCATATATTAAAGATATTATTGTTATGTTTGTTATTTTAAAATACATATTAATTATTTGATGATTTTTTTAATCGAGTATTTGTTTGAAAAGGTAAAGTAAGCTTCTTTTTTCTTAACAAAAATTAAATCATATCACTAAATTTTGTTAGTTATCTAAGTAGCTCAAAATATATTGGCCGTGACAAAAGAAAAAATTAAACTAACTAATATTAATTATTTATTTGTATAAAAAAATTATTTAAAATTAGTTGTTAATCCTTTTATGAGATGTAACAAGAATCATTTGTTCACTAATGGGTCAAAAAGTAATGAATGGGTGGTCACTTCATAAGGAAAGATTCCTTTGTTGACCAACATAGGTGACCCTTTTCTTAGCATTTTCCATTGTGCATTGTATTTTGGGAGAGTTGTGTCTACAGGCTGTTATATGGGAAATATATGGTTTTGGAAACCCATATAACTGAAATATGAGATTTGCCTAGTAATGAGAAAAATATTATGTGTTTTATGCACTATATACTGTTTATATTTGTATTTATGAAATTATCCCTCCATACCTCCCTGTCAGCAACCATCACCAGTCAAGCCCACTGTCACACACAACATGTTTCGCATTGCCCTTTGTTTCTTTCCTTCTTTAACCCACCCCACCTCATTTGTTTTTATTTTTTCTATTTTTTTGTTTTATACTTTTAAGTTAAAAAAAAAATAAAAAAATAGGGGGGAAAAATAACTGTCTTAAAATAAAATAATTGAAAGAAAAAATGAAAAAATAAAACAATTTTAAAATGTTGATTATTACTTTTTATATCATTTAAAAAAAAAATTCTCCAAAATTTTGTCTCAACTATATTTTGTGTCAAAATATTTTTCGATATATCTATAAAATTGAGTTATCGATATATTCGTTAAAATCGATATTTTCATTATTGGTTAGATTTTATAATACTTTTATTTTCAATCCTGCTACCTAGTTAAGATTATTTATTTATTTTCAACGGTAAATGATTTATTTTATTTATTATCATTTATATTATGAATATAATGAATTTAAATCGGTATAATATTAAGATCTATTATTAGATAAGATTTTATAAATTTATTTTTATTTTAAAAAAATTTAAAAATTATCTAAGGGATTTCCTTTATTGCAATTAAATTTTTCTTATGTATTTATATATATATATATATATATATATATATATATATATATATATATATATATATATATTTGAAACTTATATGACTTATTCTACAATTTTCCGAAATTCTTATGACCAAAATTTATGTGAAAAATATGTTATAGTTTGAAGTTAGGCAATTTTTATTTTTACATTTTGTTGCAATAAAATCATGTAAAATAATTTATGGAGCGAAAGCTATGAAAATGAATAATAGATATCATTTACATATTTTTATAATAAAAAACATTAATATTTTGTATATCTATGGTCAAAAGTTGTACATAACAATTTTTTACAATTATACAGCTAAAAGCAATATAAAAAAAATTTCAAAATCTAAAGTTATGCAAATATTCCATTTGATTGTAATAAAAAAATTTATAATTAGAAGTTATGAGAAAATTATTACTTTTTTTATAAAAAGAAGAATATGTGCATATCTTGTAATTATTAGTTTTGTGCTTATAATATAAAGTAGATTTATTTTAAAATATTTGTCTCATATATTGTATGATATATACATAACGGATGATGGTAATATAGCTCAAGTAAATTTGATTGCAAACTCTTAAAGAGATAAAATTAGTGACGGTAAATTTATGTCACTAATGATATGAAATTTCATGTGAATGCCATTTTATCTTCTATCAAATCCAAAAGAATTTGACATGACGAACATGATTCATAAAGTAAATAATAACATATCAACACATTATAAGTCATTTATGTATATACAATGTCATGTCAAACTCTTTTGGATCTGATAGAATATAAAATGTCATTCACATGGAATTTTATATCATTAGTGACATAAATTATCGTCTTTAATTTTCTCTCTTTAAGAGTTTGCAATCAAATTTACTTGAGCTATATTACCATCGTCCGTTATGTATATATCATACAATATATGAGACAAATATTTTAAAATAAATCTACTTTATATTATAAGCACAAAACTAATAATTACGAGATATGCATATATATATATATATATATATATATATATATATATTTAAAAAAGTAATAATTTTCTCATAACTTCTAATTATAAATTTTTTTGTTACAATCAAATGGAATATTTGCATAACTTTAGATTTTGAAATATTTTTTTTATATTGCTTTTAGCTGTATAATTGTAAAAAATTGTTATGTACAACTTTCGACCTTAGATATACAAAATATTAATGTTTTTTATTATAAAAATATGTAAATAATATCTATTATTCATTTTCATAGCTTTCACTCCATAAATTATTTTACATGATTTTATTGCAACAAAATGTAAAAATAAAAATTGCCTAACTTCAAACTATAACATATTTTTTCACATAAATTTTGGTCATAAGAATTTCAAAAAATTGTAGAATAAGTCATATAAGTTTCAAATATATATATATATATATATATATATATATATATATATATAAATACATAAGACAAATTTGATTGACAATAAAGGAAATCCCTTAGATAATTTTTAGATTTTTTTAAAAATTAAAATAAAATTATAAAATCTTATCTAATAATAGATCTTAATATATATTTCCCATATAACAGCCTGTAAACACAACTCTCCCAAAATACAATGCACAATGGAAAATGCTAAGAAAATGGCCACCCATGTTGGTCAACAAATGAATCTTTCCTTATGAAGTGACCACTCATTCATTACTTTTTGACCAATTGGTGAACAAATGATTCTTGTTACATCTCATAAAAGGATTAACAACTAACTTTAAAGAATTTTTTATACAAATAAATAATTAATATTAGTTAATTTAATTTTTTTTACAACTAATTTTTTATATTATATTTTTAGTTTATTTCTTAGAACTTTACTTTTTTTGCTTTTTTATTTTTTCTTCCAATTATTTTATTTTAAGACAGTCATTTTCCCCCACTATTTTTATTTTTATTTTTATTTTTCACTTAAAAGTATAAAACAGAAAAACAGAAAAAATAAAAACAAATGAGGTGGGATGGGTTAAAGAAGGAAAGAAACAAGGCGCAATGCGAAACATGTTACGTGTGACAGTTGGCTTGACTGGTGATGGTTGCTGACAGGGAGCTAAGGAGTGGTAATTTCATAAGTACAAATATAAACAGTATATAGTGCATGAAACACATAATATTTTCCTCATTATCAGCCAAATCTCATATTTCAGTTATATTGGTTTCCAAAACCATATATTTCCCATATAACAGCATGTAAACACAACTCTCCCAAAATACAATGCATAATGAAAAATGCTAAGAAATGGCCACCTATGTTGGTCAACAAATGAATCTTTCCTTATGAACTAACCACCCATTCATTACTTTTTGACCCATTGATGAACAAATGATTCTTATTACATCTAATAAAAGGATTAACAACTAATTTTCAAATTTTTTTTATAGCAATAAAAAATTAATATCAGTTAGTTCATTTTTTTTATACGACCATTTTTTTTTTATCTTTTTAGTTTATTTCTTAGAATTTTATTTTTTTCTCTATTCGTTTTTTCTTCCAATTATTTTATTTTAAGATAGTTATTTTTCCCCCCTATTTTTTTTTTATTTTTAACTTAAATGTATAAAGCAGAAAAATAGAAAAAATAAAAACAAATGAGGTGGGTTGAGTTAAAGAAGGAAATAAACAAGGGGCAATACGAAACATGTTATGTGTGACAGTTGGCTTGACTGGTGATGGTTGCTGACAAGGAGGTATGGAGGGGTAATGTCGGAAATACAAATATAAACAGTATATAGGGCGTGAAACACATAATATTTTTCTCATTAGTAGCCATTTCTCATATTTCAGTTATATGGGTTTCCAAAACCATATACTTCCCATATAATAGCCTATAAACAGAACTCTCTCAAAATACAATGCACAATGGAAAATGCTAAGAAAATGGCCACCCATGTTGGTCAACAAAGGAATCTTTCCTTATAAAGTGACCACCCATTCATTACTTTTTGACCAATTGGTGAACAAATGATTCTTGTTACATCTCATAAAAGGATTAACAACTAATTTTAAATAAATTTTTTATACAAATAAATAATTAATATTAGTTAGTTTAATTTTTTTAAACAACTAATTTTTTATTTTTTTTATCTGTTTAGTTTATTTCTTAGAATTTTATTGTTTTATTTTCTCGTTTTTTCTTCCAATTATTTTATTTTAAGACAGTTATTTTCCCCCCTATTTTTATTTTTATTTTTTTTTTACTTAAAAGTATAAAATAGAAAAATAGAAAAAATAAAAACAAATGAGGTGGGATGCGTTAAAGAAGGAAAGAAACAAGGGGCAATGCTAAACATGTTACGTGTGACAATTGGCTTGACCGGTGATGGTTGCTGACAGGGAAGTATGGAGGGGTAATTTCGGAAATACAAATATAAACAGTATATAGGGCATGAAACACATAATATTTTTCTCATTACCAGCCAAATCTCATATTTCAGTCATATGGGTTTCAAAAACCATATATTTCCCATATAAAAGTCTGTAAACACAACTCTCCCAAAATACAATGCATAATGAAAAATGCAAAGAAAATGGCCACCCATGTTGGTCAACAAAGGAATCTTTCCTTATAAAGTGACCACCCATTTATTACTTTTTGACCAATTGGTGAACAAATGATTCTTGTTACATCTCATAAAAGGATAAACAACTAATTTTAAATAATTTTTTTATACAAATAAATAATTAATATTAGATAGATTAATTTTTTTATACAACCAATTTTTTATTTTTTTTACTTTTTAGTTTATTTCTTAGAATTTTTTTTTTCTCAATTCGTTTTTTCTTCCAATTATTTTATTTTGAGACAGTTATTTCCCCCCTCCCTTTTTTTTATTTTTTTTTAACTTAAAAGTATAAATTAGAAAAATAGAAAAAATAAAAAAAAATGAGGTGGGATGGGTTAAAGAAGGAAAGAAACATGGGGCAATGCGAAACATGTTACGTGTGACAGTTGGCTTGACTGGTGATGGTTGCTGACAATGAGGTATGGAGGGGTAATGTCGGAAATACAAATATAAACAGTATATAGTGCATGAAACATATAATATTTTTCTCATTACCAGACAAATCTCATATTTAAGTTATATGGGTTTCCAAACAATATATTTCCCATATAGCAGCCTGTAAACACAACTCTCCCAAAATACATTGCACAATGGAAAATGCTAAGAAAATGACCACCCATGTTGGTCAACAAAGGAATCTTTCCTTATGAAGTGACCACCCATTCATTACTTTTTGACCAATTGCTGAACAAATGATTCTTGTTACATCTCACAAAAAGATTAACAATAAATTTTAATTTATTTTTTATACACATAAATAATTAATATTAGTTAGTTTATTTTTTTTATACAACTAATTTTTTTTTTATCTTTTTAGTTTATTTCTTAGAATTTTATTTTTTTTTCTTTTCCTTTTTTCTTCCAATTATTTTATTTTAAGAAAGTTATTTTTCCCCCCTATTTTTATTTTTATTTTTATTTACTTAAAAGTATTAAACAGAAAAATTGAAAAAATAATAACAAATGAGGTGGGGTGGGTTAAAGAACGAAAGAAACAAGGAGCAATGCGAAACATGTTACGTGTGACAGTGGGCTTAACTGGTGATGGTTGTTGACAGCGAGGTATGGAGGGGTAATTTCATAAATACAAATATAAAAAGTAAATAGTGCATGAGACACAAAATATTTTTCTCATTAGCAGCCAAATCTCATATTTCAATTATATGAGTTTTCAAAACCATATATTTCCCATATAACAGCCTGTAAACACAACTCTCCCAAAATACAATGCACAATGGAAAATGCTAAGAAAATGGCCACCTATGTTGGTCAACAAAGGAATCTTTTCTTATGAAGTGACCACCCATTCATTACTTTTTGACCCATTGGTGAACAAATGATTATTGTAACATCTCATAAAAGGATTAACAACTAATTTTAAATAATTTTTTTTATACAAATAAATAATTAATGTCATTTAGTTTAATTTTTTTTTATACAACCAATTTTTTTTTTTATATTTTTAGTTTATTTCTTAGAATTTTATTTTTTTCTCTTTTCATTTTTTCTTCCAATTATTTTATTTTAAGACAGTCATTTTTCCCCTCTATTGTTTTATTTTATTTTTAACTTAAAACTGTAGAACAGAAAAATAGAAAAAATAAAAACAAATGAGGTGGGTGGGTTAAAGAAGGAAAGAAACAATAGGCAATGCGAAACATGTTACGTGTGACAGTTGGCTCGACTGGTGATTGTTGCTGACAGCGAGGTATGGAGGGGTAATTCACAACTCTCCCAAAATGCATTGCACAATGGAAAATGCTAAGAAAATGGCCACCCATGTTGGTCAACAAAGGAATCTTTCCTTATAAAGTGACCACCAATTCATTACTTTTTCACCAATTGGTGCACAAATGATTCTTGTTACATCTCATTAAAGGATTAACAACTAATTTTAAATAATTGTTTTATACAAATAAATAATTAATATTAGTTAGTTTAATTTTTTTATACAGCTAATATTTTTTTTTTTTTAGTTTATTTCTTAGAATTTTATTTTTTATTTTTTCATTTTTTCTTCCAATTATTTTATTTTGAGACAGTTATTTTTCCCCCCTATTTTTTATTTATTTTTAACTTAAATGTATAAAACAGAAAAATAGAAAAAATAAAAACAAATGAGGTGGGTTGGGTTAAAGAAGGAAAGAAACAAGGGGCAATGCGAAACATGTTATGTGTGATAGTTGGCTTGACTGTTGATGGTTGCTGACAAGGAGGTATGGAGGGGTAATTTCAGAAATACAAATATAAATAGTATATAGGGCGTGAAACACATAATATTTTTCTCATTAGCAGCCAAATCTCATATTTCAGTTATATGGGTTTCCAAAACCATATACTTCCCATATAACAGCCTGTAAACACAACTCTCCCAAAATACAGTGCACAATGGAAAATGCTAAGAAAATGGCCACCCATGTTGGTCAACAAAGGAATCTTTCCTTATAAAGTGACCACCAATTCATTACTTTTTGACCAATTGGTGAACAAATGATTCTTGTTACATCTCATAAAAGGATTAACAACTAATTTTAAATAATTTTTTTATACAAATAAATAATTAATATTAGTTAGTTTAATTTTTTTATTCAACTAATTTGTTATTTTTTTTATCTGTTTAGTTTATTTCTTAGAATTTTATTGTTTTATTTTTTTGTTTTTTCTTCCAATTATTTTATTTTAAGACAGTTATTTTCCCCCATATTTTTAGTTTTATTTTTTTTTTACTTAAAAGTATAAAATAGAAAAATAGAAAAAATAAAAACAAATGAGGTGGGATGCGTTAAAGAAGGAAAGAAACAAGGGGCAATGCGAAACATGTTACGTGTGACAATTGGCTTGACCGGTGATGGTTGCTGATAGGGAGCTATGGAGGGATAATTTCGGAAATACAAATATAAACCGTATATAGGGCATGAAACACATAATATTTTTCTCATTACCAGCCAAATCTCATATTTCAGTCATATGGGTTTCAAAAACCATATATTTCCCATATAAAAGCCTATAAACATAATTCTCTCAAAATACAATGCACAATGGAAAATGCTAAGAAAATGGCCACCCATGTTGGTCAACAAAGGAATCTTTCCTTATAAAGTGACCACCCATTTATTACTTTTTGACCAATTGGTGAACAAATGATTCTTGTTACATCTCATAAAAGGATAAACAACTAATTTTAAATAATTTTTTTATACAAATAAATAATTAATATTAGTTAGATTAATTTTTTTATACAACCAATTTTTTATTTTTTTTTATCTTTTTAGTTTATTTCTTAGAATTTTATTTTTTATTTTTTCATTTTTTCTTCCAATTATTTTATTTTAAGACAGTTATTTTCCCCCCTATTTTTTTTTTTTATTTTTGACTTAAATGTATAAAACAGAAAAATAGAAAAAATAAAAACAAATGAGGTGGGTTGGGTTAAAGAAGGAAAGAAACAAGGGGCAATGCGAAACATGTTATGTGTGACAGTTGGCTTGACTGGTGATGGTTGCTGACAAGGAGGTATGGAAGGGTAATTTCGGAAATACAAATACAAACAGTATATAGGGCGTGAAACACATAATATTTTTCTCATTAGCAGCCAAATCTCATATTTAAGTTATATGGGTTTCCAAAACCATATACTTCCCATATAATAGCCTGTAAACACAACTCTCCCAAAATACAATGCACAATGGAAAATGCTAAGAAAATGGCCACCCATGTTGGTCAACAAAGGAATCTTTCCTTATAAAGTGACCACCCATTCATTACTTTTTGACCAAGGTGAACAAATGATTCTTGTTACATCTCATAAAAGGATTAACAACTAATTTTAAATAATTTTTTTATACAAATAAATAATTAATATTAGTTAGTTTAATTTTTTCATACAACTAATTTTTTTTTTATCTTTTTAGTTTATTTCATAGAATTTCATTTTTTTTCTGTTTTCGTTTTTTGTTCCAATTATTTTATTTTAAGGCAGTTATTTTTCCCCCCTATATATATATATATATTTTTAACTTAGAAGTATGAAACAGAAAAATTGAAAAAATAGAAACAAATGAGGTAGGGTGGGTTAAAGAAGGAAAGAAACAAGTGGCAATGTGAAACATGTTACGTGTGACAATGGGCTTGACCGGTGATGGTTGCTGATAGGGAGGTATGGAGGGGTAATTTCATAAATACAAATATAAATAGTAAATAGTGCATTAGACACATAATATTTTTCTCATTACCAGGCAAATCTCATATTTCAGTTATATGGGTTTCCACAACCATATATTTCCCATATAACAGGTTGTAAACACAACTCTCCCAAAATACAATGCACAATGGAAAATGCTAAGAAAATGACCACCTATGTTCTTCAACAAAGGAATCTTTCCTTATGAAGTGACCACCCATTCATTACTTTTTGACCCATTAGCGTACAAATGATTCTTGTTACATCTCATAAAATGATTAACAACTTATTTTAAATAATTTTTTTTATACAAATAAATAATTAATATCAGTTAGCTTATTTTTATTTTTTATACAACCAATTTTTTTTATCTTTTTAGTTTATTTCTTAGAATTTTACTTTTTTTTCTTTTCGTTTTTTCTTCCAATTATTTTATTTTAAGACAGTTATTTTTCCCCTCTATTGTTTTATTTTATTTTTAACTTAAATGTATAAAACAGAAAAATAGAAAAATAAAAACAAATGAGGTGGGGTGGGTTAAAGAAGGGAAACATGTTGTGTGTGACAGTGGGCTTGATTAGTGATGGTTGCTGATAGAGAGGTAAGGAGAGGTAATTTCAAAAATACAAATATAAACAGTATATAGTGCATGAAACCCATAATATTTTTCTCATTACCAAACAAATCTCATATTTCAGTTATTTGGGTTTCCAAAACCATATATTTCCCATATAACAGCCACCACTCACCCAATATACAATGCACAATGGAAAATGCTAAGAAAATTGCCACCCATGTTTGTCAACAAAGGAATCTTTCCTTATGAAGTGACCACCAATTCATTACTTTTTGACCCATTGGTGAACAGATGATTCTTGTTACATCTCATAAAATGATTAAAAACTAATTTTAAATAATTTTTTTTATACAAATAAATAATTAATATAAGTTAGTTTAATTTTTTTTATACAACTAATTTTTTTATATCTTTTTAGTTTATTTCTTAGAATTTAATTTTTTTCTCTTTTCGTTTTTTCTTCCAATTATTTTATTTTAAGACAATTATTCCCCTCCTCCCCCCTATTTTTTTATTTTTTATTTTTAACTTAAAATTATAAAACAGAAAAATAGAAAAAAAAATAAAAATGAGGTGGGATGGGTTAAAGAAGGAAAGAAACAAGGGGCAATGTGAAACATGTTGCCATTGACAATGGGCTTGACTGGTGATGGTTGCTGACAGGGGAGGTATGTTGGGGTAAGTTCAGAAATATAAATATAAAAAGTATATAGTGCATGAAACACATAATATTTTTCTCATTACCAGAAAAATCTCATATTTCAGTTATATGGGTTTCCAAAACCATATATTTCCCATATAACAGCCTGTAAACACAACTCTCCCAAAATACAATGCACAATGGAAAATGCTAAGAAAATGGCCACCTATGTTGGTCAACAAAGGAATCTTTCCTTATGAAGTGACCACCCATTCATTACTTTTTGACCCATTGGTGAACAAATGATTCTTGTTACATATCATAAAAGGATTAACAACTAATTTTAAATAATTTTTTTATACAAATAAATAATTAATATCAGTTAGTTTAATTTTTTTTTATACAACCAATTTTTTTTATCTTTTTAGTTTATTTCCTAGTGTTTTATTTTTTTTTTCTCTTTTCATTTTTTTCTTCTAATTATTTTATTTTATGACAATTATTTTTCCGCTCTATTTTTTTATTTTATTTTTAACTTAATAGTATAAAACAGAAAAATAGAAAAAATAAAAACAAATGAGGTGGGGTGGGTTAAAGAAGGAAAGAAACAAGGGGCATGTGAAACATGTTGCGTGTGATAGTGGGCTTGACTGGTGATGCTTGCTGACAAGGAGGTATGGAAGGGTAATTTTGGAAATACAAATATAAACAATATATAGGGTATGAAACACATAATACTTTTCTCATTACCAGACAAATGTCATATTTCAGTTATATGGGTTTCCAAAACCATATATTTCCCATATAACAGCCTGTAAACACAATTATCCCAAAATACAATGCACAATGGAAAATGCTAAGAAAATGGCCACCCATGTTGGTCAACTAAGGAATCTTTCCTTATAAAGTGACCACCCATTCATTACTTTTTGACTAATTGGTGAACAAATGATTCTTGTTACATCTCATAAAATGATTAACAACTAATTTTAAATAATTTTTTATACAAATAAATAATTAATATTAGTTAGTTTAATTTTTTTATACAATTTTTTTTTTATCTTTTTAGTTTATTTCTTAGAATTTTATTTTTTTCTCTTTTCGTTTTTTTCTTCCAATTACTTTTTTTAAGACAGTTATTTTTCCCCCCTATATATATATTTTTTAACTTAAAAGTATGAAATAGAAAAATTGAAAAAATAAAAACAAATGAGGTGGGGTGGATTAAAGAAGGAAAGAGATAAGTGGCAATGTGAAACATGTTACGTTTGATAGTGGGCTTGACCGGTGATGGTTGCTGACAGGGAGGTATGGAGGGGTAATTTCATAAATACAAATATAAACAGTATATAGTGCATCAGACACAATATATTTTTCTCATTACCAGGCAAATCTCATATTTCAGTTATATGGGTTTCCAAAACCAAATATTTCCCATATAACAGTCTGTAAACACAACTCTCCCAAAATACAATGCACAATGGAAAATGTTAAGAAAATGGCCACCTATGTTGGTCAACAAATGAATCTTTCCTTATGAAGTGACCACCCATTCATTACTTTTTGACCAATTGCTGAACAAATGATTCTTGTTACATCTCATAAAAGGATTAACAACTAATTTTAAATAATTTTTTTATACAAATAAATATATTATATTAGTTAGTTTAATTTTTTCATACAACTAATTTTTTTTTTTATCTTTTTAGTTTATTTCATAGAATTTCATTTTTTTCTCTTTTCTTTTTTTCTTCCAATTATTTTATTTTAAGACAGTTATTTTTCCCCCTATATATATATATATATATATATATATATATATATATATATTAACTTAAAAGTATGAAACAGAAATATTGAAAAAATAAAAACAAATGAGGTGGGGTGGGTTAAAGAAGAAAAGAAACAAGGGGCAATGTGAAACATGTTGCGTGTGACAGTGGGCTTGACTAGTGATGGTTGCTGATAGAGAGGTATGGAGGGGTAATTTCAAAAATACAAATATAAACAGTATATAGTACATGAAACCCATAATATTTTTCTCATTACCAAACAAATCTCATATTTCAGTTATTTGGGTTTCAAAAACCATATATTTCCCATATAACAGCCTGTAAACACAACTCTCCCAATATACAATGCACAGTGGAAAATGCTAAGAAAATTGCCACCCATGTTGGTCAACAAAGGAATCTTTCCTTATGAAGTGACCACCAATTCATTACTTTTTGACCCATTGGTGAACAGATGATTCTTGTTACATCTCATAAAAGGATTAAAAACTAATTTTAAATAATTTTTTTATACGAATAAATAATTAATATTAGTTAGTTAATTTTTTTTATCTTTTTAGTTTATTTCTTAGAATTTTTTTTTTCTCTTTTCGTTTTTTCTTCCAATTATTTTATTTTGAGACAGTTATTCCCCGCTTTCCTATTTTTTTATATTTTATTTTTAACTTAAAATTATAAAACAGAAAAATAGAAAAAAAAAATGAGGTGGGGTGGGTTAAAGAAGGAAAGAAACAAGGGGCAATGTGAAACATGTTGCCATTGACAGTGGGCTTGACTGGTAATGGTTGCTGACAGGAAGGTATGGAGGGGTAATTTCAGAAATACAAATATAAACAGCATATAGTGCATGAAACACATAATATTTTTCTCATTACCAGACAAATCTCATATTTCAGTTATATGGGTTTCCAAAACCATATATTTCCCATATAACTGCCTGTAAACACAATTCTCCCTCGTATTTTGGGGCTTCCAGAGAATTATTGTTTATTTGAACCATTTATTCACCAAGTCAAAACGTAATGAATGGGGGTGGTCACTTCATAAGGAAAAATTGCTTTATTGACCAACATAGGCGACCAATTTCTTGGCATTTTCCCGTGTGCATTGCTTTTATGGGGCTTGCCAAGAATTATTGTTTATTTTAAGTTATATTTTATATGAGTTTCATTTTTAATAGAAGAGTTTTTTATGACATCGTTATTTTCTTTTGATATTCACATCAGCATATCATAAATTTATTTTGAATATAAATATAAGATGATACATTATTTAGTTTCTTGGTTGGGAAGTTGAAGATACTAATACCTCGTAGGAAATATTTAAAAAATAAATAAGTGCATATGTCATCAAATAAAACACTGAAGCGAGATTAAAAATAAAATAGTAATTTTAAAAATATGTTTTTTTAAATATGAAAATTCAAAAAAAGAAAATTTATTGAGGCCTTTAGAAAATTGTGAAAGAACATTTAACTAACTACTTGGTGAAGGACTTATATGATTAGTAATTCAAGGAGTGGAAAAAATGAGTACCACAACTTAAATTCAAGGTAATAGGTATAATGTAACTAATAAACTTATATATTATATTATACCCAATAAAAGGTATAGAAAACTTTAATCTTGACGCAAGAAGAAACATGAAATTTCCACAAAACTTTCAAGAAATTTAGGTCAAAGGGATAAGGAAACATGGAATTTCTATAAAATTTTCATGAAATTTCATTCAAAAAATGGTAATGCTAAGAAATTAACAAAGTTTAAATCCTCAAATGTACCTTTACATTGAAGGACTCATATTGGTGGACAATATTATCCTTTTTCTTAATTATTTCTTTTTTGCTTTTATATTTTCATCAATTCTATGTGACTAGGTAGAGGATCTCACAAAGTTTGTTGAAAGAAGATAAAGAGTTTTTTAGCCTTCTCAAGTCACCCATAGGGTCCAAGCAACAATGCATACAATAATTGACGAAAGTGGAAGATTCAAAAGAGTTTTATAGAGAGAGAAATCATACTCTTTTTATATTTATATAATATGGAGAGAGAAATCAAGTTTTACTTAGTAGTAATAATTTTTTTTTTATCTCTTACAAAAAAATCAAGGATATCCTACAAAACTACAATATAGTTTTACATTTTTTATTACTTTTAATCATGTAGAGTCTATATGCACAAATAGTCAAGAATGACAATTAGTTATATTTTTAAAAAAAAATTAAAAAGAAATTATATTACTATTTATTGCAAGCTACTTTATAAAGATTGATATTAGTGGATGAGGAATAAACTAGTCATCCTATCATCTTCAAAATTGTATCTTAGATAATTAAAGTAGTGCCACAAATTATTAAATGAAAATTTTTTTATTTTTTATTTTTTTGTGAAATAAAATAAGAAAAGCGTTTGTATTTCAATTTCTTCTAATCCTATGAAATGGTTAGTATATGTGGTTCATCACTTTAGATAACATGTATTTAAAGTGAATATATATATATTTTTAAAGAAAAAGACAAGTCTTAGGTGGTGTTTGTTTTTTTGGCTTTTTGCTGAAAGCAATTTAGTTTTAGAATTTAGGTTGTTTGTTTTTATACTTTTTCATAACTTATTATAAACTTTTTACTAAATAGAAAAAGTCAAAATATGTAGCTTTTTCTAAATAGAAAAAATAACATATTGGTTTTTTATTTTTTATTTTTTAATACTTAATAGAAATAAAATACTACAAAAACAAACAACCTAATATTTAACACTATTAAGCATTAAAGTTCTATTTAGAATTAAGTAAAAAAACAAACACCACCTTACTCTCCCCTTATCTTTTTATCTAGCCAATATGATTAAACTTTATTTTTTGAATTGCAAGTTGTTTTCTTTCATTAGATAAAGTGGTATGTCTCAAAGGGAGAAAGGCCAGTGCATCAAGCAAGAAATCTGTTGCTCAGTCAAGAACCGCATTAAGATAGATAGCCTATGTGGAAGAATTTTTGCAACCCAATGGACAAATTCTTTAGAAAGGGTGGCTTGGTGGATAAGGTAGTGAAAGGCCTAACCTGGAAGCCATTCTCATTTTTCCTATATGTGTATAGCTTCATCTTGATGCTCTCAGGTGGACCCAATGGGTTGCTACCATAAAGAAAATTCTTAGAAAGTTAATATTAACTGCAAATCATTTCAAAGCAATCGACAAATTAATCTTGATGATCTTCGCTATGTTATGTAATAGTGGTTTGTCACCAATAATCATTGCAAGAGCACACATTCACTTTCAATGGTGAAAATGGTTTGAATCTCTCACAACAATCTCTATGTCAACAAGTTCTGATGCTAACTTCATAAAGTTATGATAATCTACACAAATTTGGATATTCTTCATAATCTTTATAATGTTCCCACTACAAAACATGCTACTTACATTCATCAAAGCGAAAACCAAAGCCAGCTTCTCACTGTGATAATACAGTTGCTCCTCTTTATGCTCATCTTCTATTTCATGCAAGGCCAAACTTATTTAAGGCACATACCCAAATCCTTCAATCCCCTAACTAGCTATTTGAGCCTGACGCATATGGCCTCTCTTTCTGGATGTTGTTGGCCTTCATAAACAAACTCATGTAATTGATTTCTAACCTCAATCCAACTCAAACCTGGTTCCTTTCTTACTATATTTCCTTCCATCTCCCTGCTTATTAATCTTGCTTCATTAAAATGACCATTTGTACAAAATATGTTTGACATCAATACGTATCCTAATGAATTATTGGGATCCAACTCCTACTTTCACTGCAAATAACTTGGCCAACTTGGTTTCACCATGTTTCCTACAACCTCAAAGCAAAGCACTCTAGACCACTGGATCAAGCTCCATTAGCCTTTTGCCTATAAGCTCCTTTGCCTCAAAAATTCGACCAGCTCGACCTAGAATATCAACCATGCAGGTGTAATGATCAGATTGAGGAACAATACCATGATTGTTAGACCTTGTCTCAAGTATTTTAGTTCATTCTTCCACCATTCTAGCATGACTACAAGCTAAGAGGAGGGCAACAAAGGTGGTGCCATCAGGTTAGGCATCCATTCATGAAAAGAGCTATAATACCTCCTTACCTTGCCCATGCATAACATATGCCTTCAACATTGAATTCCAATAAACTATATCACGGGATCCCATTTTGTCAAAAGCTTGCTTTGACAATGCAATGGAGTCGCACCTAGCACAGGCATGAATCAAGGCATTTGCAAGCACAGTGTCCTCCTCAAATCCAACTTTTAGAACATGTGACTGGACAGTCAATGCATGCCGCTCAATTGAAAGACCAACACAAGTTTTTAAGACAATGGAGAACATATGACGATCTGGAGCCAAACACTCTTGAAGAAACTATCGAAAGAGGAGGAGTGCTTCTTCTGGGTCCCGTTCTGCAAACACTGCAATAATAACAGTCTAAGAAACAGCATCTTGATGCCCATCCAATTCCAAGAAGATCCTATAACAATCACTAACCTTTCTTCCTAGCTTAGAATAATCCTTGACAAAAGGCAGTGGCCACTTCAATTTCTGAGATAAACCCAATTTTTATAATAAGACACTGTAATTGAAAACAACATTCAAAACCATCACCCATTCCACACAAGCAAGAAAAAATGTTGACTAGTGTGGCACAATTCCACCAAGGTGATCTATGAGAAGAGCTCAAGTGCTTGATTTCCACATCCATAAACCTGAAACCTTACAATCATAAAATTCCAAGAAACCAAATTGGGAAACCCCATTGCCTCATACACACTCCAAGCCTTATCCACGCCACTACAACTCTTGCAATACATCATAATAAGAGAATTCCCCATATAAACACAAGAATGAAAAGAAGTCTTCAATGCAAGCGCGTTAACTGCCATCCACAGTCGTCATCCCCACCACAAGTGCTAATCACTCTGCCAAACGCAAACTCCATTGGCCGGTGCCAAATTAACATGTCCTAAAGACCCTAAAACACTAAAAGCATGATATACCATTCTTTAGTTTACACTACCAATATACCTAAGATAACATACCGCATCTTTTCCATAATGGATAAATTTGTAGAAAATGTTGGGGAGGAAAATGTTGTTCAAGTAGTCACTGATAATAAGACAAGTTGTAAAGTAGTTAGTATGTTGTTGATGGAGAAAGGGAAACATTTGTTTTGGTCTCCATGTGCAGCCCATTGTATTGATTTAAAGCTTGAAGAAATTGGAAGCATGATACATATTAAGGAGACATTAGATTAAGCAAATATGATCATTGGGTTTATTTATAATAGCTTGAAATGAGTGAATTTAATGAAAGTGTTCACCAAGGATAGAGATTTGTTAAGGCCAAGAATAACCCGATTTTCCACTAAATTCATTTCACTTGAGAGTCTTATACGTTATGAGGTTAATTTGAAGAGAATGTGCACAAAAAATGAGTGATGTGAATTCAATAAAGATAGGAATAGAAGAAGTTTAAGAGATAAGGTATCCAACCCTAGCTTAACTAATCGATTTTGGAAGAAGGCAGGGGAAGTTCAACCATCGTGAAACCTCTCATCAAAGTATTGAAATTGGTTGATCAAGATAAAAAGCCTAAATTGTCAATTAATTATGAAACAATGGATAAAACTAAATTATCTATCAAGACATCAGTCAAACAATGAGAAAATTATTGGGAAGTTATTGTGAGAAAATAAAGGCTATGCTTAAAAGAGAAAAACACCCAAGAGGGGGGTGAATTGGGTTTTTCAAAACTCTTTCTACACAAGAAATTCAAGCACAATATAATCAAGAAATAATGAGATAGAATTAGAGAATTCAAACTCGGATTTTATAGTGGTTCGGCACTTCCTTGCCTACGTCCACTCTCCTCAATCTCTTAACAGAGTGAGGGTTCCACTAGCTTGAAGCTTAAACCAAGCTTCCAATTCTTTACACTTGGATTCCGGCTCTAATGGACTCTTACACAATCTCTTCAAGATTCAAACCTCTTGAAGGCTTTAACACTCAAGTTTTACAAGAAAGAATCCCTCAACCTAGCTCAAAGATAGATCAAATACAAAAAAAAACTAGGATGACTCACAATGGTGCACTAAAAAATATGAAAGTGATGGTTTAATGCACTAAGAAAGAAATGAGAGCTTTTAAGCCAAGAACAGGTAGGTAGACAATTGATTGCAAGTGTTCTTTGTATCATAAATGAAGTGGAGCTCTCAATTTATAGGTTTCTAAGCTCGGAAGCCAAGAAAAGCAAAAAGCAATCTTGACCGGTCGAGCTGGGGGTCGACCAGTTCACTAGCCGTTGGAGCATTTAATGCTTTGGCAGGTTACCGTTGCCTCGATCGGACCCCGACTGGAGGTCAACCAAGAAGAATGGAACCTCAACTAGGAAGAGGAAGCTACTGGATGAGAGAGAGTGTTTTTAGTACTCCTCGACCGGACCTCGACCGGACAAGGGAAACCGATCTATCAATTCCCCAACCAGTTGAGCCGGTTAGTTAGAGCCTTGACCGGTTCAGCCTTTTGGCCCCGAAAACCTATATTTTTCAATTTCTTTCTTTTCTAACACTTAGGCAACGTCTTTAGGTAAATTAATATGCCAATTTTGAAACGTTTTGCCTAAGGTACATTTGATAAAACTCGGGTTTTAATGAAATCATAATTTTAACAAATAAACCAAGTTTTCAAAGATGCATGAAAAGGTATAAAAAAACCTAAGTGTACCCATGCATTCATCTTACATTCATTTTTTATGATCAAAAGTCTTCCAATAGTCTCGATCTTGTATCCATTTGGTCATTTGATGAATTTCTGAATTTATACCTGAGAATCTTTACAATTCAAACCAATTAGTCACTTAACCATAGTTTGTTATCTTCAAAACCCGATTGGAAGAACCCTTGGGCTAACAATTTCCCCCTTTTTATGATGAAAAACATTGGTTATCTAGGAGAAAAAGAAATCTCCCCCTCAAACCAATCATGGATCAATTAATTCAAAATTTATGAATTTAAAACTGAGATAATCAGGACATGCATATTTTCAATAGGAAACAACGTAAATCATGAAAATAGCATATCATATATTTATATAGTAAAGTCAAATGTACATGAAACATAAACATATGAAACAGATGTGACAATGATATGCATGTAGGTCTCCTAGATCCTAAATATCTCTCCCCCTTTGGCAACATAAAAAATAAAAGAAGGGGGTCTCAGAAATCAAGGCTGAGGAGGTGGAAGTGGAAACACGGAGCGGAGGTAAGCCATCATCTCCTCATGCTGACTCTCCTGATGACTCTCAATGCGCTCAATCTTCTACTGGAGATGCTCAAATGTAACCTGTTATTGATCCATGTGATCCTCCATACGCTTAAATCTCTACTATAGATGCTCAAATTGAGAAGTGAAGCCAATCTAATATTGATCCATGTGATCTTCCATGGAGTAGATTCGAGTATCACTGACTATTGCAAGCTCCTCCATACGAGTGCCAAGTGAGCTGATCTAAGCAGATAAATCCATCCAAGGCACATGATCAAGAGCGTGAGGTGCCTAATGAGGTGATGTCTCGGTGTGAAGAGGCTCAGTGAATGATGGTTGAGAAGATGGTCCCGTTGTGTATGTCGGCTCAAACATCATCGGCTTAAGAAAAGTGGCCTCAAACTGAAGTGGAGGGATGTCAAGCTCGGGCTCTCTCTGCTCAAAGCCTTTTTGTGGGTCTAACCCATTCTCCATCTCTTGGATCTTGGCCTCTTCCTCTACTTCAGGATGCACATGTCCCTGTCCCCGGGCATGTGCTGGTAGTCGCTCTGCTTTCCTAATCCAGGACCCATCGGGGGCCTTCACAAGCTTCATCCGCCCCAAGGACTACTCATCGTATGTATCATAAATACTAGGGGCCTTGAAGTTTGTCTCTCTGCTCAAATCAACCCCAACATCCTTGAATACTCTAGTAAGGAAGCGACCATAAGGGAGTACTCAGGTCGTGCTCTCGCAGCATGATATCATGTGCATCATCATCAGATACCCCACATGAATCCGTCTTCCCATCAAAATCGAGTCTGTGAGGAATGCCTCAAGGTAGGAGACCTCATCTCGATGCCCGCCTCGTGGCAGTAGGATGGAGCAGATCATGTGGTGAAAGACTTGGCTACTCACGGTCAGGTTATGTGCCGATGGTTTGCCCATTCCCTAGGCATTTTCAAGGCTGCATATCCTCTGAACAGTCTCTCTAGGCTCAAAACCGCCAAGCCTTGGACTCATATACCTTGAGTCCAACTAGAGCAATGTAAAAAATGTAGCAGATGCTCTCCAGGTCCAGCTAAATCTTAATACCTCTAACGGTGGAAATAATCGGTCCACCAAGTCCATATGTCACTCGCGAATAGAATGCCTTCACTAATGTCAGAAAAATTGGCTCCCAAATAGTCACTACGGGCAGCCACCTCATCCGTCCAAAAAGTCCCTCAAACCCGAAATGCTGTAGTTAGGATGAATTAATATTTATCTCTGGAACCACCTTTCTCTAAGCGAACTTCTACTTGTATATCTGATAATCCTCCACAGTGCTGAAGAGGGTCGTGTCAAACCTCGCCTCTCGGCAAGCCTCCATTTGAGCAGGTTGAGACAGCTCAGTAGGACGCTTACCCTGTGCCCTAGAGGCAGTCGTCTCTCTCTTAGGCATCATCAGAAAATCAAAAAAGAAAGGGACGAGACTAGTAGAGAAAGAACCGAGCACAACCAAGAGAAAACAAACCTAAACAAAGGCCCTAGGCGTGCGAGAACAAAGCTGAAACTGGCTGTGACGCGTGCTAAAGGAGGAACCATCCCAAAATCGAAGCCCTATATCCCAAAAATCAGTTCGAACCCCTCAAATTGCTGCAATGGCATCAAAAAGCACTTTTGGGCAGTTGAAACAACACAATACTTGAAGAACCAGAAGAAACGGGAGAGAAAATGAACCGAGGGAGGGGTATTTAAATTGACAGCCCGATGAATCGGTCAACCGCCTGGTCAGTGGTCAACGTGTTTGACTTTTTTACCTTTTTGCATTTTCTCATTTTCTGATCTTTCCTCTACCCATTTCAGTTGAAATCCCCAATTTTTTTTATGTTTAATGCCAAGGGAATTTTGATTTTTGGTCAAAAATTGACCATTTAACTAAGTATATGTCTATATGATGCATATGACGTGAAATGCATGCAGCAATCATTAGATCATAAAGAAATCACCCCCAGTTGTTTTCTAATATCAAAAAATTGTTCTTCACTTAGAGGTTTTGTAAATATATCTGCAAGTTGATATTTTGTGCTTGTAAATTCAAGTGTAATGTCACTTTTTTGTGCATGGTCTCTAAGAAAATGATGTCTAATTTCTATATGCTTAATCCTAGAGTGTTGCACGAGATTTTTTGAAATGTTTATGGCACTAATGTTATCACATTTAATAGGAGCATGCTCAAAAGACAAATTAAAATCACTAAGTGTTTGTTTCATCCAAATAATTTGTGTACGACACAAACCGGCTGCTATGTATTAGGCTTTTGTTGTTGACAAAGCTACTGAATTTTGCTTCTTACTATGCCATGAAACAAGTGAGTGTCCTAGGAAATGACAAGTGCCACTAGTGCTTTTTCTTTCAACTCTACAACCGGCAAAATTGGTATCCGAGAATCCAATTAATTCAAAGTTATCACCCTTAGGATACCGTAAGCCTATCTCCATTCTCCTTTTCAAATATCTAAGAATTCGTTTTACGACACTTAAATGAGATTCTTTAGGATAAGATTGAAATCTAGCACACAAGCATACACTATACATGATGTCGGGTCTACTAGCGGTCAAATATAGCAAAGAACCTATCATGCCTCTACACATATTTAAGTCAATGGATTTACCTTTCCCATCTTTATCAAGCTTGATGGATGAGCTTATTGGAGTCTTCATTGTTTTGGCTTCTTCCATGTTGAACCTTTTGAGAAGATCTCTTATATATTTTGCTTGATTGATGAAGGTTCCTTCCTTTAGTTGTTTGATTTGAAGTCCAAAGAAGAAGTTGAGTTCTCTTATCATGCTCATTGCAAACTCACTATGCATGCACTTAGAAAATTCTTCACAAAGAGAGACATTAGTAGCTCCAAAATAATATCATCAATATATATTCGAACTAAGAGCATGTCATTTTCTTTGGTCTTTATGAAAAGAGTTGTGTCAATTTTTCCCATTTTAAAACCCTTTTTCAAAAGAAATTTACTCAAATTTTCATACCATGCTCTAGGTGTTTGTTTCAAACCATAAAGTGCCTTTTTAAGTTTAAAAACATGGTTAGGAAAGTTAAAGCTTTGAAAACCGGGTGGTTGTTCAACATATACTTCTTCATTTACAAAGCCATTTAAGAAAACACTTTTCACATCCATTTGATATAAAATGAAGTCTTTAAAACATGCAAAGGCAAGTAGCATCCTAATGGCTTCCAATCTAGCTACGGGGGCAAAGTTTTCTTCATAATCTATCCCTTCTTCTTGATTATAACCTTGGGCTACCAATCTTGCTTTATTTCTAACAATTATGCCATTTTTATCCATTTTATTTCTAAAGACCCATCTAGTTCCAATAACACTTTGATTTGAAGGTCTTGACACTAATTCCCATACTTCATTTCTTTCAAATTGATTTAACTCTTCTTGCATAACAACCATCCAATTTTCATCAACTATAGCATCATTTATATTCTTAGGCTCAATTTGAGAGATAAAAACAAGATTATTGCAAATATTTCTAAGAGATGATCTAGTTCTTACCCCACTCGATGGATTACCTATAATTTGATCTTGTGGGTGGTTGATGACAAACTTCCAATATTTAAGTAGGTCTTGGCTTGATTCATCTTACACTTGTTGAGGAAGGGGTAGTGCCAAAGGCGATTCTTCTTTCTTGGGATTCTCTCCAATTTCTTCTTGTTGCATTCTATATTCAATTTTCAATTTTCCCATGGAGGTCTCCAAGCCTAAATCATCATCAAAACTCTCTCTTTCTTAGAGAAAATTGTTAGATTCATAAAAAATAACATGGATGGACTCTTCTACAACCATGACTCTTTTGTTGAAAACTCTAAAGGCTTTGCTTGACGTTGAGTAACCAAGGAAAATTCCAACATCCAATTTTGCATCAAATTTTCCAAGATTGTCTTTGGTGTTTAATATAAAACATTTACACCCAAAGACTTTGAAATAACTAATGTTGGGTTTATTGTTTTTCCAAAGCTCATAGGGAGTTTTCTTAAGGATGAGCCTCAAGAATATTCTATTTAAAACATAATAAGAGGTCTAAACCACTTCGGCCTAAAAATATTTTGGTAAATTGTTTTCATTTAGCATGGTTCTAGCCATTTCTTGAAGAGTTCTATTTTTCCTTTCAACTACCCCATTTTGTTGAGGAGTTCTAGGAGCCGAAAAATTGTGGTTAATACCATGCTCATTGCAATATTCTTCAAAATCAATATTTTCAAATTCTCTCCCATGATCACTTCTTATACAAGTAATTGTAAAACCGTTATCATTTTGAATCTTATTGCCAAACTTTGAAAACTCATAAAAGGCTTCATTATTTTGACTTAAAAACAAGACCCATGTGTATCTAGAGAAGTCATCCACAATAACATATGTATAAGATTTTCCTCCAAGACTTGGTGTCCTAGAGGGACCAAATAAATCCATATGCAACTATTCAAGAGGCCTAGATGCTGAAATGAAATTTTCATTTTTGAAAGAGTTTTTTATTTGCTTTCCCATTTGACAAGCTTCACAAACTTTGTCTTTTTGAAAATTTATTTTGGGAAGGCCTCTAACAAGTTCATCTTTGTTGAGTTGGGAAATGAGGTCCATGTTAGCATGTCCCAACTTCCTATGCCACAACCAACTTTGATCATGCATGCTTGAAAAGCATCTATCATGGCCATCATATTTTGAAATATTTATAGCATAAACATTATCACATTTATGGCCTATGAAGATGGTTTTATCATTTTGAATATCCTTGATGATGCAATGAGATGCTTCAAAAATCACTTTAAAACCTTTGTCACAAAGTTGACTAATGATTAAAAGATTATGTTTTAAACCATCCACTAATAAAACACTTTCAATAAGAGAGGATGTGTCATTACCAATGTTGCCTTAACCAATGATTCTTCCTTTTGCATTGTCACTAAAGGTAATATATCCTCCCTTTCTCTTTGTAAGGAAAACAAACTTGGATTCATCCCCGGTCATGTGTCTTGAGCACCCACTATCCAAGAACCACTTATCCTTCTTTGAACCCTACAAAATAAAATTCAAGTTGATTTAGGTACTCATATCTTTTTGGGTCTTTGAGGGTTAGTGATCTTGGATTTCTCAATCCAAACCTTTTTAGCTTTAGCATTTTAATTCTTTTGAGAACCATTTCTTAAGGGACATGTGCTACTAATGTGTCCTCCTCTTCCACAAAATTTGCAAGTAGTATAAGGACTTGCACTTGAGGATTCTTTTACAAAATAGTTTTTAAAATACTTTTGATTTTTTTGAGGATGTGAATCCTAGCCCTTGTTTGTCAAAAACTCATTTTTGGCTAGCTAAGATCATTTCAAAAGATTTTTGTCCACAAGAGAAAATTGAAAGAGAGGAGGCCAACCATTCATTTTTCTTTTTCAAAATCTCATTTTCATTTCTCAAAATCTCATTTTCTTTTTCAAGATGAGTTTTAGAATTTTCAACAATTGAAAATTTTTCTTTCACTTCTTCAAGTTATTTTTAAAGTTCTTGAATTTTTTTTTTAAGAGAATTATTTTTCAAACTAAGCTTTTCAAAATCCTCATATAATTCTTCAAAAACATCATGCATCTTCATCACTAAAGTTAGAGTTTATATCATTAAGTTCATCTATTGCCATGAAGCACATGTTACCACTTCTTTCTCATTTTCTTCTTTGGAGGATTCTTCACTTTCACTCCTAGTGGCCATCATTGTCTTCTTCATTCTTCTCTTGGATTTAATTTTTCAGAGAGGACAATCATATTTAATGTGTCTCGGTTTTTTGCATTTGAAGCACACCAAATCTCTTTTCTCTTCCCATTTCTCCTTGTCACCATGAGATAAAGATTCCTTTTTGGAAAGGTCTCTTGTAGATGTGAACTTTTTTTCTCTAAACCTTTCATCCCTCATGTATTTGTTGAGTTTTATTGTGATGAGGGTGATTACTACTCAAAAAGTACTATTTCATAGCTTGTAATTAACTCTTTTAAACACTTTTGAGTAGTAGTTATCACCTTTTAACCCAATTAACATATTAAGGACCCTTGCAATCAATTCTAATCAAATTGTGTTAAGTTTTGGTGTTTTGATAGCTTTTTGATCACCAAAGCAATCCGAGATTGAGGAGAGTTCTTTGGAATCCATAAGCAAATCCAAAATACCAGGAATATGGGATCCTGGTAGGAATTACATCCGGCTGCCGCCATTACACCCGACTGCCGCCACTTTCCACCTGGATGTTCACATTCGGAATTCAGGAGCCAAATGGGAGAGGAGGGCGTTTCAACTTCTCCGGATATACATATCCGGATCCTCTAATAGCGCTCACCCGGAAAGTTTCGCAGCCAATTTTGCACAGTGCCGCGGTGTTCTCCTGAAGCTTCCCGATATTTGCGACCGACATCTTTAGATATTTTTCTTTAGATATTTATCTTTAGATATTTTGCTTTAGATATTTGATGTCTAAATACCCAAAGTCTCCTTGTAACCCACCTATCATAGGATTCCTTAGTCTTTAAGTAAGTACAAAGGGTAAATAACCCCTTATATATAGTTTGTAATCTTCTTTGAAAGAAGGATCGGAATCGGATCTCGGGAGCTTGTTCCCAGAGACGCATCCTTTGTACAGTTTTGGGAAGGAAGTAAAATACAGAGCACTTGCTCTGCTTTTGTTTTCTTGTTATTTTCTTTCTAGCTAATCAAACTCTAAGGATTTTTCCTCAGAGGATGAGAGGCTAGACTCTTTGTCTCTTGGAGTGAAGAAAGCCGGGTAAATTTCCTCATGCATAAATTGGAAGTTTTGTTGTTTTAGTTTTTAATGAAGAGAAAGTGTGACCCATTAATGGTTTTTATCTTTTTAGTTAACTTAAAACGTCTTTAAGTCACTTGGGCCAACACTTGATAAGGCAAGTGATCTTCATCCATTGAGATGCACTAGTTTATCTCTTGTGAGCCTTTGGGAGATGGTTTGAAGGTAGGATTTTCTATAATAGCCAACACTTGGTAAGCTTTTGGACTCTAATGAGACATCCATTAGTTATCTCTTGCGAGCTTTTGACGGGTAATCCAAGGTTAAAGATCACCTTGAATGGCAAGTGCTAGGTGAGAGGTATGAGCCATTGCAAGGTGCATCAGTGAGAGGGATTTAGTGTTTGAACTCATTAAAGGGAAGCATCTATACAGCACCGGTTCGGGAAATAACTATATGTTAAATCCCCAATGCGAGGAAAATAAACAAGTGACCGGAACTCCCTTTTTGTACAAGGAATCTGAACCCAGTGATCTAAACTCCAAGAAACACTTTTCTTTGTAAGTAAAATCAGTTATTATTTTTGGTTAGCTTAAAACCAACATTTTCTATCAAAGTTTATGTTTTCTTTTAAAGCTAACCTTGAAATGAAAAGGCACCAATTCAGCTTTGAATTAATATCAATTGTGAAGTGAAAACCCATCCCAGTGAACGATCCTAGAGCCACTATGCTATAGTAGCTTTGTCTTTGCTACCCTAGTTCATGGTGTAATAGGTTATAAATTTTGTTGATTACTCCCGCAATCAAGGATACCAGCTGGACACGAATCAGCTGAGACACCGACTGTGCACGAATCAGAGGGCTAAATCATCATCTTATTCACTTGGTTTTTCTTCTTCAACATTTTCTTTTTCCTTGGTTGTAGCTTTGAGAGTTATGCTCTTCTTCTTTTTGTCTTCACCTCCTTGTAGCTTCTTTGCCAAATTGATCTCATATGTCATTAATGACCCTATGAGCTCTTCCATAGGTAGCTTGGTCAAGTCTTTTGCTTCTTGAATTACAGTGACCTTTGTATGCCACTTTGATGGGAGTGACTTCAAGACCATTGACAATGTTGGTGAACCTAATAATCATCTCAACAATAGTCTCATTTTCTTTCATAAAAAACAATTCATAGCTTTGTACAAGTAAATTAATTTTTGACTCTTTCACTTGATTTGTTCCTTCATGAATTATCTCAAGCAATCTCCAAATTTCTTTAGCCGATTTGCATTAACATATTATATTATTTTCATTTATGTCCATAGCACATTGTAAAGTAAAAACGGCCTTAGCATTTAATTGAAAATTTCTTCTATCAAGCTCATTCCATTCTTGCTTGGGTTTTGGAACCATGACTCCAACTAGTTTTGTAGGACAAGTTGGGCCATCTTCAATGACATCACATACGTCTAAATCGGTTGATTATAAATGCCAAGTCATTTTAGTTTTTCAATAGGGATATGTTTTGCAAAAATTTCATTATGAAATGAGCTTGATGGAATAGCCATTTCCTCTTAGGCTATTAGCTCTTAAACAAGAGGTTTACCTCTGATACTAATTGAGAAAATAAAGACTATGCTTAAAAGAGAAAAACACCCAAGAGGGAGGTGAATTGGGTTTTTCAAAATTTTTTCTACACAACAAATTCAAGCACAATATAATCAAGAAATAAAGAGATAGAGTTAGAGAATTCAAACTTGGATTTTTTAGTGGTTCGACACTTCCTTGCCTACGTCCATTCTCCTCAATCTCCTAACCAAGTGAGAGTTCCACTAGCTTGAAGCTTCAACCAAGCTTTTAATTCTTTACTCTTGGATTCTAGCTCCAATAGGCTCTTACACAATCTCTTTAAGATTCAAACCTCTTGAAGGCTTTAACACTCAAGTTTTACAAGAAAAAATCCCTCAACCTAGCTCAAAGATAGCTTAAATACAAAACAAAGCTAGGATGACTCACAATAGTGCACTAAAAGATATGGAAGTGATGGTTTAATGCACTAAGAAAGAAATGAGAGCAGAACAGGTAGGTAGACAAATGATTGCAAGTGTTCTATGTATCATAAATAAAGTGGAGCTTTCAATTTATAGGTTTCTAAGCTCGGGAGCTAAGAAAAGCAAAAGGTAACCTCACCGGTCGAACCTGGGGGTCAACCGGTTCACTAGCCGTTGGAACATTTAATGCTTTGACAGGTTACCGTTGCCTCGACAGGACCTCGATCGGGAAGGATAGAACTTCAATCGGGAAGAGGAAGCTACTGATCAATCGGTTCCCCAACCGGTTGAGCCGGTTGGCCAGAACCTCGACCGGTTTAGTCTTTTGGCCTCGAAAACCTATCTTTTTCAATTCCTTTCTTTTCTAACACTTAGGCAAGGTCTTTAGGTAAATTAATATGCCGATTTTGAAATGTTTCGCCTAAGGTACATTTGATAAAACTTGGGTTTTAATGAAATCAAAATTTTAACAAATAAACCGAGTTTTCAAATATGCATGAAAATGTATGAAAAAACCTAAGTGCACTCATGCATTCATCTTACATTAGTTTTCTATGATCAAAAGTCTTCCAATAGTCTCGATCTTGTATCCCTTTGGTTCTTTGATGAATTTTCGAATTTATACCTGAGATTCTTTACCATTCAAGCCAATTAGTCACTTAACCATGGTTTTTTATCATCAAAACCCAATTGGGAGAACCCTTAGGCTAGCATATTGATAGAAGGTAAGAAGGTCAATTGCACAAAAATTTGCATGTTGGAGGTAATAAAAAAATTCTTTATATATTTTTTATTATTTTTTCAATTACAAATTATTATAAACTGATCATTATTTAACTTATGACAACATATTTTTTAAATTTAATATTCCAATATTCGAAATATTTCTCCAACCATCCAGAAATTAAAGTTGGATTAAAGAAGGTTATCAAGAGATTAGAGCTAGATTTGGATCAACAAGTAAAAGTTATTAACAAAATATAATAATAATTTGTGACCTGTACATAATACATTTTTTATATGTAATGTTCATTTAAAAAACATATGTTAATGATCTAGGTGAAACTATTTGTTCAAGGCCAAGGTGAATTTGGAAGTGCATTTATAAAGAAAACAATAAATCAATCTTTTCTAGGTACTCAATACATTTACTTTTATTACAAATAAGAAATCCTCATCTTTTTGTTAAATATATCATGGTGATTAATATGAATGCATTTTTCTTTATTATAGTTGAATGGTGGAACAACTATGGTGACAAAGGTCCATATCTACAAAAAAATGCTATTAAAATTTTAAGCCAAACTTGTTCTCCATCTCGTTGAGAAAGAAATTGGAGCACATAGTTATTGATTCACACAAAGCTACTCAACTGTTTGGCAATGACATAATTGCATAAGTTAGTTTATGTACACTTTAATATGCGACTTCGGGCTAAGAATTTGATGCAAAAGCGAAACAATGAATATTTATACAATCTAATTGATCTGAATCATATCTTTAACAATGATAATATATTAGATGAGTGAATACAAGAAGAAGAAGAGTCTATTTTATCATCTAATAATTTGGATTGGTTAGATAAAGCTCTTTCCCCTAATGAAGAAGGTAGAGAAACAATTCATGAGGATGATAGTGCTACAAGTTGTAAAGTTAGTAGGCATATAAGCAATACTACACAAGAAAGAGATATTGATTCTCATCATAAAGGTAAAGCTCCTAAAATAGTTTCTTCAAGTTCCAATAGTGATGATGGTGACAATGGGGGCAGTAAGGGGTAGTGGCACTAGTGGGGGTAGTGGAGGAGGTGGTGGCACTAGTAAGGGTACTAAAGGAGGTGGTGGCATTGGTGGCGATTATGTTAGTCAATTAGATCCTAACATGTCATGGGCACAAGGAGATGAAAATTACTATGTCACATAAGATACAGATCATGAATATAGACCAAGGATATGGAACAACGAAAGCATGTGGAAAGACTAACTACATTTTCCCAACGATGATGATTATTTGAGTGGGCATGATCATCATAGATCTGATTATTACCGTGTTGATGAGCACTTGTAGACTCTGGGTGTAGGATTAAGGTCGTATTTCAGAGGAGTAGATGATAGATCATATCACAACTTTAAAGACTGCGATAACTCTTCCAGTACTTTTAGTAGAAATAATTTTGATCGATTTCTAAGGATGTATTTGGAGAGATATTCAAATACTAGAACATGAGCTAGTGATTCCTATGGATATGATCAATCTTCTAGTAGCAACACTATTGCTTATCAAGGTTTTGGATACTATCAATATGGTATTAATTCTGAACAGCCTCTAAAGTCATATTTTCCTGATTATAGATCATCATGCCAATCATCTAAGCTAACATATTCGAGTTATAAAAAATTCTTTCAACTATATCCTCACTACGAAAATTACCATCCTAATTTGTATACTCGTTGAAGGACTAATGATGATTTTGATCCTCCTTATCATTCAACATGGAATTGATTATTATATTGTATGTATGTTAGTAAAAATGTTATTATATTTGAAATAAAATAATTTTCTATTATTAGCATTATCATAAATAACTTTCAACAGATACTTTTATTACTATTTAAATAATGTTAGATATGAGGAAATTTTTTTATTATTTTTGGTTTATTTAATTGTACATTTTTAAGATAATTTACATAATATTTTTATAATTTTTTAAAAATTTTAATTAGTTTAGTTTATGTATTGTCCAATACCAAGTCAATACACCGAGACTAATATGCCTCAAAACCCTTTAAGTAAGTGATCGATACTGTGACTTTGAGCCATGGGGTTTCTTGCTATCCAAATAGGCTTAATTCTCCTTTTCTAGTACTTTCTTGTGATTCAAATGGAACCTTTTGATGAATCTTTAAAAGGAAGAGGGACATTCATTTTGTCAAGTAAGGAAGACTTGTAAATGTACAAGGGCTCTCATGGTGACCCTATGAGTCAAAAGGAAAAAATGTTTAAGTAGATAAATTTTAACTAGAATCTTATACTATCAAATTCATAAGCATTGTAAAATTTGCAAAGAACTACATATGATAAATAAAAAGAAGGTGCATATGATAAATAAGGAGAACGTATTATTTGAATTGTCTATCTTTTTATGTTAAAATGTGTCTTTGTTTTTCCTCTGGCCAAAACACTCTCATTATTTTGTACCTAAATCCATGTACTAAGTCTTATTTTCTTTGCACCTTAATTTTATTTCTTTTGTATTTAACACATATTCCATTGTCCTTTCATTTAATAATTCCTACTTAAAAGATTTTGTTAAAATTTAATATTTTTTACTTAATAACTTAGATTGATTTAAGTTAAATTATTCTTAAATCATTGATTTAAACTTTATTATTTAATTTTGACTTTTTAAAAGCTAACTTAAAATCTTTCTAAATCATTAATGAACACATTTACCCACATAATTTTAATTAATATTTATCTTATTCTTAAGTTATTACCTTAACATTTATTACTTACTTTTTACTTCAATTCCAAGTTTTTCTATAAAGTTGATTTAATTTTTTTTTTGAATCATTAAATTAACATATTTACTCTCATTAATTTCAATTAATATTTATCTTTGCTAATTTTAACCAATATTTATGTTCATTAATTTTAAACAATAAACATTCATGTTAAAAACATTGTAGATGCATAAATGTCATAGAATTATAAATGTAAAAAATAAAAATAAAACTTTCACTAAAAATAAACAAATAGGACAAAAGAGTAAAATTAAGAAAAGATTATTTTTTTAACTTATCATCTTAACTTATTTTAAATTTTAAATTATAATATTGAGTTAATTTATCAAATATCTTTAATATAGTTAATAACTTAAATTTATTCATTAAATTATATTAAATCATCAAATCAGTTTCCCAAACACCATCATAGTCATACATTTGAAGGACTCAAATTTTGAGTGCGATATTGTACCTATTTTATAACAAAATATTTCCTTGGCATTTTTTTTTCCTTGGGTTTTTCTTTCCTTTTCTTTTCATTCCTTTCTTTTGTTTTTTATTTTTCACGTTGGAAGTTAAAGGATCATTTAATGCTAATGATTTTTCAGTACCTACACTGACATAAACGGTGTTACATTGGGATTGTTGAATATAATTAAAAAAGGAATTGATGGTTTATTAATTTAGAGTGCATTTGATAGTGATTTTAGGAATAGTTTTTAACTTTTATAACACTTGGAAGATAAAAGTTTTCAAGTGTTAAAAAGACTAAAAACACTTTTCAGAATCAGTATCAAATGCACTCTTAATATTTGATATTTGAGTATCACTAGACATGTGGTAACCTTATTCAATCTATGTACCAAATATGGAATCAAATGAGATAATTTAGTACCAAATTGATAAGACCATTTTTATTTTTTTTTTTGTTTAGAAGATTGCAAATGTAAGCATAGTAAAATGTGTGTGAGACATTCTTATGAACACCTATAAAGGGATAGAGACAATACAAAATGTTCGATTACAAACTTTGAGAAGCCAATTCAAGCTTATTTAGATGGGGAAAACAAAAGGAATCTCAAACTATTTTTTTCAAACATTAGTTCTTGTCAATCAAATAAAATCTAATGATGAAAACATTTCAGATCTCCAAGTTATGGAGAAAATTCTTTGAACCTTAACCATGCAATTTGAGTACAAGGTAACAACAATTGAAGAATTGAAAGACTTTAGTATCACAATGTTGGATGAATTAATAGGTTTCTTGCAAGCCTATAAATTACATTTAGATAAAATGTCTTAAATTGAGGTGGAAGAAGTAAAACGAAGCAAAATAACCCTTAGAAAAGAAAAAAAAAAGTCTCAAAATAATTTTAAATCAAGTTAAAAAAATGTTAGAATTGATGGAATGGAGGACAAGGAAATTCTAGATCAGGCCAAAAAGGTTAAAGAGGTAATACTTTAACTCAAACAAATAAAATTCTCATATCTAATGTTATAATTGCAAAAAACTAGTTATTATAAATTAGACTAGGATGCTTCAAATGAGCCTCCCCATGGGTTTATATAGAGCCCAGGAAGCTTTTGGATACTCCTACACTTAGCCATTAGTGGGAAAAGTGTTGAAGGTTCTAAAGATGCCTAGAGAAGTCCACACATCTCTACACTATGATGGAAGGCATGAGAGGAGTCCAAAGCTTTCTAGAGAATTCTAGAGATCTCTTGCATATTCTTGTACATAGGCTTGTACATAGAATTGTGTAGGGTGTTCTAGAATCTTCTTGATTTGTAAAAAGCTCTCCAAGGTTCCAGAGAGTTCCATTGGTGCCTATAAATAGGTGAGGGCCTCATTTGGATAAGGCACCAAGCAAGTGAGTTCCCAAAGCACTTGTAAAGCTTCATTTGAGCAATAAAAACTTCATTTTTTAAGAGTTGTCTACTACGCCTTCTAAAGCTTCCAAGCCGTGAGCATCTTAGCCTAGCAAGCTAAGCATTGGGAGTAAGGCTGACTTAGCAAGAACAAGTGTCTTGACTTTTCTAAGTTCTGCGCGAGCTTAGGAAAAGACTAAGTCCGTGACAATTGGTTTCAAAGCGCGACTATGAAGCGGGCATAGTAAAGGAAGCATGTCAGGCTCCAACGTGGAGAAGACTAGCGAGCAAACCCATAGAAAGAAAAGAGATCGAGCCTACTACAGAGGGCAAGGGCAGGAAAGATAAATCTCGTGACGACATAGCTAATATGGAGGGAAGGTTAGTCAAGGTGGAGCTAGCCATGACAAACACCCAGGAAGGGGTGGACTTGATTGAGTAAGGCATGGAGAAGGACTTAGAGGATCTAAGGGAGCAGATCTAAGACCTTCGTGAAGGGGTGATAGGCTCACAAGTCCAGCTGGTGTCACATAAAGAGTTCATGTCCTTCCAAGACAAGGTCATGAGCATGTTCGCTAGTATGAAGTCAAGGGTGGAGGCCTTGACTACGTGCATGGAGGCCCGAGACCAGGAGGTTCAATAAGAACTGGCCATCTATAAGACTATCGTATCAGCATGAGTCATGGCCACTCATGAGACACCAAGGGTGGAGGTGCCTAAGCCACACACGTTCAATGGCAAGAGGGATACCAAGGAGTTGGACAACTTTTTGTGGCACATGGAGCGCTACTTTGAGGCTATTGCATTGACGGATGAAACCACTAAGGTACGCACCGCGACCCTCTACTTCACTAATAATGCTACTCTATGGTGGTGTCGGAGATTTGCCGAAAAAGGGACGTGCACCATAGACACATGGGATGCCTTTAAGCGAGAAATCGAAAGACAATTCTACCTTGAGGACGTGGCTTACCTAGCAAGGAAGAATATGAAGCATCTCATGCACACAAGCTCGATTTGTGAGTATGTCAAAGAGTTCTTTATGCTTATGCTTAAGATACCCAACATGTCCAAGGAGAAGCTACTGCTCAACTTCATGGACAACTTGCAAAGTTGGGTCGAGCAAGAGTTCAGGAGATGTGGTGTCCAAGACCTAGCCATGACCATGGTGGTAGTAAAGTCCTTAATGGAATATAAAATAGGAGTCTCCTCCAAGCCCAAGCCACAATCCAAGGGTAATCATGCCAAATGTGGGGGAGACAAGGGATCAAAGGGGTACACCCTTAAGGAATGATCAAGTAAGACCTCTAGTGGCAAGGATGGTAAGGACAAAGACAAACGAAAGGAATTCACGTTAAGGACCAATTGCTTCCTATGTGATGGGCCACACTAGGCGTGGGATTGCCCTAAGAGGAAAGCTCTAAATACTATGATCGAGAAAAAGAAGAAGGAGGACAATGCTCATGTGGGATCATTATAACTCTTAAATGCCCTCAAGGCTTAGCCGGTGCCTAAGATGCCTCAAAGCAAAGGGCTAATGTATGTAGAGGCCATTGTAAATGGGAAGCCCACCAAGGCCCTGGTGGACACTGGTGCTACTCATTACTTTGTCTTAGAGGATGAGGCAAAGAGGCTAGAGCTCTAAGCATCCAAGGAAGGAGGTTGGCTCAAGGCAATTAATTCAACTGCCAAACCATCACACGGCGTAACTCGTTGGGGTGACTATGCACATTGGCTCTTGGGAAAGAAGAATCGACTTCACAATGGCACCCATGGACGACTTCAAGATGGTACTAGGGATGGACTTCCTACAGAAGGTCAAGGCCGTGCCACTACCCTTCCAACACTCAATAGAGGAAGAGAAGCCATGCATGGTCTTTACGGTCACCAAAGGTTCACCCAAGACCCCTATGTTATCGGCTATGCAAGTAAAGAAGAGGTTAAACAGGAAAAAAGTGACCTACCTCACCACCTTTAAGGAAGAAAAGGATTATGGGTCAGGAGAACCCATGCCTAAGGAAATCGAGGGAGTCCTTGATGAGTTCAAGGATGTGATGTCGCCCAATTTTCCCAAGAGACTTCCTCCTAGAAGAAAGGAGGATCATAAGATCGAGCTAGAGTCAGGAGCTAAGCCCCCTGCTATGAGGCCATATAGAATGGCACCGCTCAAGCTGGAGGAGCTAAGGAAACAACTTAAGGAGTTGTTGGACACAGGGTTCATTCAACCATCTAAGGCTCCCTATGGCGTGTCGGTTTTGTTTCATAAGAAGCATGATGGGCCCCTACGAATGTGTATCGACTACCGAGCACTGAACAAGGTAATGGTAAAGAACAAGTACCCTATTCCACTCACCGTCAACTTGTTCGATCAACTTGGTAGGGCGAGATACTTCACGAAGCTAGACTTAAGGTCGAGCTACTACCAAGTAAGGATTATGGAGGGAGACGAGTTGAAGACTACATGTGTAACCAGGTATGGCTCATACAAGTTCTTAGTGATGCCCTTCGGCCTCACTAATGCCCCAACGACGTTCTACACACTCATGAATAAGATCTTCCACCCATATTTAGATGAGTTCGTGGTGGTGTACTTCAATGACATAGTCATCTACAGTAACACCTTAAAGGAGCATGTAGAGCATTTAAGGAAGGTCTTCAAGATCCTAAGACAGAGAGAGTTATACATAAAGAATGAGAAGTGCTACTTTGTTATGGAAGAAGTGAGCTTCCTAGGGCATTGCATCAAAGATGGCAAGCTAATGATGAATGATAGCAAAGTGAAAGCCTTCTAGGAATGGGATCCACCTACCAAGGTACCTCAACTTAGATCTTTCCTTGGTTTAGTTAATTACTACCGGAAGTTTATCAAGGGTTATTCGACAAGGGCACCTCCACTCACTGATTTTCTTAAGAAGAATAAGGCATGAGAATGGGACAAAAGGTGCCAACAAGGCTTTGAAGATCTAAAGAAGGTTATGACTGAGGAGCCGGTGTTGCCACTATAGGACCATACAAAGGTTTTTGAAGTACACACAGATGCCTCAGACTTCACTATTAGAGGAGTCCTTATGCAAAAAAGGCATCCGATCGCCTTTGAGAATCACTAGCTAAATGACACAGAGAGGCGCTACATAGTGTAAGAAAAGGAGATGACCGCCATTGTCCATTGCTTATGCACCTGGAGCACTATCTTCTAGGGTCTCACTTCATAGTGAAGACCGACAATGTTGCCACTAGCTACTTCCAAACACGGAAGAAGCTAAGTCCTAAACAAGCTAGGTGGTAAGACTTTCTGGCTAAGTTTGACTATACGCTGGAATATAAGCCAGGAAGCGTAAATCATATGGCCAACGCCTTAAGCCGTAAGGCATAACTAACATCCATGACGAGCCAGCCCCAATGAGACATAATGGATCTTCTAAAGGAGGGGCTGCAACATGATTCAATGGCTAAGAGCCTCATCGCCCTGGCTCATGAAGAGAAAACTAAGTGGTTTTTGGTGAAGGACGACCTGCTCTACACTAAGGGGAGATGAATCTACATGCCTAAGTGGGGGAACAAAAGATGAAATCTAATGAAGGAGTGCCATGACACCAAGTGGGTCGGGCACCTCGGCCAACAACACATGAGGGCACTACTTGAGTCAACTTACTATTGGCATCAAATACGGGATAAAGTTGATGCATATGTGAGGACTTGTCTTGTATGCCAACAAGACAAAGTGGAGCAACAAAACCCTAGAGGCCTGTTGGAACCACTACCAATAGCAGAGCGCCCATGGGACAACGTCACCATGGACTTCATCATCGGGCTACCTAACTCGGAGGACAACAACTCTATCATAGTAGTAGTAGACAAGTTCTCTAAGTATGCAACCTTCATAGAAGCCCCAACAATTGCATTGCGGAGAAAAAAACAAGGCTATTCTTAAAGCACGTAGTCAAGTATTAGGGGTTGCCCAAGTACATTATCAGTGATCGCGATCCGCGTTTCATTGGGAAGTTTTGGATGGATCTCTTCAAGCTTATGGGTTCGGAGCTTTACTTCTCCATAAGCTTTCACCCGCAAACAGATGAGCAAACTGAGAGAGTGAACGCCTTACTTGAACTATACTTGAGGCACTTTGTGAGTGCCAACTAGAAGGATTGGGCTAAATTGCTAGATATAGCCTAGTTTTCATACAACTTGCAAAGGAATGAGACAACCAACAAGAGCCCATTTGAGCTAGCCATAGGGCAATAAACATTAACTCCTCACACACTGACCATAGGTTATGCAGGGAGAAGTCCAACAACTTTCAAGTTTGTGAAAGGGTGACACAAGCAAGCTGACATGGCACGCTCATACTTGGATAAGGTTGCTATGAAGATGAAGAAGTGGGCTGACAAGAAGTGATGCCACACAGAGTACAAGGTTGGAGATATGGTGCTAGTCAAGCTCATTCCTCAACAATTCAAGTTGTTAAGGACAGTGCATAAGTGTCTTTTGAGGAAGTATGAAGGACTCTTCCCCATACTTGGGAATGTTGAAAAGGTGTCCTATAAAGTTGAGTTACCTCTAAGGTTGAAGATTCATCTCGTCTTCCACGTAAGTTACTTGAAACCATATCACAAAGACAAGGATGATCCAAGTCGAGGGTTTTTTAATAGGGCACCTACAACGGTTGTGACCTCCTATGACAGGAAGGTAGAACACATCATTGCAGATCGAGTCATCAGGAGATGAGGTGTGCCTCTTGCTACAGAATACTTAGTGAAATGGAAGGGACTACCAAAATGTGAGGCTAGTTGGGAGCCAGCAGATGCACTATGGCAGTTCCAGGAGTAGATTAAGCGATTTCGGGGCGGAAGGCTCGACGAGGACGTCTGCGACTTAGGTGGGGGAGAATGTCATAGGATGCTTCAAATGAGTCTCCCCATAGGTTTATATAGAGCCCAGGAAGCTTTTGGAGACTCCTACACTTAGCCATTAGTGGGAAAAGTGTGGAAGATTTTAGAGATGCCTAGAGAAGTTCACACATCTTTACACTATGGTGGAAGGCATGAGAGGAGTCCAAAGCTTTCTAGAGAATTCTAGAGATCTCTTGTATATTCTTGTACATAGAATTGTGTAGGGTGTTCTAAAATCTTCTTGATTTATAAGTAACCCTCCAAGGTTCTAGAGAGTTCCATTGGTGCCTATAAATAGGTGAGGGACTCATTTGGCCAAGGCACCAAGCAAGTGAGTTCCTAAAGCACTTGTAAAGCTTTCTTTGAGTAATAAAAGGTTCCATTCTTTAAGAGTTGCCTACTACGCCTTCTAAAGCTTCCAAGTTGTGAGCATCTTAGCCTAGCAAGCTAAGCATTGGGAGTAAGACTGACTTAGCAAGAACAAGTGTCTTGACTTGTCTAAGTGTCACACCAGCTTAGGAAAAGACTAAGTCCGTGACAATAGAGACCAAATAAGAGGAGTTTTCAAGGTGATGCTATAAAAGGTAAAGGTGAAAATTCAGATATCTTGTCATCAACTTGTAACACTGGAAAATATGAAAATAGAAGTACATGGTTTGTGGATACATACTATGATAATAATTCATGTGTTAGGAAAGAGTTGTATTCAAAATAGGATGAGACTTTTAATTAAGAGGTAAAAGTTGGGAATGACACAATAATACCAATTAAAAATAGAGGTAAGAATTCCATTAAATTGAAGGATGGATCTCAAAAGTTTCATCTATGATGTGTTATATGTTCTAAATTTTCATCAAAATCTATAGTATAGGGTAACTTTCAAAAAAAGCTATAATATCCAGATTTATAAAGGCGTCTATACTATTAATGAGGATCAGAAAATACTAATAGAAAAAGTACATGTGACTTAAAATCATTTATTTCCGTTAAATATTAATTGTGAAAATTTACCATGCTTTGGTCTTATAATTAATGATAAAAATTGGTCATGACCCTCATGTTTTGGATAGTTAAATTTTAGAAGTTTAAAATTACCTGTTGTAAAGAAAATGGTTTTTGGGCTACCTTTTATTAATTCTCCAGATGAGGTTTGTCAAACATGTGTTTCGAGAAGGAAACATAGAGATCTTTTTTCTATAGGAAATCATGGAAAGCTAAAAAGTTTCTCTAGTTAATTCATTCAAATTTATTTTTAGTGAAGGTTCTCTCAAATGGAGATCACATGTATTTTATAACTTTTATTGATGATTTTAGTAAGAATTCTTGGACTTATTTTCTAAAGCAAAAGGCAGATGCATGTGAAAATTTCAAAATTTTTTAAGTTTATGTCAAAAAAAACAAATGGGCATATAATCAAAATCTTGAGAATAGATAGGGATACTGAATATGACAAATTTCTAAAAAAAAATGTAATATTGAGCATCAATTAATTACAAGGCATTCTTTGTAACAAAATAGAATTGTAAAAAGAAAAAAATAGAACAATTATGAATATGGTGAGGTGCATGTTGCACATAAAACAATTGCTTAGAATATTTTGGGTCGAAACAATTTCTTGTGCATTTTATTTCTTGAATATATGCCCTAGTAAAAATGTTTATGTAAAAATCCCAGAAGAAACTTGGAGTCATAGAAAACTCAACATGGGTCATATAAAGGTATTTGATTGTATAACATATGCTAATATGTATGATGCAATGCAAATAAACTCAGTAATAAAAATGAGAAGTGTATTTTTATTGGTCATAGTCATGTAACAAACAACTATAAATTATACAATCTACAAGCCTAGAAGATTATTGTTAGTCGTGATGTGATTTGTGATAAAGATTTAGATCCAAATTTTCTTTAAAAAAAAAAAAAACTTATTTTACTCATATTTGTTTTTTTTTTTAATAATAACTCTATGAATTTACACTACATTTCTCACTTAATTCGATTTTCATTCAAGAAAAAGCTATCCAAAATTTTTAAAAATAAATTTAATTTATTTTGTGTGGTAAATTGGATTGAAAAAATTGTAGCAAATTAAAGATTGAAAAGAGAAAAAAGTAGAAAAAGTTGAATTTTCTACTAACATGAAATAAACAAAAATTATATTTTAATTAAAATAAAACTATCTTACTAAAAATTGATTTAAGTTTTAAAGGACCTAAATTGAAAAAAAAAAATGTATTAAGACATTTTTACAATACTTCTTATTTAAAAGCTTGTGGAGGTCTTGCAACAAATACTTTTTCCCTTTATTTCAAATAAAGTTGTATTTATTTGGCTTGTTCAAATTCCCAACTCATTGGCTCTGTATGTACTATGAATTTGCGATTCATTAGGTGATGTTTGGGTTATTCGGGGATGTTTTTTCTGGTTTCTTCCTATGCTTCAGCACGGTCGATGTCTCCCTAAATTCTGAAGCCATCAATATTCTCCACCATGCACATTCGCCTTCTTTGCTCTTGCGGTCATAATAAATCATTAAATTGATGATAGGCTTTCTAGTCCTAGAACTCCAACCATCATACATGATTGTGCACCCATATTTAAGTCATTTAGCCTTCATTGTGGTTATATATACCTCAAGCCTTAGTATCTCCTCCTCAAAATATGTATTTCCAATTTGGTATCTTGCGGGACCCTTGATGCCTGGACCTACTTCTACTATGATATCAATCATTGATTGATAGTAAGGCCCACTATCAACTACATTAAAAGGTATTGCATTAAAGAGAAAGAATTTAAAAATGACTTTACCCACTCTCTTCACGTCTTAAATAGAAAACAAGCTTTTTATTTATTTTTGCTTTGATGGGAACATATAGGGATGTAGACCCTCCATTTTGTCCCTTTAGCACATGTCTTTAAGTTCACTTCCAGTGCTCCACATTAGTTCTTTGGTGGCCCATTGCTACTCATACTACTTATATTTTCTAAAACACTTCAGAGACTTTGGTTGAGAGGTTTATCCGACTTCACATTATGACCTTGGTTGCCCTTTAAGTTTAGATTAGGCTTCACTTAGGTGCACTTTAGGTTAGACTTAGTTAGGCCCACCTAGTCTCATCCTAGGCCCCGTATAGGCATACCTTGGCCCATTACGCACCCCCCCTAGGCCCTCTTAGGCACACTTGGCCTATTAGAATTTTTTAACATTTCTTGCATGAATCATATAATCGCATGACTTGCATGGCCCATATAGGATTGACCATTTTATTTTATTTTATTTTGTTTTATTTTATTCCTTTATATGTTGCAACATTGCTAACTTTTTGTTTTTTTTGGTTTTTATTCTTTTTATTTTTGTTTTTATTGTTTGACAAGAGAATTGGGGGCTGTTGTTCAACTCTCACTAAGGCACGTGCACTCAAAGAAGGTAAGACAAATATTTTTGGAGGGAAAAGAAGATTAATGTGGCTGCATACATATGGAAATAGGAGATCCTACGTAGAAAGGAAGAAGTATTCTGATTTTCGAAAATAAAAGAAAGTGGATTTCCTTCAGCAGGTTGAATTTCTTGGGGCTGACATATATACGTAAGAGGATGTTGGACAAGAGAAAGGATTGATCTTGGAAGGGGGAACTGGCAGCAAGCATCGAAGGATTTCAGAGAAGAAAGGAAGAATTTTTCATTCTCTTAGGTGAGAAGAAAAGAAACTGGTATCCATGGGTTTTTGAAGGATTTCGGAAAAGAACCATAGCTGGAAGAAACGAGTTGAGTCAAAGTTGTCGGGTACGTTTCTTGCTTTTTTTTTTATTTTTTTTTTGTATTCTTGTTTACATTCTACTCATCTTTATTCTCTGGCTGTTTCCGAGAACTTATTCTTGCTATTTGGTGTGGACACTAAGGACCACAATTTGATTTGTTGAGACCGATTTGCTTGCATATTTACACTATTTCAGTCTTTCTTTTAATGTCTTTGGTTCCATCTAAAAGCTATCTGAATATATGTCTACCTTTGAATTTGATGCTCGAGGTCTTGCCCCTGTTTATGTTCCAATCTCACTTCAAAATAAACACCCTTCCAAGCCTGTGGAAGTTGTGTGAAATAAGGCTTTGCAGACTATTGCTTTTTTTTTTTTTTCTATTGTCTTTCCCCTGTTTATCCTTTACTCCGTTTTTATTTTTATTTTTTGCTATCTGTCCCTGTGTATACCTTCTTGTGAGTCCTTTGTTGGAGTAGCCTGAGGTTTGAGATGAAAAGAAGGTGTGCTCAGGTTATTGAGCGAATTGTTGAGGATAAGCTCGAACAAAAGTGGTTAATCCTTGTTCTAAATTAAGTGATGGGTGTGTCCGTATTAGGGAATTCCAAACTGGCAGAGGGTATTTTATGAGTTTCTGGTAGATTCTGAAGTTCTTGGAATGGGTTTTGAGGAATTTTCAAGGTTAAAGAAAGAAGTGAGTACTCAAGAGAAGAGGAATTTTCAGATAAAGGCGTTTAAGCACCGGATTGTGGTGGATCTGAAATATGAAGAGAAGACTTGGAATATTCTTGAATATCCAATCCATGAGATATGCAATCCTAATGATAGTTATATGCCCTGGCATGAGTAGTCTAGTTGCACTACAGTTAGATGGTGTCAATGAGTTCGTTTCTTCTATCACAGAAAGGATCTTCTACGATAGGGTGGTTGAATGCAGAAATGATTTCAGAAAGTTAAGAATATCCACTCACTAGATCTCTATTTTATTATTTCATTTGTACATGTCCTGTCGAAGCTTATACAAGCATTCAATCAGCCTTGTGCCTCCAGCTTCAGCAAAAAAAAAAAAGATGTCTGCAGTAATGGGGGACTTCTATACAGCACACACTGGAAGGGATTGGGTGGAGAAAACTGATTGGATGGATCAAGGCTATTTTTCTTGGATTGTCCAACCTTTAGCTTCCCTTCCTAACATTATACAATCTATTTTAGACCTTTATCCTCAGGATAGAGTTGTAACTTGCCCTCTTCTGGTTTATGTGTTGCACACCATGGCTCTTTAGAGGCTTGTTGATTTGAATAGGCATATTAAATCATTTGAGTATTTACTGCAGAGTAATAATAAGCTAGTCCCAGAAAAGTTAATGGATGATGATGGCTTATCAGAGTTTCATGAAAAAGACATGAAGTCCAATAAAAAGAAAAGCAGAAAGTGGAAAAGTTTTATTGCCATTTGAGGAAAGAGGCAATGGGCTTTACTAATTTCATGATGGGATCTATCTCATTAGTGACCAAAAAGCAACAATGTTTCTCCAATTTTGATGATGTAACTTGTAAGGGTACATGCGCCAAAACTCTTCATGAGGATGATGCATGGGATTTTCGTGTTTGTGTTGTGAATGAGAAAACATTGCCTACTGCAATTTGGTGGGTTCTTTGCCAAAATATTGATATTTGGTACACTAATGCTGCTAAGAAGAAGTTGAAGACGTTCCTCTCACTTTTAATATGCACTTCCCTTTCTCGTATCAGAAGCAGTTTTGGAGAGGTTAAAAAAATACGACACCAATGAACCTGACTATCAAAGGAAAGTAATCGTGGGGTAAATCTCGATGGAACTTCTAAGTGGCCCCATTCTGTATGAATAAAAATTTGCTTGCAGGCACATTGCATCAAGGTTTTGCTGTAATCTGGAGGAGTCATTATCACCATTACTTACGGATGCAGCATACAGAGATTTTGACTTCAATTCATCACCCAATTGGCAGCATGTTTTAAGTGCCTTTGACAACTTATTAGTGGTTGTGTCAGGCGCCAAGTATGTAACTAATGATTATGCATCAGTGGCAGAATTGACTTCTCATCTATCTAATAGGCCGGCCACAGAATTTAATGAGGAAAAGAAAGTCTTTCTTTTATAGAGTTAATAAAGTGTCATTGTGCATTATGTTCTGATTACTACTTACAAAGTACTCTTTTATAGTTTGAAACTAACTGTTTAAATACTTTTGAGTAGTAGTTAATACCTTTTAACTCAATTGGCACATTAAGGAACCTAGCAAGGGTTACTAATCAGTTTTTGGCAAGTTTTGGTGTTTTTGGTAGCTATTTGATCATTGAAACAAACTAAGAATGAGAGAGAATTTTGTGAAATCCATGGCAATGCAAGTTAAAGCTCAAATACATGAAGAATCCAAGCTTTGGAGCACTTCATAGCCTTTTGCCAAGCCAATCAGAGATGCAAGGAAGAAAACAAGAGGAAGAAATCCAATAACCATCATTTTCGCATGGTTGTGCGAAATTTCGCACACCATGCGAAACCACTTGAGGCAGCCAAAGAATTTCGCACACCATGCGAAATTTCGCATGGTATGCGAAATCTTCCTATGCACTGACTCCGTTAGATTTTTATCTATAGATATTTTGTGTAATTTCCTATTTTTTCCTTGTAATCAACTTAGATATTTTCATATATATCTTTTTATATTTTTTGGGTGTGTACCATTTTTTGGACACATAGGGATGTAATCAGAGAACACTTGTAAATTCCCCATAGTAAGAAATATACAGAGTTTTTGCTCTGCTTTTCCTTCTCATTTTTGTTTTCACTCTTCTTTCTAGCCAAACAACCTCTGAGGATGATTTTTCAAAGGATGAGTGGCTAGGTTTTACGTTTCTTGGAGTAATGGAAGCTAGGTGAAGGACCCGAATGCAAGGATGGGAGTTGTCCTTGCTTAAATGAAAGTAGTTGTTAACCATTAATGGTTTTTATTTTAAGGTTTAGCTTTAAATCCCTTAAAAGCACCTTGAATGGCCAATACTTGGTAAGCTTTTCGGATTCTATGGATGCTTATTGCTAGATCCATGGATGTCTATTAGTTATCATTTATGAGCCATTGGAAGGTGGTTCAAGGTGAGAGTCTTTAGTGTTTGAAACCATTAATGGGAAGCAACTATTATTTTTCATGAACCCTTTGGATCAAATCTTAATTGCTAAATATAAAACCGGTTCGAGAGATAAATATAAAACTGGTTCGGGAGATAACCATCCTTTATGTTATTATCCTCAACGCGAGGAGAAGATCTGGAATCTCCCCCTTTGTCTAAGGAACCCAATCCTAGTGACCTAAAGCTCTAAGAGACCTTTTCTTTGTAGTTAACTTCACTTATTATTTTTGCTTAACTTAACATAAATCTTTGAAACCAAAATTCCATTTTCTTTAAAAGCTAATTGTCATAAGGAAAAGCACCATTTTATTTCCTTCACTAAAGTCAATTGTACGATGAAAACTCATCCCTGTGGATGATTCTAAAGTCACTATACTATGTTAGCTATGCTACCCTAATGTGAGGTAATTTAAGTTTTATAAATTTTGTTGATAACACCCGTCTGAGCCAGAATCAAATGGCATGACTGCAATGGGGACGAATTATGTTCCCATAATCATTATAAGCTTTACAGATTGTTTTTGTCTTGCCGGAGGACCTTGAAACATCTAATAATAACATGTTTATTCAACCTTTATCACTTCTGTCTATAAAGGAGCTTTGGTTCCAATTGTCCTTCTGTGTCAAGCTCTCTTCCAAGGGCTGTAAATGGGCATTAATTACTGAATTGCTTAGGTAACAAAGGAACAAGCAGCGGTGGTGTTTTAGCACTTGATGTATTTGCTGTGCAAGAAACCTATTAGGGAAATTTAGAGCTTCTACAAAGGCAATATCATCTATGTCTGTTTTGACAACTGCTCAATCAAAGATCTCTAATTCTTCTGATCACAAGAAAATACGAAAGTTTTCAGGTCATCCTGAAGTTGTTCGCTGTATGATCTTTACTGATGATGGGGAATACATCTTATCATCTGCTCTTGGTGAGAGATATATTGTAGTTTGGAGAATTGATGGTATGGAAAAACAGTCAGCCAGCTGTGTTCTTGGCTATTTCTGAATGGAACACCCTGCTGTCTTCTTAGATAGTTGGTGTATTGATAATGGGGTTACAGATAAGTCAGGCTTATAGGTCTGGGCTATTTCTAAAATTGGTGTTTGTTATTTTGGTATGCAAAGAATATGGAAGACTTACATAATACAAAAGCCCAATAAAAGCCACTTTTCCCATATCTGGAAGTGAGAAAACTACTGGTATTTGATGTCCAGGGTTGTCAACTGATTGGGAAAGTTCCAGAAGAAGTTTCTAAACTAACTTGTTCGACTTGCCTAAATACAGCGCATAGCAGTTTAGAGGATAGAATTAAAAATTTTATACTCCAGGTTGTAGTAGCAGTTCTGATAACACTCAAACTCGGAGCATCAGGGGATGTGACAGGATTGCTGATAATGGAGATCTTGGAAGGCATTGGAGATATATTGAAAAGATCAATTTCTGCCACCTTGATTAAATATCCAAACAGTGAATGGCTGAATGTGTTTTAGGAGAAGATTAAGAAGAAATTTGATCCAGTAATAAGTTTATTCTCTCATTCAGACATCGACAAATTGCTCATAGCCATCGACTTGTTGATTGCTTTCGAGAATCTTGACGCCACTTGATCCAAAGTTTTCTGTTAAACAAAACCAGCACAACTGCCTCCAAAGCTTGGAAATTCCTCAAGTGCAACCTATTGTCAATATATTTGCCCTGGAAATCACTCACTTCATCATAAACTTTAAGTTTGAAGCTATTCTTGCAAACTGAAACACAAAACTGACCAAGGGAAGAAAATCTTTGTGGTTTACTAGAGAGTATAGTTGATCAGGAACCAACTCTTTCTTGCTGTCTTTTGGATCAAGGCTGTTGTTTGGTTTCACATTTTATGGAAGCTGAAGGCTTTTACAGAATCACTTATAAACATGAAAATCCCGAAGCTGTATGCTTGGGAGACACACTTCAAGAATGTTATAGAAGGGTTAAGGAAAAAGGAATCTAAGTGGCCATCAGCAGTTCTGACGAAGAGAGAGCAAAAATTGGTCCTGTTTTGGTCATGTCCTGTTCTTAGACCAGCTGCTGCTTTCTAGGCATGTCACTTTCTAGGAGTTCCTCTCACTGCAAGTAGTGTTTTTACATCTCTGGCGAGTTTACGAATCGTTCAAGAGCCAATTAGGTTAGTCCCTGAAGTTGTTTCAAAATGCATTGAAACAAAGGTTTCATTTACTCGGATTGTAAAGTTTCTTGAGGCAACTGAGGGCGATATGAAGTCTCAACAGTTTGGTAAATGCTTCTGCAGTGCAAGTTACCTTCAATGGGTTTGAGCTAACATGTATTTTGCAGCCAATGAAGATGTTGCTAATGAAGTGGGGTATGCCATGAGTAGATTGGAGCTAGATTCTGATAACTGTGATGCTGGCAAGAACATCCATGGAGATGACAACACTGAAAGACTCAATAAAGAATCGAATCATTTAGATCATGAAATTTCCCAGCTCACAAAGCTTAGATCGGGGCCTCTTGAATATCTGAGTCTGATCATTCCTGGAAAGCGGGACTCACCTATTTCGACGGTTAAGATGCTGGCAGGTCAAGAAAGGAATTATCCAGGAAGGGGAAGGGTTTCAGGGAAGCCATATTAGGATATACAATGTGGATGGAGGGTGGACAGAGCAGAAGAATATTCTTGCAAAAAGCTTGCGATGGACAGTCATTGATACATCTCTCTCCCCTGATCCACACCGTCCCTCTCTGATCAGTCCATTTCTTATTCAACTCCATTCTGATGCAAATCCAAGCTGTCTATTAACATGAAATATGAATGGCCAACTATCCAGCAGTTTGTTTGCAGCAAGGACTCGAATGAAACATGGTTCGGGTGCCAAGCTCGGTTTCTGGAGTATACTTGAATTTGCCATGAAAATTCAGCATTTTCAACAGAGAAACTTATTAATCCATGGGCCCTGGAAGTGGTTACTGACCGAGTTTGCATCATATTATGGTGTTTCTGATGTATACACCAAGCTGAGGTATTTATCTTATGTCAAGGATGTGGCTACACCTACAACAACTGACTGTCTGACCTTAGTATATGATTTGTTGTTGCCTGTCACCATGAAGGGCCACAGTAAGAGTACATTTGAGTCATCAAGAGAACCGAATCTTACGAGAAATCAAGGATCAAATTGAACAAATCCTTGCACTAGTTTTTGAGAATTATAAGTCACTTGACGAGTCATATGCTTCTAGGATTATAGATGCTTTCAGGCCAGCAACTGGGTTTGCCGCTCCTGTGTTGGAACCTGTTATAAAGGTGTACACATTTTTTCATGACATCTTATCACCTGAAGTACAAAATCATCTATGCCACTATTTCCAGAATGCTGCAAAGAAAAGATCAATAAAGACACGAGCATTCAATTGAAGAAAATTATTTGTGAGCAGGTCGACTGAAGCAGAACTCAGATGTTAATATAAGAGAAATTGCTTATGCACATTTTGAGATCAGAAGTGTAGTAAACCCAAACGATCTCTCATCACTCACTGAACCCGAATCAGAAGAAATATTGGAAATTGGAGTGCACCAAGTTCTGGCTTGAGTTGTGATGGCAGTAGCATGAAAACAAAAACTTTAGGAAGAGATGGCAGTGAAATTCATTTCTCTACAATTGTTTTGAGTGAATTGAGTTTGCTGACAGTGACAACTGATGTCAGTATGCAGAATTCCAATCCATGCCATGGTCCAACTAGCTGTTCGGTCTCTGAAGGTGATGATCAGCCAACAACAGAGGTGAAGCAACTCCTAACGCTTGCTGGTTCTGATGCAGCAAGAAACTTCTCATGGAGTCATTCTTGTGACACTACTGACGAGGAGCTCACATCAGTTGTAATGGAAGACTATCAACATTCAAAGCTTCAACATGGTCCAGAAAGGTTCTTTCCTACCAGAAAAGAAATTTCTCCAACTTCTCAAGAAAGGTTATGTCGGGCTATGAATTCCATCGACCAGAGTGATAAGGCTGCGGTGATTTGAGAAACTGATAAAAGATGGTATCAGAGCCATGGAACTGAAATCCTGGATATTTTGTCGCTATGGTAGTCCGACAGCAATCATCCATCCTAAGACAAGCCCTAATATTGATAAGTCAACCTTCAAATGCACTCACTGCAATAAGATTGATCCCACCAATCTGGATATCCCACAATTTCAAAGCAACGACTCTTGGTATGACCAGGAAAACAATGAGGAACCGAGGGTTTGAACCATGGACCTTTAGATCATGTTTAGGCTATCAACACTTTGTTATTAATGATAATAATCGTGATCAACGGAAGAAGGATTCCAAGAAAACCTCGATTGCAACTATTACCGAAATAAAAACAGAGGTTAATGTTGCTGAGAAAGCCTCTGCATTGGTAGCCGCTACAGATCATGGTGGTAAGTTTTTAAATACTTTTACACCTATTATTAATAGTGCATGGATAATTGATTCTGGTGCTATAGATCATATGACTTTTGATTCTAGACAGGTTTCACCCCTTAGACCTTCCTCACAAAAAATTGTTTCCACACCAATGGTAACACAACCCAGTCATTGGGGAAGGATCCTTAACTCTTACCGATACTTTGAATTTGGATTTCTGTCTTAGTTGTTCCATCTTTAGATTACAATCTTTTGTCAGTTTCTCAAATCACCACAGCCTTATCTTGTATTGTCATTTTTTGGCCTGAATTTTGTGTGATTAAGGACATCCAAACAAGACAGACGATTGGTTGTGGTATTAAGCGGGGAAAACTCTATTACTTAGACTTACAATCAAAGGATTCAAATAAGTTGCAACAAGCCTTGATGGCAGATGGATCTGAGGGGGAGAAGAAAAAGTCTGAAATTTGGTTGTGGCATCGACGTCTGGGACATGCTTTCTTTGGTTATTTAAAAAAATTGTTTCCTAGTTTGTTTGCAAAGAGTGATATCTCTGGTTTCCGTTGTGATATTTGTGAATTGGCTAAAAGCCATCGTGTTTCGTTTCCGTTAATTTTGAACAAAAGTCCGTTTCCTTTTATGGTTATACATTCTGATGTTTGGGGCCCATCCAAAGTCCCAACTTTGAGTGGCTCACGTTGGTTTGTTACTTTTATTGATGATTGTACCAGAATGACATGGTTATGCTTGATGAAGACCAAAGATGAAGTGAACTTGTTGTTTCAAAATTTTCATAAAATGATTGAAACTCAGTATAATGCAAAGGTTCGGGTTCTGCGTAGTGATAATGGTGGAGAATATCAAAGTTCTGATCTTCAAAAGTATTTGGAAGGACATGACATCATTCATCAGACTACTTGTTCCAATACACCCCAACAAAATGGAGTCACTGAACGGAAAAATCAGCACTTGTTAGAGGTTGTTCATGCTTCCTTGATAGCAGCAAAAACACCGATATCTTATTGGGGAGAAGCAATCACATCTGCCGCATACTTGATCAATCGGGTACCTTCCAGCTCAATTAACTTCCAAACACCTCTCCAAGCTCTTACTAATGTCGTAGTTGCCCCAACTGTCCCAAATCTACCTCCTCGTGTTTTTGGTTGTGTGGCATTTGTGCATCTACACAAACACCAACGCACCAAGTTAACTTCCCATGCATTGCAATGTGTGTTTGTTGGATATGCATTGCACAAAAAGGGATATCGATGTTACCATCCTCCAACTCGACAAATGTATATTACAATGGATGTGGTGTTTCATGAAGATTCGATGTATTTTTCATCTGAGTCTGAACTTCAGGGGGAGTACCATAAGAAAATTCAGACTCTCGATTATGATTATCATATCTCTAAGGAGAATGAATTTGGACAATCTGAACTAGTGAACCAAGAAGCGGGTGAGTTGGATATGAGTGGTCAACAATTTGGGTCCGAAGATGTCTTCACTGAAATACCAAACCAATCGTCGTCTGTTGAAGGTGTTCTTAATTTGGAACCTGATCCATTCATGAAACGGTTAGCACACCGTCATAATAGAGGTATTCCTAAACCCACATATGAACCTGAATTGTCTACCAAAGTCAAATATCCTATGAGCAACTATGTGTCTAACCATCGTTTGTCTGAATCAAATAAGTCATTTGTAAATCAATTATCTATTATAGCTATTCCTAACAGTGTGCAGGAAGCCTTAGCTGATCCAAAGTGGAAAACAGCCATGAATGAAGAGATGAAATCATTGCAGAAGAATGAAACATGGGAACTCGTAGAATGTCCACCAGGAAAGAAGCCAGTTGGGTGTCGTTGGATCTATACTGTGAAGTACAAGGCAGATGGTAGTATTGAACGATTTAAAGCAAGATTGGTAGCAAAAGGGTACACTCAAACTTATGGAATTGACTACACAGAGACATTTGCACCTGTAGCTAAGATCAACACAGTTCGAGTATTACTGTCTTTAGCTGCAAACCTAGATTGGTCATTACAATAGTTCAATGTGAAAAATGTCTTTCTGCATGGCGAGTTATCTGAAGAAGTATATATGGATCTTCCACCAGGATGCATGGTGTCAGAAAAGCAATGTCAGAAGGTGTGCAAATTGAAGAAGTCATTGTATGGGTTGAAGCAATCCCCGAGAGCATGGTTTGGAAGGTTCACAAAGTCAATGAGAGCTTTTGGCTATCATCAAAGTAATTCAGATCATACTTTGTTCCTGAAAAAACGACATGGTAAGATTACCGCACTCATCGTATATGTGGATGACATGATAGTTACAGGAAATGATCCTGAAGAAAGAAAAGCTCTGCAAAATTATCTATCTAGAGAATTCGAAATGAAAGATCTAGGTCCTCTGAAATACTTTCTTGGGATTGAAGTTTCTCGATCAAGTGAAGGAATTTTTCTGTCTCAAAGAAAGTATGCCTTAGATCTTTTACAGGAGACTGGAATGTCGGGATGTCAACCTGTTAATACACCAATAGAAGAAGGTCTGAAATTGTGTGTTGAGCCTAATCAAGTATCAACCGATAAGGGAAGATACCAGAGACTTGTGGGGAGATTAATGTACTTAGCACATACAAGACCAGATCTTGCTTATGCATTGAGTGTAGTGAGTCAATACATGCATAATCCTGGAGAGCAACATATGAATGCAATTATGCGTATTTTGAGGTATTTGAAGAATGCTCCTGGGAAGGGAATTTTGTTCGCTAAAAATGTTAATCATCAGAGTATAGAAGTATATACTGATGCTGATTGGACCGGTGCAGTGGATGATAGGCAATCTACATCTAGTTACTTTACCTTTGTAGGTGGTAATCTTGTGACATGGAAAAGTAAGAAGCAGAATGTCGTCGCTCGTTCAAGTGCAAGAAGCAAAATTTAGAGGTATGGCTCTAGGACTTTGTGAGGCATTATGGCTAAGACTTCTCTTACAGGATTTAGGTTACCTATCTAGGCAACCAATCCAATTGTTTTGTGACAATAAAGCCGCATGTGACATTGCTCATAATCCAGTACAACATGATCATACAAAGCATGTCGAGGTGGATAGATTCTTCATTAAGGAAAAGTTGGATGATAAGATTGTGGAATTGCCTAAGATTCGATCAGAAGATCAATTGGCCGATATCCTTACCAAAGCTGTCTCAAGTCAAGTGTTCTCAAAATTTTTAGACAAGTTGGGCATGTGTGACATCTATGCACCAACTTGAGGGGGAGTGTTGAGATATTAGGAATGCTTTCCTTATATCATTTAGTGTTGAGACATTAGGAATGTTTAGATATTAGGAAAGTTGAGATATTATGAATATTGAGATATTAGGAATATTTCAACTTTCCTAATATCTAAACATTCCTAATATCTCAACACTAAATGATATAAGAAAATAATGATATAAGGAAAGCATTCCTAATATCTCAACAAACTTGGGACCTTACAAATGTAAAATTAAGTTACGCTTTGCAAGACGGACTGAGGGTAGGACTTCAACAACAGAACCAGATTTCGTGAGAGATGAAGGGTATGAACAAAGCAGTAGAAATGAAGTCACCGTTATTTCCAAGCAGAGCATCAGAAGAGGAAAGAATAATATGAAAGGTTCCCATCCAACAGGCATTCTCAAGGTTCCCCAGCTTTTTCATGGGCTATCACATCTTCACAATACGTGTACTGCCAACCAAAATTATTCAGAGTGTCACTGCATTTTCACAGAGACAGATGCATGACGTGGAATATCTCACAACAAAGCTCACGAGAGGGTTGAAATCCACACATAGGACACAAGATCAAAACAATAACTCCATAGCTGCTTGGGCAGCAAACAGAACAAAACACGAGTCACCTTCGAGCTATATATCCATGACATGATTGTCCTGCCCAAATAATGCAAAGATAGCTATCGAAATTGTGAATCTCTCTGTCTATCCAGTCTTTGATGTGATACAGGCAATGGGGCCCATTAAGAGTCAATTTGTGTTGATGATTATGAGAAAGAAGCTTTCCTTTGTGACATGCCATGGTCATTATTAGCGAATGCTGCACCTGTGTCTATATTCTGGAGGATTTTTAGAAGCACTCTTATCCAAGGTGATTCAATTGTGTCGACTCTCAGTCAGGCTCAGGAAATTCTGAATTAAAAAGTTTAGGATTCAATCCAGATTTCTTTTTTGAAGGGTGGCTTGCCATTGTAGTTGCTAAAACATTCTTTCCCATCTCTTCCCTAAACTAACTTAAACTTTAGAAAGACATGCCCAGAAAAACCATATGGACATTTCTAATTATAGGTGCGCTTGTCGTTCACTCAAAGGAAGCTAGTTGGATAAGACATTATTAGTCGTGTACCAACAAGTACAACATGAGTTTTCCTTGCTTGCATAATTAATTGATGCAAGCTTTGAGTGTTGATTAAATTTAAACTTTTATGTCTAGTTTATGAGTTGTTTTGACCCTTTGGAGTGTTTGATTTTTCTTTGTAAGTTTGCTTGTCTTTGATTTTCAATTTTATTTTATATTTTTTTTTGCGATGACCGATAATTATTCTTTGTTGCTAATTTATCACAAATCTTATTGCTTGTATCTTGTATAATTAATTGCAAATTATGGGAAAATGTGAAAACATGGAAAATGTTAAATATGAAAATAGGGGAATAAAAACATGAGAATGTTCTTGCTTTCTTTCTTCTTATTCTTATTCAACACAACAAAATTGAAATAAAATATTTTGATGCATAAACCTCTTCCCATAAGAATGGAACAACTTTCTTCCTACATTCTTTGTAACTTGTATTGCCAACACTAAAATTAGAAAGACATATGGGTGAGTCAAACCACCTAATTTTTCAATTTTTTTTCCCAAACTTTTTCATGGACAATCAACTTAGGTGAAAAAGTTTATATTTTTTTCTTATTTTTTTTCCTTTCATTTTTCTTCTTTATTTTCTTTTCTTGGCATCTTTCAGTAATCAAACAAAATGTGATATGGCTAAGATGTATGAACACAATAAGATATGCCCCTTTCTAGATTCTATCTTTTCATCTAATCACAAAAAAGTGTGCTCCCAGTTAAAGGTAATTGAGTAGCCTAGAAAGAAAAATAATTACTTGTAAGGAAAATAATAAATTTTAGTTTAATTATTTCAAAATTAATTTTGAGAAATGCATTGCCAGAAATGATGAAAAAAAAAAAAAGGAAAACCAACAATAACAACAACAATAGTACTATATTGTTCTAGGTAATTGGAGACTGGTCATGATTGTGTGCTCAAAAAACATGGTATTTTACATAGACATTCATCTAAATGAAGATAGGGAAAGAGAAAATATTTTCAGTATTTAGTAAATATCAATGTTGTGTATGCAACTAAGATTGATATTCCATATGGTTATGTTATATCTATATATATTGCATTAAAGAGGTAAAAATTCATGAAACACTACTTTTTGTATTAAATAATACCCCTAGACCTGAACATTGAAAATTTAAAATTCAAAATTTAAGCTTGCCTTTCAAAGGCTACTCAAGCTAAAAGCTTATGGGTTTGTTTGACAACTATTTTTTAAAACAATTTTGTGTTTTCTAAAAAAAATAAGGAAAATATATTTAATAATCAAAAACCGTTTTCTACTTTTTGGTTTTAAGAATAAAAAATAGAGTGTTTTCAGGGAACATCTTTTAGTTATTTTTAATTGTTTTCATTTATTTTCTAATAGTTGTTACAAACATATAGAATGATCAATAAAACACTAGATATAAAAATTATTTCTAAAACATATTTAAAACTATTAAAAATATGTTAAAAATATTTCAAGTTTTCAAACAAATTTTTGTTCTATAAAATGTCAAAAAAAAAATTCAAAAACTATTTTGAAAAATAACTATCAAATAGCCCTGTAATTCTTTCTTATGAGTTTTCTTCGAACTAGAATTGCCCTTTATGCTTTCTTCCTTTCTTGACATGTTCTCCAAAGAAGATCTATTTGTATTTTTTTTAAAAATATATTTAGTGTTGATTTTTTAGGATTCCTTGGATAACATGTTTTTCATAGGAGGTTAATGATAAGAATTGGGGTGGGACGATTTTATTTTATATATATTTTTGCCTTATTTATTTTAATTTATGGTGGCTTTTCAATTTCTAATTAAGATTTGCATCATTTTAAAAGCAAATTTCTCAAATTAAATTAAGTAATTTTTAATATGTTGTCCCATTTATTTTAAAAGAAATTAATTAATTAACTATTTCTCAAATTTATTTAATTTAGTACAAAATAAAAATGCATACAAAATTCTACATCATAAAGCTAAATAAATTTGAATGGGTAAAACGACTTAATAATTTGCATGTACTGAATTTTTAAAATTTTGTACGTATAGTTTAATTATATTTATTAATTCGGTAATTTAAATAAATATAGAACTTTAATTTATATAGAATTTGTAAATTGATACTAAAGTCCTACAAGGCTCCAAAAAAATTAATATTTGTCAATAATGCATAGTTGTATTTTCTATTCAAGATTTATACATAATTGGATTTCGTATTTAATATTTAGATGTAAAAATGCTTTATTAGCTATAGCAATAAATTAATATTTTTAATAATGATTAGTCATCTATTTGAGAGACATAAAAATAATTTTAATATTACTCGATTATTATATATTTGAGTTTATATTTGTATTTATTGATTAAAATAATAGTAAATTAAATAGGAAATAGATGTAGATTAGACCTATTTTTACCTTGTTTGTTTTATTTTATGGTGGCTTTTCAATTGCCAATTACATTCATAATATTTTAAAAGGCAATTTTATTAAATTAAATAAATTAACTAATCTTTTTATACATAGTTTAAATTATGATTCATGTTAGAGAGTGTTTGCTTTTTTAGGTAGAAATTGTTTTATTTCGTGTTTTTTTATACATAGGAATTGTTGTGAAATTAACCATTATGAAATTCAACTATTCCCCAATAACTCATGAAAATCAAGATAGCAATGCATGGCCATCAATAGTGTTAATTTAAAGTATATATATAAGGTTGCTTGCTATGATAAGATCTTCACAAGCTGTAGCAGAGTAAGATTTAGCAACATATACAGATTTGTAACCACATATTTTCATCCTAGTCAGGCCCTTTAAAACAAAGGGTCTCATGTGGGAAAAGGCAAGAATATGCATGTTGCGATTACAAATTACAATAGGTGTTAAGATATATGTACTTTGAGTAATTGAATTAGAATAAAACTCAAAAAATCATAATTTTGAGGTTATGTTTGGTTCCGGAAAGTTTGAGAGAAAATGTGAGGAAAAAAAAATAGAGAGAAAAGAGTGGAAGGAAAATTTAAAAAAAAAAAAAAAGATTTAAAATCAATAAATTTGTGGACCCCGCATTTCGGCTCAATGCGTTTCCCACTCGATGGCGAGCTCGATTTTTATTCGAAAAATTGATTTTATTTGATTAAGAAAATGACTTGGAGTCGCCACTTATTTTTGTTTTATTTTTAAAAGGGTAAACGAAATAAGAAAGAAAAACCCTAAGTGTGACTCCTTGTTTTGAAAAAGGTTAGTCTACGAAAAACCGGATCGGGTTCGGGGGTCAGGTTACTTATCGGGAAGGTACGGTAAAAACCGTAGCACCCCACTAAGTCCCTAAAGTCGGGTCTCTACTAATAAAATGAAGCTGACGTGGCAATCAATAGGAAAATCAATGGGTACTCATATCAATTAAGCGCATATGGGAATCAAAACATGCAATAGAGAATGACTAGAATAGGAGTAGAGGCGTACCTGGGCCACGAACGAGCAATGCACTATCATAAAAATGAGGTTAGTGCACAATATAGAGTACAAAACATATCACATGCATCACCAAACAAAAATTAAAATTGTTCGAAGGAAAACTGGATTTTTGGAAATTGGAGTCTTTGAGGTTATTTGAAAATTGGAATTTTAAAGATTATTTGAAAATTGGATTCTTAGGAAGTAGATGTGAGAATGAGAATTTTAGAAATTAAATTTGAAAGAAATTGGGATTTTGAGGAATTATTTGAAAGTTCGGGATTTTTAAGGAAAACTAAGTTACGAAAATTAGGGCTTTGGGAATTAAATTTTGAAAGAAATTAGAATTATAAGTTACTTGAGAAGTAGAGATTATGAAAATCGATTTATAAAAAAGTTGGCAATCTTGAAAATCATTCGAAGGTAAAAAAAAATAACGAATAAAATAATAGTGATAATAATAATAATAGGTAGCGGGATAAATACGGGGATTGGAGCATGGAAAACTGAAAATTAAGTTCGGAGATAGGACAATTGGAATTTCAGATAGCTAAATTTATAAATCGGAATTTTGAAGAATTAAACTTTAATTATTAAGATTTTTAAGAGAAATAAATAGGTAAGTATGGGATAATGCTACTAATTAATTTAAACAATATTGGAACGGATGAAAGTGAATAGTGAGATTTGTGAGATTAAAAATTAAATTTTGAAATATTGAGATTTTTAAAAGAAACAAATAAATAAATATAGAATAACGTTACTAATTAATCAAAACGATATTTGGACGGATGAAAATGAATAGTGAGATTTGTGAGATTAAAAATTAAATTAGGAAGTCAGGTTTTTGAAGAATTGGACTTTGAACAATTAGAATTTTTAAAAGAATTAAATGAATAAATACGGAATAATGATAATGATAACAAGAATAATACCTAAACGGACGAAAGTAAATAGTTGAATATTTGAAATTGAAAAATAAATTAGGTCAGATTTTCGAATAACCGGGCCTTAATGATTTGAATTTTTAAAAGAAATAATTAAATAAATATGGAATAATAATAATAATAATAATAATAATGATAATAATGATAAAATAATGTTTAAACATATGAAAGTGAATAGTGGAATTTTTAAGACTGAAAATTTGAAGAGTTATTTAGAGATGGGATTTTAAATAAATGAAAGAGTGAATAAATAAATAAATAAATGGAATAATAAAAATAATAATGATTTGATAAATAATTACAAAGATAGAAATTTTGGAAATTAGAAATTTTAAAACATTGAATTTAAGAATTTGAATATTGGAAAATTACATTTAAAATTAAAACCTTAGAAAATTATCACGAGAATTGAATTTTAAAGGACTAAAACTTGAAAAATAATAATAAGCGAATGAATAGATAAATAAATAAGCAAATAGATAAACAATATTGGAGTTTGGGAAAACTGAATATCAAGAATTGGAGTTATACGAACTGAATTTAGACTTAAATTTGAGAAGGTTATTTCGGAAATGCTACATAAATACCAATATATATATTTTTTAGAACAAATGAATGGATTAGTAAATCTAGGACTTTGAAATTTTAAGGAATTTTATAGGGGTCATTTGAGAACGTGAAACAAAGAATGACTAAAATAAAATAAACAAAGAAAGATAAAACTCTTGGTGCTGGGACTTAGGAAATGGGGCAATGATGGCCACGCGCCTTGGAGGGTGGCTGGTGCGGACTGGGACTGGACGCTGCAACCCTCCACAGCGAGAGGATCGTCCTCACAGCTACTGTCGCCGCTGCCGACGGCGGTGAGGAGACCCACCACGGAGATGATGGAGTCGGCACGCCATGCACGCGGGAAGTCAGGCGTGTCGTCACATGCTATCTTTTCCGACGAGAATCTGGTTCTGATTGAAAATCTGAAAAAAAAAAACCGACCACACACCCCATCTGCACCTCTATCTGCCTCCCTAGAAAATTTCAAAGTCCGCACTAATTCTAAGAATCCAATCCCTTTTTTAAGATCAATATTCGCATCCTTAATGGGTCTAATAAAAGCTTCTAACTCAGCTGCTTTAAATTCATCATTGCTCATTTAAAACTTCTCTGTATGGAACCACCATTCTCATGAGTTGGTATTCCCATGAAGCCACCAAGTCTTCTCCCCTTTTCACAAGCTCAGGTACCAAGTTCCGTCAACATCTAAGAACCAATCTCCAACATTATCAACGAGTGATGCATATAATGCCACGCATCCAAAGTACCAACAGAGAACAGAGGACAGCAACCAAGAAAAACAGAGTATGGAGGATGAAACCAAGATGAACCGGTGAAGGCCACATTTTGTGTTTTTGGTTCCCTAGCTTAGAAGTAGATATGAACTAAGTGCATCCCATGGAAATGAAAGCAAAAACAAAACTCCCACATGATGATAATGAAGCTAAAACAGAGTCGTGCTGCTCTCGAGTCACCCCAAAGAAAATGAAGGAGATAACAACAATAAACCAAACAGAAACCATGGAACTAAGCCCCTAATCAAGCAATTCACATCAAATACCAAGAAAAGAGAAAGAGACTACATGCCGACGAAAAGAAATAAAAGATCCATGACGATCATACCTAGGTTTCTCACAGCTTGGTCAACTTCTCACGCTTTTTGTTACTCCAAAACAGGGAAGACTCCAGCTCCCTTCCTCTCCCTGTTCTTTGATCCCTGCCTCCAGACAAGCCCCCTCTGCAGATCCCCTTTTTTTCCTTTCCCTCCTTTCTTTTTAGCTTCTCCTCCAAGCCTCTCTGTTGCCTCTCCCATCAGCCGCACTTCTCTGCCCGAGCCAACTTCCCATCAGCCGCCTGAGAAAAAAGAGAAAAAAAACAAAGAAACTCCTCCCTGCTTCGCAGCCTCAGGGGGTGGGTCTACAAAATTATTTTTATTATTTTCTTGAAATTCATTTTATTTATTTTCCTCTATTATATAAATATAAAATAATTTTAAAATCCATAAATTTCTAACTAACTTTAATTATATTAGATTATTATTTTTTTCTTTTGTATTTTTCATTAGTGAAATCAAACATGAGAAAACCATTTTCTTTATCATTTTTTTTTCTTTCCTCAGGGAACAAATATAGTCTAAATTAAGTATTTACTTATGTGCCCTAAAGGTTGATTTTGTATATCAATTGGTGATGCAAAGGACAATTGATAAGGAGTTTCTTTCATTCGGAACCGTTGATAACGTGACATATATATCAAGTTGAAATCTTTCTTCTTTAGCGGAAGATTAACTAAGGTTATGTTTGGTTGGTTATGGAATTGGATAAATGATTTTCTTACTTATTTTATATTCAATCAAATATGAAATAAAATGAGTAATGAGACATATTATCCACCATCGTTTTATATCCCTTCCATATAGAATATTTTAATCCTAAATTAAAATATAATGTAATATATATCATAAATTTATTTTTATCATTTTTATTTTTTTTTATGTTACTTATTTTGCAAAATAAAACTTTTTTATTATAAAATTAATTTTATGGTTAAAAAAAACTAAAAAATCACTTATAAAATATATTGTAAAATAATATTAATACATGTATTATTTAATATATATATATATATATATATATTAAATAATATAATATAAAAAATTATTTATAAAGTTTAAATTTTTAATCATGAATATTAACTAAAGGTAAGAAAATTTTCATATTTTTTTCAAACAAAAAATATTAGAATGTAATATAATTTTTATTTTAAACATTGAAAAATATATTTAGTTTATTTTATTTTATTATTTATTTTATAAATTAAATATAAATATAATATAACATAACTCATTAGATATACTATTTTAAGATATCTTGTACATTGGATTTAATATCAAAAGATATCATATTTTATTAAAAATTATACCTTAAAATATGCATTTTCTATCCAATACCATATGATATCTTATGATATTCCTATCAACTAAATGTAGTCTAAAAGAATTGCCATGAGAGTTGAGAGGAAGGTTCGAAGACAACTCCATTTGTTTGTTTGGATAACATGATGATAGGAAAGAAATTAAAGACCCTTTAGTGAAGGTATTTGCATTGTCTTCCGTTGGTCCTTGATAGGCTTTATTGAATGATTAAGCGTTAAATAAGGAAAGAAGAAAAAGAAGAAGAAGGAGACAAGTAGTGGTTGTGGCAATCAAGATGAGACCCAAAAATGAATGGTCTACATGTGATGTTCCCAAAACTAGGGACAATGCAAGGAAGAGAAAAAGCAAAAGAAAAAATGAAGAAAAATAAAAAATAGATTAAAAGTTGATAAATTATTTTATTTGATAATTCAAACTCATTTTACTTATTTTAACTAATCAATATAAAGATTAAATAATTTAAAAATGCATAAGTTTCTAACTAGTTTTAATTAGATTTGATTTTCTCTTATATTTTTCATCATGAGAAATCATTTTTCTTTGCATTTTTTTTCTTCAATTAATATTTTCCAAGAATCAAACATAATCTAAAAAGAACTCCATTGGGCTGTTGAGAAAATGTGAGAAAGATGGTGGAAAAAGGAGGGTTGAAAGTCATGAAATTTTTTAGATTTAAGATTTTTTTTTTTTTGGACTTTGTAGCTTCTTAGTTTTTCTTCCATGATATAGAGGATATCACAAAAAAAAAAAAAAAAAAAAAGGTCTAAAAACTTAATGCCCAATTATTTTTTATTTATTCTTGACCTTTCATGCATTGAAAGTTTACAAGTTGCTGAATTTTGTTGTGGCATATACAATCAACATAATTAAAAGGTTCATTTTCTAAAGGTGTCATTAGAGCATAAAAGAAATTTAGAGGACGTTTGTTTGTTTTTTCAACTTTTTACTTAAAGCAATTTGTTTTTATACTTTCAAGTTGTTTATTTTTCTATTTTTTCATAACTTATTGCAAACTTTTTGCTAAACAAAAAAACTAAAATATTTGGTTTTTTCTAAATGAAAAAAAGTAACATGTGAGTTTTTGTTTTATTTTTTAATGTTTAATAAAAATAAAATATTAAAAAAATAAACAATCTAATACTTAAAACCATTAAACATTAAAGTTCTATTTAGAATTAAGTAAAAAAAAACACTACATTAATAGTAAAATATTAATTACTTTTCTTTATCTTGATGGAGAAATTTATGCTTATTAAAGTTCAACTACTAATATTATTTAATATCAGCTCTAAATAAAATATAAAATAATTGTAGAGTTTTATAAATCAAAGAGGACAAGAGAGTTAAATAATAGCTTTTACAAAGGTACCAAAAAGAATCTATTGATATAAAACCCCAAAAAAACAATGAGCAACTGAATGCTCTGATACCATGAAAGGTTTTTGAATAGACCGTAAAGGGAATGAAACTCTTGTTTAATCTATTGAGTGTGTATCAATGTTGCAGCAAGGAGATACAACAAGGTGAAAATAAATATCTACAAGGCTGATGCTTGCAGGGAAAGTTTACAGAACGGTGGAAGGTATAACAGGAATATAATTAATTGGACCTTGGGCAACCTTCCTTGATACTGCTACAATGAGAGGAGATTATTTCCTTGGCAGAATAATTTCCTGGAGAACCTGCAAATTGAGAGAAAACATCTCAGTAAATTTGACTTCTTTTCTCAATCTTCCATGGCTCACTATTGGAACCTAAGTGAAAGAGAACTGTTCATGCTGATAAGAGAATCTCTATTCATGTTCATGCTGATAAGAAAATCAACCAAGTGATTTGTTGATTCTGATGGTTAATTTTCATTGGATATGCTACAGAATTATAAATTTGGGAGCCAAATGTACACATTTTAGATAGAACTACTCACCAGCATTAGACAAATGGAGTTGCTACTGTTCTTAGACAAAGAGAAGTGTAGGTCCCAGATGCAGGAGCCCGCTGCTGATCTTGATGGAGCCCCTGCGGTAGAAAAATACCTTTTCTAGCTTCAATTGAATTGTTCTCCATAGCTGAACCACCGATCCTGTTAGCAGAAACAACTCCATTCAATCCATTTCTCAGGTCACTGGGATTGTTGCCTGCCAGAGAAACTACTTCCTTTGATCCTTCATCTGTTCTCAATTGGTTAGGCTGCATTGAAAACTTTTCCTTGCTCTCTGAATTTTTTAAATCTTGAATAAGACAACTTATGTGAACATTTGAGCTGCACATCTTTTCCATGATTGCTTTTTATGCACTGTAACTCTAGAAACCTGTATACTCAATAACACAACATAAACTCAATCAAATGCTTAAAAAATTATATATAAAAACTTGCAAAGGAATGAATACTCATTGCAGAACTTTTAAGCATCAGCTAGAGTAGCTAGTGGTAGTTACCTTTTCGGTTGAGACACCATTTCCAAATGAACTAGGTCCTGTAGTGCCAGTAGCATTATCTAGCCAAGCTTGAGTTTTAGCTGAAGAACTGAAACACCAATATGAATAAAGGATGAGAGAGAGAAAGAGAAGCAAATTACTGCAAGGAAGGGCCATAAATTGCTGTCCCAAGCGACCCTGTTGATGACGAGCCTGGCCATAATACCAGATCTTCCAACCAAAAATCAAAGATTAAGGCACGATGAGAATATTAATATGCAGAAGTACATACAAGAGCTATGTTCTGCATTCTAAGCAATCACCAAAAAAATTATGAAATGGGATAATCTGTTCAAGGAAAAGATGTATATCATTTTTCGTACTATCTTTGATAATATGTCTTTGAGAGTATGAAACTGCAGAATCAGATAAACTATTAAAGCTTAACAAACCAGAAGCCAAAAAATAAAAAAAGCAAGTAAAGACAAAAGAAGAGCCTCAACAAGGCAATCAATAGTAAATCAAGAAGAGACCTAATGTGGGTGCAGGGCTCTCCCTCGCCTCTGGCAAAGTTGAAGGCTTTGATTCTGATGATTCGCCAACCAATTCACCCTTCTTGTCTGTCTTATCATTGTCGGGGAACATTCCTACCAATGTGTACAGGGTCTCCACTGCTTCTTCCTCCTCTTTGGTAATTGATCTTGAGATGGGTTGTTTCTGAGACCAGTTTGAGCCACCATGCTTCTACAGTAGCAACTCCATTTGTCTAAGTACAAGCGCCGCTAGTTAGTTTTTTTTTTTTTTACAAGTAAAGGAGTATTGTATTAAAAAAAGGTATACACGATGTATGCATATACAAAAACCAATAGGTGCAAGAATGCACAAAAAACCACCACACCTTATAGGGAGCCTAACCAAACCACAAAATCTATTAAAGAATTAACACTATCCCCCATTTACGCTCTAACCACAAGTGCCCCATTAGTATAACAAACATTGAGGTCTGAGGTAGCAGGTAGATAGATTATGTAAGCCTCAGATATGAGTCAATGGGCTAAGGACTGGGATTTGAGCTAGTAAGGCTAGTTTGAGCTGTTTTGGCTGAATGACCTCTTCTTCAGACTACCTCATGGCTTAGTGTCAGATGCTTCACAAAACCACTTGAATAACTTATGATTTCTTAGTGTGGAAATAATCCTAGGTATACCTACCCTTTTCTGCAGACTATCAGAATTATGTTGATTTTCCTGTTTCTGCATGTAATCTTTTTATTATTAACAAGTATAGTTCTTCGCCCATAACTATAAAAGCTTGCAGGATATAAACTACCATCAACTTCAAAAGAGGAAATGCAATTTTGCAAGAAGCTAGGAAGCAAATCAATCATTCTAGATGAGGCAATTGCCCACAATCTCCACCAAAAACTGCCTCAGTAATTGTTTTTCTTCTTTTTCCCTTTTTACCTAGTCAGAACAAGAACAAGAAGTAAACTTATTAGCAAATATAGAACTTCACACAATTGCTCCACTAAACAATTCTTTTCTTTTGTAGGCAGGTTGGCAGATTTTTGGGGGTAATCCAGAAGAAAAAAAAAAGATAAACAGAAGTTAAAAGTGAAGGCCAATAAGAAGATAGCATATAAAGATAAAGGAAAATTAGTTCATAATATGATCACACCTTACATGTAAACTTCACCGGAGTTCACCTTTCTAATCAATATTGAAGAAAATGGTCTATTTTACGCAGAAAATTTGCATGGCTGTTAAGGGAACCATTTTTGAAAGAAAATGGTACATCAGTTGGCTCATATTGTGAAGAAGTTGTTTTGTTCTTATCAAAAAGGGGAAAAAAAAAAAAGAAAAAAAAAAGAGAGAATATATAGTATTGGAAAATGAAGGGGAAAGAATAGTTCAAAAGCAAAGTCAGCAATAGTGCTATAAATTAGATTTTAGAGAAGTATTTGCAAGCCTAGAAGGTTTTTGATACTGTTTGGAACCTGATATAAGAGAAAGCAATCAAAGAAAATAATCATCTCTCTAGCTATTTTGGTCGAAAATGAAAATGTGAGAAGATGAACAAGGAAAAACAAGCAAGGTTGGAATTACTTTCTAAATTCTGGCCTTGTTGCAAGATAATTAAATATGCAGAATTTTGGGTGAAAAAAAGCAGCTTATGTGTGAGTCCAGTTTTAAAGAAAAAGTAAGCTCCAGCATGGTAGTGCTCTTTTTGTCTCTTTTCATTGGAAATAGAATACCAAGTTTTAGGCAGTCATTTGATCAGTGTCTACAATGTAACAAAAATTAAAGCCCACGCTTTTCATAGCTCAAATTTAAGGTTTAAGCAGTAGTGTTCTTTTTCAGTCTCTATATAGTTGACTTGAAACTCAAGCTTGAGCTTGGGCATTACCAAAATTCATGAAGTGAGTTCATTGACCATACCCAAGTTTTATGTTATAAATGAACCAAAACTATAAGGTGTAAGGATGCAATTATCCATCATAAATGGAACAGCATATACAAAATTTTCATTTTCACAGCTAAAAATTTTGATGGTTGCCTGGATTTACAGCAAGGTGGTACACTTTATATCAATGGACCAACAGCAATGAACCAAACTACTGTATATCAATGGAAGGGCATGTTTTAAGTTGAGACAAATGCTGTATACCTCAAAAGGAAGAGTAAACAGGAATAGGAAGCAGGTAAAATAAAATTCAGAAATATATTGTGTTTGAAATCACTTTAAAACAAAACTACTTGTTGTGATAAATCCTGTAAAGATAACTTGAAAGAAACAGACTACTCATTGATATAATATAGTAAGCATTTCATGCCATCAATATTATTTGTCAATTGTAATTTGAAAAGGAAATAAAAGAATTCTAGGAGTATAACCTATGCCAATCTCCCCAATGCAAAGGATGACATTTCCCTCAACTGTACATCTGCATAATGAAGCATCTCAATCAAAGGTTGCACCAACACCTCTCTATGCAATATGCATCTGTAAGAATCTAAAATCTTAAAGAAAAAATAAAAACCAGAGAAAATAGGAAGAAGAAGAAAAAGAAGAAACAATAACATATATATGATGTGTTATTGTTTTTCGGCATCACTAAACACTCCTTTAGCCCATTCATTTGTGATATTCTGGGCAACACAGCCAGAAAAATAAGGCAAACTGGGGTATTTCGCAAACACATTTCTCAATTCAGAAACAGAACTACAATTCTAATGAGTGACTATGGGAAATGCTTCATGATGTACCTTCACCAATGTCTCAAGAAAAGGGTCACCAGTAAATTGATACTTGTCTCAGTTGAGAAGGGATAAGAAATAGGGGTTTGATACCAGTTCTTGATACTTTCTTAGTTTTCAAATAGAGAACATAAATTAGGCCAGTGCAAGGTTTACCAAATCAGTCAACTAAATATGCCGAATTAATTCATCAAATACACACATCATGGCTTAGTTTTTTCCAAAATAAAAAAGGAAGAACATCAAACATCGGTAGAACAATTCAACATAGTCCATTCACAAAATCAATAATTTTCCTAGAAGCATAGGTGCAAGGTGGAATCAAGTTCAAGTTAGGCTTGATTTCCCCAAAAGTTATGTACAAGTTTTACCTTTACCATGTTCAGAAGCATCATGGGAGTACTTAAAAGTTGCTGATGAACTACTTCTGCCCTTAGTGGTAGATTTTGACCCAGATAACTGGCTGAGGTCTTCATCATCACTAAAGGAAACTGCACTTCCAGTTTCTGCAGTACCTTTACTTGTGATATTCTACAAAAAATTGAAAAAAAAAAAGATTGGAAAGCAGAGAGTGGATAAATATTGAACAAGAATGACAGGTTAAAAAGGGGGAAAAATCCAGACATGGAGATCACTTGTTCTGCTAAGAAAACTAGAAGAATAAGCATTACCTCCAATGACTGAGCACCTGACATGAACTGTGGGGTTTCCTTGGAGTGCACTGACCTTTCCTTGACCCGCTCCTGCAATAGTTATATTTAGTTACCATCAAATTATATATTTCCTATATAGGCAAGGTATGCAGGCAGCGGGTTCACACCAAGTGTCAGTGAGATGCCAAATGCTACTTCTGCAAAGCAATGTCCTAAAGGGGAAGGAAGAGTACATGTAGAGAGATTCCTTCTTTTTCTCAAGAAGTCTTAATCCTAACTACTCAAAAGGCAAGTAATATAATTAACTTTTAGATTTAAAATCACTGCTTATATACTTAGTAATGCCCACAGAAAGGGAAAGAAACCACCTAGGAGACAATTAGACAACACTAGGAAATATTGAACCCTTACAATAATTAAAAATCATCTACAATATACTTACAATTGTTATATTCAAACAAATTCAATACCATATAGATGTGGTACAACTAAAAACCAACCTAAACTATCTGTGATATTGGCACAGAAATTTGAAGACATAATATGGAGTACTCACATGTGTCTCTTCCAGATTATATTGAACACAAGAATAGAAAGATATTTTGTCATCTTTGTTGACAAAATTGTGCAATGCGAGATCCACATCATTAACTGGAAGGATCTTCATTTTTTGCATCAATGAATATCATTCTCAGGGACCCAGAAGTGAAAGAAAGAAAAGACTAAATAACTATACTGCTTCCATTATCACACCCAAATTTCACTTATCCAAGTCCTATTTGATCCAGTAATTGTTAAAAAATAGAAACTTCACTCTAGTACAGGACAAGTAGAACCAAGCCCATAGAACTGCAGTCCATGCCTGAAACCTAGATGTAGTCTACAAAATTCCACATTGTCTCTCCTCTGTTGCCATTAAAAACTAATTCATGGTGTCCCCCGATTTCAATTATATTTTTTGGTAAAATATCAATGGTTTATCAGGGTTCCACCAGAATGAAAATTACCAACTGAAGTGACATTTAAAAGTCAAGAAAAGGAAAGAACAGATGAAACATGACGATTGAGTACCAGATTGTTCTCAGCAACTAAGGCTTCTATATTTTGTTGATTCAGTTCTTCTGGGCGAAGCCGCTCAAAATCATCAATTTTGGCTGCAGTCCAGGAAAGAAACCACAGTCATTCCATTTCCATTTAAGGAGTGAAACCAAACATCAATAAAAAGTAAAAATAAAAGGAAAAAAAAAATAGACTCTGTCTGAAATGCACTTGTATCAAAGAACAAGATAGATAATGTATGAAAACCAAATTTTTGATTAAGAACAGAAGCACACCATCCCTAGGAAAGACAAAACCACCATCAATAGACCTCATATCATACAGAGATACATAGCCCCAAATTCACAATAATCTTCGTCACAAGACTTTCTGTCCCTTAAATGCTTTGAAATCTCAATAACAAATGAAAAACGCAAAGATAATGCTCAATCTCCAGACCTTGTCTAAGAAGAGACTTTCAAACTCTCCTTTGACGGCTTCATTGAGGGGAAGGTCCAGAAGATGAGGCCGCAATTGCAGTGTGTGCTCAATCAAGCTAAGGAAGAACATCTAAACCTAGAAAACGTAAATTTCAAACTGAAAATCAGTGACAGAGGCAGATTATCACAGGAAATTAAACAAAATAAAGAAAAAAAACTAACAAAATGTCTTCTCGAACTTGTTTTCGCAGTCTCAAGGATGCTCTTTTTTCGGTAGGGTTCTTCGGTGAGATTCTGGTTGATCTAGGGCGTTAATCTCCGACCGATCAGCGTTTTCGGCAATAGGAATATTTCATTGCCCGTTGCGCCGGTGAGGTTTGTGATTCGCCAACGGTGAGAGGAGAGACCGAAACCAAAATTGATGGGAGAAAGGAGAGCTTAGCTGAAAGCCTGAAACAGAAAAATCATTTCAATAACGTCAAATAAAAATAAAAATAAAATCAAAATTAACAGAATGATTTTAGAATTAAAATTTATTTTAATTTTATTGTTCTTAAACAAAATTAACAAAATTTGACTCTAATCTGGAAAAAAAATTTCAATATATATATTTAAATATTTGTCTCCTGATATGCTTAAGACTTTTTTTTTTCTTTTAATTATTTAGTGTGAAATTAATTTGAATTAATTCAAAAATCTTCTTTTTTTCCCATAAAAATTTATGGTAGCAAAACATGAAATTTGTTACAGTGTTGTTCCAAACATTTAATAATTTTAAGTTTATGTTTGGTTCGCAAAAATATTAAGAAAATAAAAAATATGAAAAGGAAAATGATTTTCTCATTGTCCTATAAAAAATATCCAAGAAAATTAAATATGATTAAAACTAATTAGAAACTTATATATTTTTAAATTATTTAATCTTTATATTAATAAATTAAAATGAATTGGAAATAACAGATAAAAATAATTTATCAACTTTTAATTTATTTTTTATTTTTCTTCATTTTTTTTTTATACTTTTTCTTTGTTTTTTTTCCTATATTTTCCCTCAAATTTTTCGAACCAAACATAACCTAAGATATTAAAATTTGTTCCACTCAAATGTAATTCATTTAATAATCACATCAAAATTGAAGTCGGAGAAAAACCCGTTAACATGATTCTAGCTTGTTAATCTCTTATCAAACTATGATAACATGATTATAACATATCTAAAATTTTAAATATATAAAAAATTATTTTTAAAACACTTTTTTAACTATATATATATATATATATATATATATATATATATATATATATATAATTAACTTAGTTGCTTAATTTTAGTTATAAAACAACCACCCCTAAAAGAATTATTTAATAAAATATAAAATATTTAAATAAAATTAAATTTTATAAAAAAAAATTATATAGAATATAATTTAAATAATGATGTAGCTATTTATAAATTAGTAACTACTCAATGAAATTTTAAAATCTAAACATTTAATAAATCTCAAAATCAAATGGAAGATATCCCACCTCAAAAAATATATACCAAAATATCAACTACAAAATACAAAAAGACCACTTTTAAGAATTTATTTTTATAATATATATTAGGGATTAAGTAAAATTAATTTATAAGCATTAAATAAAATTAAAAATATTTTATAAAATCCATTTAGTATCTATACTTATCTAAGTTGGATACTTTTAACTTTTAAAATTTGAATATGGTTTCGGGTTCTAAATTCAATAATTTATTTCAAAGATAAGTCAGAATAAATACTCACATCTCTTTTAAAAATGAAATTTTTTATTTTGGTACAGTTAAAAATAAACAGTTAAAATCAAAGCTTGAACATATCTAATACCACATTCAACTTCCCAAACAAATAACAATATTAGTTGTCGGGATACTTCTTTTTCACTACTTCTAATAAATATTTTAACCTTGAGTAAATGAAAAAGAGAGAAGATGTACCTTGGGAGGGAGCTGGAAACTAGACATGTTTTGATCTTTTGTGATGTGGGTGATCCTCTGTATCATCATGGCTTCTTTTGACATTGAATAGTTGAAGGCTCTGTTGAGGGTGATCTTGGCCATGGTCATATATGAGATGGATCCCACAACTTTCCACTTTGAATGCTGCTTCGATGTTCAAAACTTGGCCATGGCCATGCTCAAAACTGAAACGAAAGCCAGCCTTAAACTTGTTCCACCTATTGGATCGATACTCCCTTGAAATGGCAATCTGAGGGAAATAGACCATCCTCAATGCTCGATTTGCAAATAATGTGTCATCCCCTAAGGGAACAATCTTTTGCCACTCCACGTGTCCAAATTGATCACCATCGGATATCAACAATTCAAGATAACCCTTGCCATCATCATCGTCATCGTCATCGTCATCGTCATCGTCATCATCAACTAGAGGATAATGAGAGAATAAAGCAAATCCCAAGAAGTTGTTATCTTCATACCAATTCTTTGGGAGATCTATTGTTATTTCATCTCCCATACTCTTATGACTTATCCACTCTGGTATTCCTCTACTTCCTGGAATGACAACTCTTACAGTGTCGCACAACCAGTTTGCTCGGCGTTCAAAATCCTGTATAAAAATAGCATGTAAATTTCATGCCTTCATTAAAAAATAAAATAAAATAAGTGCCATATGTAAAATTCATACCTGAATGTGTGATTTTAAGCAGTTGGGAAGAGAGGACCAGAGTGGATGCTTTGCATCACTTGATAAAGTTTCCAGGAGTGGACAACCATGTGCTTCTATCCGTCTTAGACTTGATGGAAGCTCTGGAATTTCTTTAAGCATCAAGCAGTGATTCATGAAAAGGCCACGCAACCGAGAAAGACGAATGATGCCACCAGGTATGCAATCAATCTTGTTTCCACTCACATCTAACGATTCCAATGAGAACAAGCACCATAAATCATCGGGGATTGCTCCTGCCATCAGATTGCAACCACTTACATTTAGTGATCTTAACTGCATGCTTCTCAGACTGTCGGGCAATTTGTGGAGCTTTGGACAGTTACGAACACTAAGAGAACGCAATAAGAAATTACCAATGCTGTTTGGAAGAGTCTCAAGGTTCTCACAATTGCTCAAGGGCAAACTAATTGATGATGGCAGCTCTGTTATAGCTGATTCACGTAAAGAAAGGCCTTTTGAGTGTTCCATATCCTCCATGATCTCCGAAAAAATCTCTAGATTTGAACAATCACCGAGATAGCAGATTTCCAACTGTAAAATGCTGGTTGGAACACTCCTCAAGTTTTTGCATTCACCCAAATTTAACCATCTAAGTCGGGGAAGATGACCTATCAAGCAAGATAATTCTTTAATAGGAGTCTCAGATAGATAAAGAAAACACAGATTTTCCATATTCTTTTGGATCTCAGGGAACTTCTCAAAATTTGAGCAACCTATGAGCATCAGACTTCCAAGAGCCTCTAAGCACTCAATGCTAGTTGGGAGTTCTTTAATACCACTATAAGATAACCCAAGTGTCCCTAAATGTCTCATATCCACAAAGAAATTATCAGGGAATTTCTCAAACTTTGAACACCCTAAGAGATTAAGAGTTTCAAGAGATATCAAGGACCCAATTTTGCTTGGGAGTTCTTTAATACCACTATCAGATAACTCAAGTCTCTTTAACTGTCTCATATCCACAAAGAAATTATCAGGGAATTTCTCAAACTTTGAACACTCTGAGAGATCAAGAGTTTCAAGAGATATCAAGGACCCAATGCTGCTTGGGAGTTCTCTAATTCCACTCTCACTGAGATTAAGCTCTGTCAAAAGTTTCTTCTCAGAAAATGTGCCAATAGATGAATGAAGTTTGCTGAAGCTTACACAACCTCCAAGATTAAGTTTCTCCAATTTTGGCATCCTTGAGAATTTCGGCATTTTGATGAGCTGTTGTGAGTTACTTAGATCAATGAACTTCAATTCTGCAAGGCACTATAGCAAAGGACATTTTTTAATAAAAACCTTCCATGAACTTGAAAATTAGCATAAAAAAAAAAGAAATTAAATAATGATTATACCTTCTTCCCTTTCAAAAGTTCTTTTATGTTGCTAGATTTCAAGTTGATTGCAACAAGTTTCTCTCCATGAAAATTTGAAGGCAAATACTCTAAACCTTCCCAATGAAGATAGTTTAAATTAGGAGGAAATTCAAAGTCTTTAGGAAGAGGCATTTTATGCTCCTCGCCATGACTATAATAGACTTTGAGCAACCTAAGTTTCTTCATCCTGGGAAACACTTTCTTCATCTTGGAAAATATTTTTGTAGTTTCTTTTGATCTAGACAAGTCTAGAGAAATCGTTTCAACATTTTGCATCCCCTGGAAAACAAGATTGAAGAATCAAGGAAAAGAAAAAGTAAAAATCAAAACTTTTTAAGAAAAAAATATAATTAAATCTTTTATCTCCCAAAAGAGCTTAAGAAGCTATTGAATTTAAATTGTTGATTCTTACCTCTTCACTTTCAAATTTACAAAGGATATCATCTGGATTCCATAATCTGCTCCATTTGCTAGGGTCTTTGGGATGTTCTCGAACAATTTTCTTGCACATTTTCTCGATCAAACCATGCATATGTAGCCTATTGTATGAGATAGTTATAAGACATCTATCCGTTAGAACTTTTATATTTATTTCACCATACAACTCAGAACCTTCCCATATTTTTGAAGCAAAGTCTCTATCTTCACCTTGAAAAAAACAAGCGATGTCAAGGAGTATCATCTGACGTGTAATGTCTAATCCATCAAAGCTTATTTTAAGCAGATCATGAATTTTCATTTCAGGTTCTCTTTCCAATTTGTGTAGTTCACTTGTCCATTCACATTTTGTCTTGCCACATAAAAGACAACCCAAAACTTTCAAAGCTAATGGATGACCTTGACAATAATCTATCACACGATGTGAGAGAATTTTAAAATCCTCTTGTGGAAGATTTGCATGAAAAGCATTTTGACTAAAGAGCTTAAGTGCTTCATAGTCTTTTAGTCCTTCAACCTCATATAGGTAATCCACTTTAAGCGTATTTAGGCATTCTTTATCTCTAGTTGTGATGATGATTATACTTCCTTTACCACACCAAGGATGATTTCCAACTAAAAATTTTAATTGATCCATATCATCAACATCATCTAAAACAATAAGAGCCTTTCGAAGGTAAAGACTATTTTGTATCACCTGGGCTCCTTGGTGAATGTTGCTTATCTTTGAATTTTCTCCCTTTTGGATATCATTAAGAAGTAGCTTTTGTAAACAACGTAGACCTTTTTTTTTGCAAACCTTTTTGACATCTCCAAGGAAGCTACTACATTCAAATCCCCAAGAAATTTGATTATATATATATCCAGCAATGGTTGTTTTACCTATTCCGCCAATTCCACATATCCCAACTATGCGAACATCATTTGACTTCATACTCAGTCCTAAACTTATTTTTTTAAAATGGGAATCCATTCCAACTAAATTATCCTCAACAAACAAGGGCTTAAAATTCAATATTCTATCGGCGATGTCGCTAGTAATATTCTTGATATACTGTGATTCATACCTAGTAATTATGAAATAAGTTAGAGAAGAACATAAGGTGAGATGAGCAATAAATGGTAAGAAATATCAAGGTAATTTGATGATTTTTGGTGTCCTAATAACAACTGAAATTTCATTTACATATTTAAGCACTTTTTTTTAGAATCATATATGCAAGACAATGAAAAGAAAAATCAAAGCATGAACTATATATACTTCTATTTAGTTAACTTTCTATTAAAATTGCCCTAAATGTCTTTTAATCCACTTATATTTTAAATAAAATCTTTATAAAATATTTTTATTTGAAAGAGCTTCCAAAATTTTATATAAAACACTTGTTTGAAAATCTTTTTTAATATTTTGTTTCAACTATAAAGATTAGTGAAACTTATACTTTTTATTTATCAAATTAATTTTCTAATAAAAATTACTTTTGTAAAAAATTAAAAATTTACTAGAATTTTAAAATATTTTGTTTATTTGAATTTTTATCTAATCATGCCTATAATTTAGTAAGTTAGATTTTGTTAAAATTCTGTTATAACATTTGGTTATATTATATGATTTTAGTTAACCCTATCATTAAAAAGTTATATATACAAGCCTTTTAAAATATGAAAATATGTTACCATTGATTTAATTTAAATATAAAAATAGGTTAATATTTATTCATTTTAAAATTTTGTAATTTAAATATCGCTCTCTCCTCAATATGAACTTCTAACTCCACCACTGACCACACGGTTGAGTTTCATAACTTCTACAATTTAATTATTGCAAAATAAAAATCCAACTATTTGATGCATAGACTTAAAAATGATAGGATGAAAATAATTAAGCATATGCTAAGAATCAAGAATGGCAAAATGGGAATAATGACAGAATGCATAAAACCAAGGATGACAATGAAAATAATTAAACAGATATATAGAATCAAGATAGGAATCTGACCATATTTCCATAAATTAAGAGCAATCAAATATTAATAATATTTTATTATCTTAGTTTTAGGAAATAATATTGGTTTCCCTTAATTTTAGGATATTTATTATTCTTTTTTTTACCCTACCCTATCCTGTTTTAGGAATCCTTTCCATAGATTCTCTATCTTCTAGGCTAGTTGCTACGGGTTCATTATTAGGAATGGTAGCCAAAGTGGGTTCAGGACGAGTTGCCGGCAATCCAACCCTACCCTATCCTGTTTATTCAAAATTTCAAGGCCTTATTATCATCCTTTGAGTATAATGTAGAGAAAAATGAAATTATTAGTAGTTTGGTGGAAACGACATAAGGTATGCAGGATAGGCTTTCTAATACCATGTACTTGAATTGGGTCCCATTGAAAAAATTAAATAGGATGGGGAGGATGGGTATGCAAATTTTTCATACTCCTTGCCCTGTTTAACATTTTTTGAAATTTTTTTAAAAAATTTTAAAATTATTTTTATAATATTTAATTACATTAAAATAAATACATTTTATAAATAAATAAAATATTATAATTTTTATAACTTATTTTATTAAAAATCAATTTTTATTTTTATTATTATATATTAAAAATATTATAATAATATTCAAGGTTTCCATTACCAAATTTATCAAACTCTTCACTATTTTGGACTTTAATGGTTTATTTGTTTGTTATTAATATGTTGTATCATGAATTGATTATGTTTCTCTATGATGTTTGATTTTACATTTAAATCTTTAAATGGGATATTTAACATCTTTTATGGAACCATCCTGGATAGAATTATGAAAACCTCAAAGTTTTTCAATAACCTAAAGTGGATATTAATTATGTAATTAATATAGATCTAACAATTTGTTTAATTTTATAGAAATTGATTTTACTTCTAAATTAATTTCTAAAAAATTGTGTTATATTTTATTTCAAATCTTGTATGGGAATGCCTATTTATAAAATTATGATATACTAAAAAACAAAAAAAAAAATAGAAAAAGAAAAAACAAACAAAGGGCAAGAAGAACTCACGGTTAAAGCTAAACCATATACTTTTGATAATTTCTTTTTCGATTTGTTGATGAAATATTTATATTTGGAATCATATGGATTTCGAAATATTCAAGTACAAGGCATGTGTGTCACGAGATTATTAGCCGTGCATCAAGTATTCTAAATAATCAACTAATTTATTCTATTTCAGAAAATTATAATTGGTATATAAGCTAAAAATTAAGAAGATATGAAAATTACCCCTCGTTTACATCCCATCCAGAAATATTGCTTGCTTCAGTCAAGGCCTCCCTCCAACTTTGTACCTTGTTCTTCAAAGTTTCTTCATACCTGGTGAATGCTTCTCCAAAGCTCCCTGTTTGTTTACGTACATCCGATGGATCCACATGGTAGAAAATTGGCAATACTTTTTGCCCATATTTCTGGCTGCACTCCATGATCTTTGCAAGCTCGTCTAGGCACCACCTTGAATGAGCGTAAGTTTTTGAGAAAACAACAATGGAAGATCTTGATTTTTCAATAGCATTTAGAAGCTCTGGTGCAATTTTTTCTCCTCTCGGAAGTTGGTCATCTCTGAAAGTTCTAATGCCTTTTGTAACCAAAGCATTATATAAGTGATCAGTGAAATTGTAACGAGTGTCTTCCCCTCTAAAACTCAAGAACACGTCATGAGTGCAACCAAGGTTGGAAGGAGAAGAATTAGACGCCATTTGAGCGCTTGTGGAAGCCATTGCCAGCCAAGCTGTGTATGTCAAAACTATAAGACAATCTTCAACTGAATTTTGCATACAGAGGTAAAGTATTTAAACTAGAGAAAAAGACAGATTCTAATCAAAAGGAATCATAAAATTAGAAGTTGAGGAAGGAACCAAGAAATTTCTAGGAAAGAAAGTGGGCACTCTAAAGTCTAACAAAACAACCTTTTTCCTTTTGCTTTCATGCACACTCTTGTCTTCTACCTTGGCATTCATTCACATGAGAATGCCTTTTTTCATTTTCAATTATTTCTCATTAGCTGTATCCATTTACCCTTGATTTAAGGTGGGGTTCACATGAGCCAAGACCCTACCTCAATCATTAAGCCCATTCTTGAAGCTTTCCTTCACTCTTTTACATTTTATTTTTATTTTTCTTCTATTTGGTATTCAACAACCAACACTTTTGCTTTTGCAATTTTCAGTGTTATTTTGTACATTTTTTTTTCTTTTTACTAGTCTTGCCTTTAATTTTTTTTTCTTTCCCAATTGGTATAACAACTAAAGTGTAAAAAATAAACATATGTCAAATCTTAGTGACTCAAATATATATTACGTTATAGATAATTGAGCTTTAATTTGGGTTTTTCTAATATTATAGCACCTTGGTATTCACCCATTGAGTCAAAAAAGCTTGGCCAAAATCCCAAGTAGTAATACCATAGGAGATCATTCTCATACACTTCAAGTTGAAATTTAAAATCTAATTTGATACCCAAAGTGGATTTCAAATTTTTATTTATTTGGAAATGGTAACATAAATTCAAATTTCTATTTTAAAAAATCATTATGCAAAAAAATTAAAGCCATATATTAAAAATATTATTGTTATGTTTATTATTTTAAAATACATATTAATTATTTGATGATTTTTTTAATTGAGTATTTGTTTGAAAAGGTAAAGTAAGTTTCTTTTTTCTTAACAAAAATTAAATCATATCACTAATTTTTTTTAGTTATCTAAGTAGCTCCAAATATATTGGCTGAGGACAAAAAAAAAAAAAAAAAATCTAAATTATATTAATTATTTATTTGTATAAAAAAATTTATTTAGAATTAGTCGTTAATCCTTTTACGAGATGTAACGAGAATCATTTGTTCACCAATGGGCCAAAAAGTAATGAATGAGGGGTGGTCACTTCACAAGGAAAGATTCCTTTGTTGACCAACATAGGTGGCCCATTTTTTGGCATTTTCCCATGTGCATTGTTTGACGGGGCTTGCAAAGAATAATTGTTTATTTGAATTATTTATTCACCTGTGGGTCAAAAAGTAATGAATGGGGATGGTTGTCACTTCAGAAGGAAAAGTTCCTTTGTTGGCCAATATAGGTGGTCCTTTTCTTGGCATTTTCCCGTGTGCATTGTTTTATGGGGCTTGCCGAGAATTATTGTTTATTTTAAATTATATTGTATATGAGTTTCATCTTTAATAAAAGTGTTTTTTAGGACATCATTACTTTCTTATTAATATGATACAAATGTTTACTCATATTGATATCAGCATATCATAAATTTATTTTGAATATAAATATAAATAAGATGATAGCTTATTTAGTTTATGGGTGGGAAGTTGAAGATGCTAATACTTCATAGGAAAGATTAAAATAAATAAATAAAAATTGAAAAAGAGAATATTCTAACTCGTTGTTTTCACGTCTCCATTGTCCAGTAAATTAAATTTATAATGAGTGCATATGTCATCAAATAAAACACTGAACAACAGGATTTAAAAAAAATGGTAATTTTTAAAAATATGTTTTTTAAATGTGACAATTCAAAAAAATATTTTAAAATGTATGATAGTTTGCAATAATCTAATTAGAAATTACATTTTAAAAAGATAATTTTAGATGAATTTTAAAATTATTTTTTGAAAAGAAAACTTCAATATTTAACCTAAAGTTGTCTTTCTAAAAGACGACTTCCAATTGATGCCTTAAAAAATTGTTGTAGATTTGGAAATAGTTTTGAAACTATCATATTTTAATAAATATTTTTAAAATGGTATTTTTTCCAAAATTCAATGAACAATCAATATTCTACCATTGTTGTGGGGAAGATACAAGACAATGTTTGAGCCTTTTCTTTAGTAAAAAGAAAAAGTGAAAGTTAGGTTAACTTTTTGTTATCTTGGAAAATTCTAAGAAGGAACAATGTTTTGTTAATTGACATAGGTGGCCTCTTTCTTGGCTTTTTCCCTTGTACATTGTTTTATGGGGGTATGTGAGATTATTGTTTATTTTGAGTTACATCTTAGATGAGTTTTATCTTTAATAATTAGAAATTTTTTCATGGTATTATAATTTTCTTGTGGATGTGATATTATATCATTATATCATAAATTGTTTTGAAAATAAATAGAAATAAAATTACAATTTTATTAGTTTCGTATATGGTAAGATGAAGACACTGATACCATGGTTCTTATAACACATGTGTTTGCAAAAGTTAAATAAAATTACTTATTCTATAGAATAAATATTTAAAACTCATGAAAATGATGATTAGCATCTTAAAGTCAACAAGTCAACACATTAAAGATCATTCAATCCTTTTCGTGTTTTTGCAGTTGGCATATTGTCCTTTGATATTAATTCCTTTTCATTTGTGGTTGGCTTTAGTACCAACAAACCAACACTCATTTTTATTTTATTTTTTTAGGAGTCAAGGTCTTTCCATGATTGTTCTCTACTTTTTACTTTTCCATTCTCCAATTTTCCCACTCAATAAAAATGTCTTTGATGAAAAGTTGCTTGGGTTTCCAAGTAACCTTCTCATACATATGTTCTCAAAATTCAAAACAAAATACAGGGTGTAATTTCTTATTGATGTTTACCATTTACATAGTCCCTCTTTCTACTCTCAAATTATTCAAAAACTAAGGTCACAAGAGAAAATTTATATAAATAAGTTCCTAAAAAAATTATATAAAAAAATTATTAATCAATTTTTTTTCCTTTTTTAAAATACTTATTTTTTAATACCAATACAAGATCAAAACTAAAAGAGCATCCAGACATGCCTGCTTTATTAGTATTATGAAATTCAAAATCTCTCTACTTGATATATTGAGGCCTCTCTAGAAAATTGTGAAAGAACATTTAACTAACTACTTGGTGAAGGATTTATATGATTAGTAATTCGAGGAGTGGAAAAAATGAATATCATGACTTAAATTCAAGGTAGTAGGTAGAATGTCACTACAAATAAACTTATATATTATATTATACCCAACAAAAGATATATAAAACTTTAATCATGATAAAAGAAGAAACATGAAATTTCCACAAAATTTTCAAGAAATTGAGCTTAAAGGGGTAAGGAAACATTGAGTTTCTATAAAATTGTAATGAAATTTCATTCAAAAAGTGGTAATGCTAAGAAATTAACAAGGTTTAAATCCTCAAATGTGCTTTTACATTGAAAGACTCATATTGGAGACAATATTATCCTTCTTAATTATTTCTTTTTTTACTTTTGTCTTTTCATCAATACTATGTGACTAGGATCTCACAAACTTTCCAAAACTTTCTATGAAAGGTGTTGCGGAGGTAAAGTATTTAAGCTGGAGAAAAAAGACGGATTCTAACCAAAAGGAATCATAAAATTAGAAGTTGAGGAAGGAACCAAGAAATTTCTAGGAAGGAAGGTGGGCACTCTAAAGTCTAACAAAACAACCATTGTCCTTTTGCTTTCACACTCTTGTCTTCTACCTTGGCATTCATTCACATGAGAATATGGCTTTTTCCATTCTGAATCATTTCTCATTAGCTGTATCCATTTACCCTTGATTTAAGGTGGGGTTCACATGAGCCAAGACCCTACCTCAATCATTAAGCCCATTCTTGAAGCTTTCCTTCACTCTTTTACATTTTATTTTTATTTTTCTTCTATTTGGTATTCAACAACCAGCACTTTTGCTTTTGCAATTTTCAGTGTTATTTTGTACATTTTTTTTCCTTTTACTAATCTTGTCTTTAATTTTTTTTTCTTTCCCAATTGGTATAACAACTAAAGTGTAAAAAATAAACATATGTCAAATTTTAGTGACTCAAATATATATTACGTTATAGATAATTGAGCTTTAATTTGGGTTTTTCTAATATTATAGCACCTTGGTATTCATCCATTGAGTCAAAAAAGCTTGGCCAAAATCCCAAGTAGTAATACCATAGGAGATCATTCTCGTACACTTCAAGTTGAAATTTAAAATCTAATTTGATACTCAGAGTGGATTTCAAAATTTTATTTATTTGGAAATGGTAACATAAATTCAAATTTCTATTTTAAAAAAATTAAAGCCATATATTAAAAATATTATTGTTATATTTATTATTTTAAAATACATATTAATTATTTGATGATTTTTTTAATTGAGTATTTGCTTGAAAAGGTAAAGCAAGCTTCTTTTTTCTTAACAAAAATTAAATCATATCACTAATTTTTTTTAGTTATCTAAGTAGCTCCAAATATATTGGTTGAGGCAAAAAAAAAAAAAAAAATCTAAATTATATTAATTATTTATTTGTATAAAAAAGTTTATTTAGAATTAGTTGTTAATCCTTTTACGAGATGTAACGAGAATCATTTGTTCACCAATGGGCTAAAAAGTAATGAATGAGGGGTGGTCACTTCACAAGGAAAGATTCCTTTGTTGACCAACATGGGTGGCCCATTTTTTGGCATTTTGCCATGTGCATTGTTTGACGGGGCTTGCAAAGAATAATTGTTTCTTTGAATTATTTATTCACCTGTGGGTCAAAAAGTAATGAATGGGGATGGTTGTCACTTCAGAAGGAAAAGTTCCTTTGTTGACCAATATAGGCGGTCCTTTTTTTGGCATTTTCCCGTGTGCATTATTTTATGGGGCTTGCTGAAAATTATTGTTTATTTTAAATTATATTGTATATGAGTTTCATGTTTAATAAAAGTGTTTTTTAGGACATCATTACTTTTTTATTACTTTTTTATTAATATGGTACAAATGTTTACTCATACTGATATCAGCATATCATAAACTTATTTTGAATATAAATATAAATAAAATGATAGCTTATTTAGTTTATGGGTGGGAAGTTGAAGATGCTAATACATCGTAGGAAAGATTAAAATAAATAAATAAAATTTGAAAAAGTGAATAGTTTAACCCGTTGTTTCCACATCTCCATTGTCCAATAAATTAAACTTATAATGAGTGTATATGTCATCAAATAAAACACTGAACAACAGGATTTAAAAAAAAATGGTAATTTTTAAAAATATGTTTTTTAAATATGACAATTCAAAAAAATATTTTTAAATGTACGATAGTTTGCAATAATATAATTAGAAATTACATTTTAAAAAGATAATCTTAGATGAATTTTAAAGTTATTTTTTGAAAAGAAAACTTCAATGTTTAACCCAAAGTTGTCTTTCTAAAAGACGACTTCCAATTGATGCGTTAAAAAATGTTGTAGATTTGGAAATAGTTTTGAAACTATCATATTTTAAAAAATATTTTTAAAAATTGTATTTTTAAAAATTAAATGAGGCGTGGCGTGGCGGGCGGGTATGATAAATTCCCATACTCCGTTTAACTTTTTTTGAATTTTAATTTTTTTTAAAAAATTACTTTTAAAAATTTTAATTATATTAAAATAAATATATTTTATAAATAATTAAATTATTATATTTTTTATAACTTATTTTATTAAAAATATTTTATTATTATCTATATATTAAAAATAATAAAATAAAACTTAAATTAAATTAATTTTAAATTATAAATTAAATTAAATTTAAAATTAAATTTTATATATAATCAGGGTGGGGCGGGATGGGGCAATACTCGAACCCACCCCGAGTTTTAAAAAAAATTCCCAAACCCGTTTATTAAAATTAAACCCCGTCCCATTAGGGACGGGACGGGTACCCAAAAAGACCCGTCCCATTGTCATCCCTAGTTAGAATGTACTTTTCCTTTCTCAATTATTTTAGATGTTGGTGTGTCGGTAGAATCCCTTTTTCTTTTTCAATTATTTCTCATTAGTTGTATCCATTTACCCTTTATGTAAGGTGGGGTTCACATGAACCAAGACCCTACCTCAATCATTAAGCCCATTCTTGAAGCTTTCCTTCACTCTTTTACATTTTACTTTTATTTTTCTTCTGCTAGGTATTCAACAACCAACACTTTTGCTTTTGCAATTTTCGATGTTATTTTGTACATTTTTTTTCCTTTTACTTGTTTTTTTCTTTAATTTTCTTTTCTTTCCCAATTAGTATAAAGACTAAAATGTAAAAAATAAACATATGTCAAATCTTAGTGGCTAAATTTAATTAGGTCATAAGACCCTTGAATGTATATTATTCTTCTATTTGAATAATATATATACCCACTATTAGATAGAAAATATGCCACCCTCAATCAATAAATAAAATGAAAATTTAAATTTTCTTATTAAAACATGAAAATCATATAAAGAGATTGATTTTAAAAACATCTAGTATTAATTTAGAAAAATTATATACAAAAATTATTTTGAAATTAAGAAAATCTAAAAATTGTTTGATTATTTTCCAAAATTAATTTTATTTTCTTATAGTTTTCCTTTTTTATTTATAAAAGATCATCTTTAATTTATAAAATTGTACAATATTATTATAAATGAAAATAAATAAATAATTGAATGTATAACATTTTCTAAAAGTAAAATAATAAAAAATTACTACTACGTACAAATATTTTTTTGGTTTGAAGTCCTCAGAAAGAAAAATAAGAAAAAAAACTACAATGAAAAAAATATATATAATTGGTATCATGAACAAAAAAAGAAAAATAAGAGCTAAATTAGACTCCTTTTAATCGTATAATATATACACAACAAAGCATCAATGAAAGTCCATGCAATGATTACTCGTAGAAACTCCATGCTCCATAGACCATAGTTTCATAAAAAATTAGGAGTAAGGATGATAGTTGTGTTTCTCAAAGAGAGTTATGGGTTTTACTATCAATATAGAATCATTAATCTTTTGGAAACACGGAAAGAATATTACAAATCATGTAACAAAAGGAAAAAAAGCAAAAATTAATCTTAATGAGTGGGAAGGAAATATAACATTTGCATTAATTTTTCTTTAAAAAAAAAGTAATGTTTGAAAGTTAACAAAAGTACCAAATGTTCAAAAAGCATGAATGGAGAGGTAGGTGACTTTTAAAACAATAGAAGGAAAGAGGTACCAAACAATTCAAAAACACTTTTGTTTCTTTTTTTATGATTTTTACATTAACAACTTTATCTTTTACTTTATTCTTTTTTAAGGTGCAACGATAGCTTGTTCACTTGAATAATCAACATTCTACCATTATTGAAGGCTCCTTTCATTAGTTAAAAGAAAAGGTGAGAGTTGAGTTGGATTTTTGTCATTTTTAAAAATTCCAAAATAGTAAGTGGGTAGAAAATGTGACCAAAAGGATATAGGTGACCCATTTCTTAGCTTTCTATCTTACATATTGTCTTATAGGGTTGGGTGAGAATTATTGTTTATTTTGAGTTACATTTTAGATAAGTTTCCTCTTTACTAAGAGAGTTTTTCATGGTATCATTACTTTCTCGTTGATGTGATTCAAATTTATACTTATATTAATATCATTATATTATAAACTATTTTGAATATAAATATAAATAAGATGATAGTTTAGTTATTCAGTTTATACTAAAACTAATTCTCATCATAAGAAAGGTTGAAAAAATAAATAAAATTTGAAAAAAAAATACTAAAACTATTTCAACTAACCTCTCACTAACATTTCTCAATCTATCCAAAATTTTGTCATAGGACTCATGTTGTCCAAATGTAATGAGACCTAGATGGTTAGATGTGTTTTTCAAATATTCTATTTTTTAAAAATGGCTTAAGAATCTAGAAATTCAAAATCCTAACCTAGCTAGAATACCAATAACAAAATATCCCTCCTTCATGATAAATTTCTTATTTCCATGGAGTTATCTCCATCAACCTGACTCAAATATATTACGTTAGAGATGATTGAGCTTTAATTTGGGTTCTTCTAATATTATAGCAACTTGGGATTCAACCATTGTGAGTCAAAAAAGCTTGGCTAATATCCCAAGTACTAATCCCATAGGAGATCATTCTCATGCACTTCAAGTTGAAATTTAAAATCTAATTTGATATTTGGAGTGGATTTCAAAATTTTATTTATTTGGAAATGGTAACATAAATTGAAATTTCTATTTAAAAAAAATCATTATGCTTAAAAATTAAAGCCATATATAAAAAATAGTATTGTTATGTTTATTATTATAAAATACATATTAATTATTTGATGATTTTTTAATTGAGTATTTGTTTGAAAAGGTAAATTAAGCTTCTTTTTCCTTAACAAAAATTATATCATATCACTAAATTTTGTTAGTTATCTAAATAGCTCCAAATATATTGGCCGAGGCAAAAAAGAAAAAAAAAAATAATATTAATTATTTATTTATAGGAAAAAAATATTTAAAATTAGGTGTTAATCCTTTTATAAGATGTAACGAGAATTATTTGTTCATCAATGTGCCAAAAAGTAATGAATGGGGGTGGTCACTTTACAAGGAAAGATTCCTTTGTTGACCAACATTGGTGGCCCTTTTCTTGGAATTTTCCCCTGTGCATTGTTTTGTGGGCTCGCAAAGAATTATTGTTTATTTGAATCATTCATTCACCAATGGGTCAAAAAGTAATGAATAGGGGGTGGTCACTTCACAAGGAAAAATTCCTTTGTTGACCAACATAGGTGGCCTTTCTCTTGGCATTTTCATGTGTGCAGTGTTTTATGGGGCTTGCCAAGAATTATTGTTTATTTTAAATTATATTTTATATGAATTCCATTTTTAATAAAAGAGTTTTTTATGACATCATTATTTTCTTATTAATATGGTACAAATATTTACTCAGATTCACATCAGCATATCATAAATTTATTTTGAATATAAATATAAATAAGATGATAGCTTATTTAGTTTATTTGGTGGGAAGTTGAAGATACTAATACCTAAGAGGAAAGATTGAAAAAATAAATAAAATTTGATAAAAAGAATAGTCTAACCCATTGTTTCCTCCACATCTCCACTTTTCAATAAATTAAACTTATAATGAGTGCATATGTCATCAAATAAAACACTGAAACGAGATTTTTAAAAAATAGTAATTTAAAAAAATATGTCTTTTTAAATATGATAATTCAAAAAAATATTTTTAAATGTACGATAGTTTGGAATAATCTAATTAGAAATTGCATTTTAAAAAAGATAAGTTTAGATGAATTTTAAAGTTATTTTTTGAAAAACAAACTTCAATATTTAACCTAAAGCTATATTTTTAAAAGATGATTTCCAATTGATGTCTTAAAAAATGTTGTAGATTTGGAAATAGTTTCGAAACTATCAGATTTTAATAAATATTTTTAAAATGGTATTTTTTTTTTCAAAATCCAATGAACAATCGGTATTCTACCATTGTTGTGAGGAAGATGCATGACAATGTTTGAGCATTTTCTTTAGTAAAAAGAAAAAGTGAGAGTTGAGTTGATTTTTTGTCATCTTGAAAAATTCTAAGAAGGAACGGTACTTTGTTGATCGACATAGGTGGCCTCATTCTTGGCATTTTCCCTTGTACATTGTTTTATGGGGCTATGTGAGATTATTGTTTATTTTGAGTTACATCTTAGATGAGTTTTATCTTTAATAATTAGAAAGTTTTTCGTGGTATTATAATTTTCTTATGGATGTGATACCAATTTTTACTCATATTATATCATTATATCATAAATTGTTTTGAAAATAAATAGAAATAAAATTACAATTTTCTTAGTTTCTTATATGGTAAAATAACACAAGTGTTTCCAAGAGTTAAATAAAATAATTACTTATTCTATAGAATAAATATTTTAAACTCACGAGAAGGACAATTAGCATCTTAAAGTCAACAAGTCAACACATTAAAGATCATTCAATCTTTTTTGTGTTTTTGTAGTTGGCATATTGTCATTTGATATCAATTCCTTTTCATTTGTGGGTTGGCTTTAGTACCAACAAACCGACACTCATTTTTCTTTTACTTCTATTTTTTTTAGGAGTCAAGGTCTTTCCATGATTGTTCTCTACTTTTTGCTTTTCATTTTCTCATTTTCCCACTCAATAACAATGTCGTCTTTGATGAAAATTTCTTAGGTTTCCAAGAAACCTTCTCATATATATGTTCTCAAAATTCAAAACAAAATACAAGGAGTAATTTCTTATTGATATTTACCATTTACATAGTCTCTCTTTTTACTCTCAAATTATTTAGAAACTAAGGTCAAAATAGAAAATTTATATAAATAGGTTCTTAAAAAAATTATATAAAACTATTATTAGTGAAAAATTTTCTTTTATTTTTTAATACCAATACAAGATCAAAACTAAAAGAGTATCCGAACATTCCTCCTTTACTAGTATTATGAAATTCAAAATCTCTCAACTTGATATATTGAGGCCTCTCTAGAAAATTGTGAAAGAACATTTAACTAACTACTTGGTGAAAGATTTATATGATTAGTAATTCGAGGAGTGGACAAAATGAGTACCATGACTTAAATTCAAGGTAAAAGGTAGAATGTAACTACAAATAAACTTATATATATTATATTATACCCAATGAAAGGTATAGAAAACTTTAATCTTGCTATAAGAAGAAACATGAAATTTCCATAAAATTTTCATGAAATTTCATTCAAAAAGTGGTAATGATAAGAAATTAACAAAGTTTAAATCCTCAAATGTGCCTTTACATTGAAGGACTTGTATTGGCAGACAATATTATCCTTCTTAATTATTTCTTTATATTTTTTACTTTTGTCTTTTCATCAATACTATGTGACTAGGATCTCACAAAGTTTGTTGAAAGAAAATAAAGACTTTCTTAGTCTTCTCAGGTCACCAATAGGGTCCAAGCAATAATGTATACAATAATTGATGAAAGTGAAAGATTCAAAAGAGTTTTATAAAGAGAGAAATTATACCCTTTTATGTTTATATAATATGGAGAGAGAAATCAAGCTTCACTTAGTAGTATATTTTTTTTATCTATTACAAAAAAAAAGGGATATCCTACAAAACTATAGTATACTTTTACATCTTTTATTACTTTTAATAATGTACAGTCTATATGCACAAATAATCAAGAATGACAATTAATTATATTTAAAAAATAAAAATAAAAAGAAATTGTATCACTATTTATTGCAAACTAATTTATAAAGATTGATATTAGTGGATGGTGAATAAACTAGTCATCATATCATCTTCAAAATTGTATCTTAGATAATTAAATTAGTGCCACAATTATGAAATGAAAATGTTTCCTTCTTATTTTTTTTATGAAATAAAATAAGAAAAGCATTTTTATTTCAATTTCTTCTAATCCTATGAAATGGTTAGTATATGTGGTTCATTGCTTTAGATAACATGTATTTAAAGTGAATATATATATATTTAGGAAAAGATAAGTCTACTGTCCTCTTATCTTTTTATCTAGTCAATATGATTAAACTTCTTTTCTTTTCTTCCTTTTTTTTATTTTTTATTTATTACAAGTTGTTTTCTTTCTTTAGATGAAGTGGTGTGCCTCATACGATTTTGTAAGACTAAAGACATTTTTTATTTTTTTCTTCACCAAACATCACAAGTAATCATATACTTATAGATAATATGCATTTAAAATGAATAAATTTCTTTTACAAAAAAAGAAAAAAAGAAAAGTCTTACTCTTCCCTTATCTTTTTTCTAATCAATTTGATTAAACACTTTCTTTATCTTTTTTCTTTTTCCACCGCAAATTATTTTATTTCATTAGATAAAGTGATGTGTTCCACACAGTTTTACAAAGCCAAAGACCTTTTGGTTTTTTTTCCCTTATCAAACAACGTAGCCATATGTTTTAGACAACATGTATATAAAGTGAATACATTTCTTTTTTTGTTATTTTTAAAAAAGATAAGTCTCACTCTTCCCTTCTCTTTTTTTCTAAAAAATTTGATTAAACATTTTTTTTTCTTTCATCTTTTTCCATTGCAAGTAATTGGTTTCTTTCATTAGATGAAGTGGTGTGTTCCACACAATTTTGTAAGACCAATGACCTTTTCAGTTTATTTTATTTATTTATTTTTTATACCAAACACCATAAATAGTCATGTGCTTTAGATAACAGTTAATAATTTTTTTTAAAGAAGAAAAAAGATAAGTCTTACTCATTCTTTGTCTTTTTTTTTTTAATCAATTTGATTAAACACTTTTTTTTTTTTTTTTTTCGTTTTCATTGCAAGTTGTTTTTTTTTTAATTAAATGAGCTAGTGTGTCTCACACGATTTTGTAACACCAAAAACCTTTCTGGTTTTTCCTTGACCAAACACCGTATATAAGTAGTCATGTGTTTTAGATAATATGTATTAAAAGTGAATAAATTTCCTTTTTTTAATTAAAAAAATTAAATCTTACTCTTCCCTTGTATTTTTCTCTAGTAAACTTAATTATACATTTTTTTTTTCTTTTTTCTCTTTAAAAATCCGTCTACTCCCAAACTCCTAACTAAATCTGTCGACGTCATCTGTATTTTGTTTCTTACAAGCAAACCGGGTTTGCTTTCTCACCGTTTTTCAACACCCAACATTCCAAGAGATAATTTTAATCTTCATTTATGATCTGGTACACCTCCATGGGGATGCCCAAACATTCTGTCCCTGTTGCTGGACTTCCTCTTCCATTGAAATGATATCCGCATTCACTACCAAATAAGAACACTCCACAGAAGTTCCATCCACCAAAACCATGCATAACGGACCCACCACCCTCTTCCTCTTCGGCAACAATTCAGAAAACACTCTCCTCTCCTCAAGAGCTAACCCACCCTCAGAAGGAGGAGAAGAAGAAGAGGCGACCCTTATTTCCATAGAAAAGATAGGGGAAGAAACGACACTTGGAAATCTTTCCACCTCTACCGAAAGGGCCCCGTCCGTGATCAGGCCACTGAACTTCATTTACGAAGGTTGCATCGCCTTAGCTCCAGTCGCAATCTCGCCCCTGCACCATAACGACCTTTGCAAAGAGTCTCTATTAAAAGAAGCCCCATAATCTGAGGGCCCTCCTGGTTCCTTAACCCAACAAGTGAAAATTGCCCAGCCCATTTACTTGGGCTAGGCCCAACAGCCTCCTACTCAAAAGAATAATCCCTCCCCAAACAAACCAAAGGTCCTTTCTTGGCCCAACTTTTCTTACCTTGGCCTCCAAATTAACCCCAAGGCCCGCTCCTCTGAACGCCCCTAGCCCACCTCCTGCTACTCACTCCTCGCCTTAAGCCCTAAAAGAGCCAAATTAACCCACCTTTTCTTCTCCAGCAGCCTTTTAAGGTCCTATCCAACTAAAAACGTCCCCTCCTACAGTGACCAAATCTTCTTCTTCAGAAATATCAACAACCACCAAAGATCAGCCCTCTTACCTCTTTTTTCCCAATCCATAGATGACATGTCCCCTATGTCAACTTTCTCATCTAAAGCTAGGGGCCTAGGACTCCCACTCTGGGGTCAGCCTGTGATTCCCTCTCCTCTTCGTCCCTGCCCAACTGCCCATTATTTCCCAGTCCCTACCTAAGACAACCATGAGGGAACTTCCCCCCACACCAGAACACCATAAATGTAAGGGCAGCCCCACAATACTGAACTAAACGTCCTTTGCATGCACCCCACTTCAATAGCATCTGGCCTCTGGGGCCCATCTATCCAACTACAATAACTTATTTTCAAAAGTCTATGGGCCTAAGGAGAGTGCCTTCTCTATATCCACAGCCTCAACGAAATCCATGAGAAATAGGGCACCCCCTCAAAAGTGAAAGCTTATTCCAATGACCTCAACGCCCACCCTTCAGTCAGGACAAGTCTGGAACTGAATTAGAAAAGTCCCCCATCATCCCACTAAACCTCTACTTCAAATGGCTTTCAATCCACAACAAACTAGCATTCCCCTCCTCTCTTATTGTTCATCCATTTTTTAAGAAACTCATTTCAGCAAAAGAAAACTGAGCGAAAAAAAAAAATCATAAACCCTAAACTTCATAAACAATTAAAAGAACCAAAACAACCAAAACAACCAAACCAAAAGGCACAGAATCACACACTCTTGAATGAATCAAAGATCCATAAAACCTAAACCCTAGAAAAATAAGCACAACATGAAATAAATGAAGAAAATAAGAATACAAATAAAAGAGATAATATTAAAGAGAAGACTTGGCCCTTGACTTTGAGATGGATGAGAGTCGATTGATGGCAGGTTTCTGGTTGGTGACACAGGACATTTCATTGAATTTGGAGAAGTTTTGGTTCGATATTCGAGTGGAATGTGGCAAACCAAGGGAACTAGACTTCCTTAAGTTTTACTAGTAGAGAGTTTTTGTAACTTTTCTTTGTTTTCGTTTCCTTTCAGTGCTTTTTTTTTTTAAAAAAAAAAGAAACCATAATTTTAAAAAGATTTTTTAAAATGCCACACTTTAAAAAATATTTCATGACACTTTGTGTCCGACACCACATAAATTTTAGTGTGTTTTGCTAGAGTCGTAATTTGAAGATATGATTTTAGTGCATTTTGCTAAAGTCATTACTCGAAGACATAATTTTAGTGTATTTTATTAAAACTGTATCTTCAAGACACAATTTCAATGTTAAAAAAAAAATTGAAGATTTTGTCAAAATAAACAATAATTATAATAATAATAATACATTAAATATGAAATTTATGTATTTTTTATTTTTTGCATTTCTTTTCAAATTTTTATTTAATTACTTAAATTTGTATAAATTTACAAATGGATCAAGACAATGAATTTATGAAAATAATTAAGTTTATTTATTTTTAAAATTTTTAAATTTATTTATTTTTGGTTGCTTTTTCTTTGTTCGTATTCTTCCAAAGTAAATCTCTATAAACAAAAGAATTGCAACCTTCATGCTATTTTTAACATTAATTTCATGTATATAAAATAATTACAAAAAAATTAATTTTTTTTAAAAACCAAAAAAATAGGAAAACAATAAAAATATAAAAAACATAAAAAAATTAAACAAAAATATATCAAAAGAAAAAGTAGGAAAAAAAAAATGAAATGAAGTCATATCCTAAACATAGAATTTCATGATAATGTACTAAATTCGAGTTTTCAAAACATCATTTTAAGAGTAATATGCTAAAATCTGTTATTTCCACATTAAATTAAGTGGGTGGCCCACTAACCTATTATTTAGCCAATTAAATTAATATCCACTATTTTAAACTGTTATAGATATTTACCAATTGATGGACTGGGTAAATTATAATAATTTTAATATTATTATTTGAGATAATTAACAGTTATTTCGATTGACACGCTTGAACGGTTTTTGAACGTGTATTCTTGGCCCTCTTCTCCTATCAATAAAAGACAGATACGAAACCCCTTCGTGTGTGCTTTTTCCATCAATTACAGAAAAAAATAACTCTGTGTATTAAGGTTTGATAAGGAGAAGAAGAATCAAGGATTTAAGAACTATAAGCTAAAGGGAAATCTCTCATGGCTGCGTCTTCTTCAAACGGTATGTGATTTATTTATTAATTAAAGTTATCATTATTATTTTATTAACAGAGATGAGTTTGAATCATATTGATCTAGATTATTGTATGTTAGCTTCCGTGTTAAATTCCAACAATTGGTATCAGAGCAAGGTTTTGAATTTAAATATTCAGATCATTGTTTTATAAAAGATCAGATTTTTTGAGATTTATCTTCCATCAATTCGTCTCACTAAATTACTAAAATAAAATAAAATAATAATAAAATTAAAGACCTGCTACAACGCTGACTGGATCCGGTGAGGGGCGCTGGTTTGGGGTCAGTTTGTTGGCCATTTTAGAAGTTCAATGATGAGTTCATGGAACAATATGAAGGCCATAGAGACTATTCAAGGATACGGGTGGGAGAGACCTCTTGAATTTTCTTGCTGAACCTGATCCAAATAAGACGCTTCCGCCTCCATAGGAACGAAGAAACGGGCGCCATTGTTGGCCGGTTTTAGACGCAACAGTTGGCCAGTCCAGGCGCCATTGTCAGCGCCAGCCCAGGCGCTATTAAAAGGCGCCATCGCGCTGAATCCAAGCGCCATTGCCGGCGTCGGCGTTTCTCCAGGTTTCACGCGCCAGTTCAGGCGCAATTTCCGGCGCCATTGAAGGCGCTGATTGCAGGCACCATTGCGGTGCCATTGAAGGCGCCGTTTTCAGGCGCCACCCCTGGTTGCAGACGCCGTTGAAGGCGCCATTGCAGGCGCCATTGCCGGCGCTGGTTGCAGGCACCATTGCGGTGCCATTGAAGGCGCCGTTTTCAGGCGCCACCATCCCTGGTTGCAGGCGCCGTTTCAGGCGCGATTTCCGGCGCCATCACGCTGTTTTCAGGCGCCATTGTCGGCGCCGCCGTTTCTCTAGGTTTCTCGCTCCAGTTCAGGCGCGATTGTCGGCGCCATTAAAGAAGGCACCGTTTCTCCAGCTTTCAGGCAGCAATCAAGGCGCCATTCCGGCGCCATCGCACTGTTGCAGGCACCATTACCGGTGCCATTGAAGGCCACCGCGAGCCATGTTTGCATTTGATGAGCCGCAAAGCAACCGGGTCATGTCTGTGCTGTGACTTTATTCACCGCAGAACCAGAACTTGGATAGATAGGCCCCCTAGAACCTATTTCCCGCCCCTTAGTGGCCGACGGTGAAGCGCCTTACAGGCTCCGTTTCTCAGGCGCCATTAGAGGTGCTGTTTTCTAGCTGATTGCAGATCAGATCTGCCACATCTCATACCCGTAGTACCGGGTCTTGACCACGTAATCAAAGGCTTTAAAAGGTCTCTGCATGGAATTTTTTTTTTATGTGCACTTAGATCTTAATTGATTTATTATATGATTTGAATCTGAACATTTATGAAATTTTTATTATTATATATGAGGAATGCAAGTATTAGCTTTAGTATATTCAATGAATGCAGATTTCTTTAATTTTATTATGATTGATTAATGAATCTATTGATTATTATAGATATTATTTCCTTGGTTTTTTAACTCAAATAAAAGAATTAATTTCATCTTATGAATATTTTATCCAAATGACAATTTATAAATATAAGGTTAACTAATTTGGATAGTTGCCAAAGTAACCTAAATTAGTGAGCCTTGTATTTATTGAATTGCATAAAAGAATAAAGGGAGACTTGTAAAATTCTTAATAGTTTTCTTTATAATTAGGAGAATGAGACTAACCCAAAGGAGAGTCAATTTCTGCTAATTATTAATTAATGTTTTTATTTTGTGTTGCTTAGAAAAGTAAAATGGATACCCAAAGGTAACATATAAATGACACAAAATAGTAAAGTGTTTTAAGCTCCCTCCAAGTGAACACTGGATATGTTAAAATTTACCCAAAGGAGAATTTTAATGATATCATTAGTTCATTGTTTTTTATTTTATACTTGACGCTTATTGTGAGCATTGTTCTATTTTGTACAGTTCCCACTTCATTACACTCTCTTGCATCTGGAATGACTATTTTTGATGGGTCAAATTTTTCTAAATGGTATGAAAGGGTTCAATTCTCACTGGGTGTATTGGATCTTGACTTGGCTTTAATATCTGATAAACCTCCTGAAGCTACGGATGACAGTACTCCGGAGCAGGTGGAACAATCAAAAGCCTGGTCAAAATCAAACAGACTCAGTCTGATGTTTATGAGAATGACTATTGCCAATAATATCAAGACCTCTCTCCCTCAAACCGAGTTTGCCTCGGAATTTCTGAAATCTGTTGAGGAGCGCTTCAAACGCGCTGATAAGTCCCTTGCAGGCACATTGATGGCTGAATTGACCACCATGAAATATGATGGTCAGAAAGGTATTCAGCAACATATTTTGAACATGACTGAAAAGGCTGCAAAGCTTAAGGCACTAGGTATGGGTATGGATCAGTCCTTCTTGGTACAGTTTGTCCTTAACTCACTTCCATCACAATTTGCTCCATTCAAAATCCACTATAATACTAACAGTGATCAGTGGAACTTGAATGAGCTCACCAGTAAATGTATACAAGAGGAAGTGAGATTAAGACAAGAAGGACATAATCATGCTTTTTGTCAGAACTCATGGAGTCACGAAGAAGAAAGGAAAATTCAAAAAGGGAAAGAACTTTCCACCTAAGAAAAGCGGACCTGGGGAAGGTAGCCAGAGTCATGATGGAAAATTCACTGTAAGTTGCTACTTTTGTGGCAAGAAAGGGCATGTGAAGAAGGACTGTATCAAGCGCAAGGCTTGGTTCGAAAAGAGAGGTATAAATCTTTCTTTTGTATGTTATGAATCTAATCTTGCTGAAGTTCCTTCAAATACTTGGTGGATTGATTCTGGAGCCACAACTCATGTGACTAATTTAATGCAAGGATTCCTTACAACCAGGAAACCAAAGGAAAGTGAAAAGTTCCTCTATATGGGAAACCGTCTCAAGGTTGAAGTGGTAGCTGTTGGTACCTATCGCTTACTATTAGAGACGGGTCATCGGATGGATCTTTTAAACACTTTTTATGTACCTTCTATCTCTAGGAATTTAGTTTCCTTGTCTAAATTAGATGCTACTGGATATTCTGTTTTATTCAGTCCTGGACAATTAAGTTTGATGTTGAATTTCATATAGCTTGGTTCTGGTATTTTATGTGATGGTTTATATAAAATTTCCTTGAATCATGAATTTGCACAAGCTTTGATAACCCTGCATTCAAATGTTGGTTCAAAACGTGGCTTAATTAATGAAAATTCTTCAATCTTGTGGCACAAAATACTAGGGCACATCTCTAGGGAAAGAATTGAAAGATTAGTGAAGGAAGGAATTTTACAAAATCTTGACTTCACTGATTTTCATGTATGCGTGGATTGCATAAAGGGAAAGCAAACTAAACATACAAAGAAAGGTGCCACAATAAGTAATGAGCTCCTTGAGATAATTCATACAGATATTTGTGGACCACTCTCTCTTCCATGTTTCACAGGAGAGAAATATTTTATCACCTTTATAGATGATCTATCTCGTTATGGTTATGTTTATCTAATACATGAAAAGTCTCGGAGCCATTGACATCTTTGAGATGTTCATAACAGAGGTCGAGAGACAATTAGATAAAAAGATTAAAATTGTGAGATCAGATCGAGACGGTGAATATTATGGCAGATATGATGAATCGAGACAAAATCCTGGTCCTTTTGCCAAATTCCTTGAAAAGCATGGCATTCGTGTTCTAGCACACAATGCCCGGCACGCCACAATGAGAATGGTATTGCTTGAAAGGCGTAATCGCACATTAATGGAAATGGTTAGGAGTATGATGAGTTACTCTTCTCGTACCTATTTCATTGTGGGGTGAAGCCTTTAAAACCGCAATGTATATCTTGAACAGAGTTCCTAGTAAGGCAGTTCCAAAACTCCTTTCGAGTTATGGACTGGTAGGAAACCTAGCTTGAGACATATACATATATGGGGTTGTCCAAATGGAGGCAAGAATCTATAACCCACATGAGAAAAAGCTTGATTCGAGAACGGTATCTAGATATTTCATTGGCTATCCGGATAAATCGAAAAGGGCATGATTTTATTGTCCTAACCATAGTGTGAGAATAATTGAAACCGGTAATGCCAGATTCTTAGAGAATGGTGAAATCAGTGGGAGTAATGAACCAAGAAAGGTAGATATTGAGGAGATAAGAGTGGATATCCCACCACCTTTTTTACCTCAAGAAATTATTGTCCCTCAACCTGTTCAACAAGTTGAGGATAATGAGCAAAATAATAGAGATGGTTCATTACCACTAGAAAATATTGCCATTGAAAATGCTGTAGAGCCACCACAACCGGCACCTTTGAGGAGATCTCAAAGAGAACGGAGACCTGCCATTACAGATGATTATGTGGTGTATCTACAGGAATCTGATTTTGATATTGGGATAAGGAAGGATCCGGTTTCGCTTTCACAAGCCATGGAAAGTGATGATTCTAGTAAATGGATGGAAGCTATGAATGAAGAGTTGAAATCTATGGCCCATAATGGTGTCTGGGATCTCATCGAATTGCCTAATAATTGTAAACCCGTCGGCTATAAATGGGTCTTTAAGACAAAGCGCGACGCTAAAGGCAATATCGAACGATTTAAGGCCGGACTTGTGGCCAAAGGTTTCACTCAAAAGGAAGGTATCGATTACAAAGATACCTTCTCTCCAGCTTTCAAGAAAGATTCGCTTAGAATCATCATGGCACTTGTAGCTCATTTTGATTTAGAGTTACATCAAATGGATGTGAAAACTGCATTCTTAAATGGGAATTTGGATGAAGATATCTATATGGAACAACCTGAAGGGTTCGCAAAGAAAGGAAATGAACACCTAGTTTGCAAATTAAAGAAATCCATTTACGGTCTTAAACAAGCTTCCAGACAATGGTATATTAAGTTCAATAATACCATTACATCTTTCGGATTTAAAGAGAACATTGTTGATCAGTGTATATATCTGAAAGTTAGTGGGAGCAAGTTTATATTTCTGATACTGTATGTGGATGATATTTTGCTTGCTAGCAGTGATCTTGGTTTATTACGTGAAACCAAGGAATATCTCTCTAAAAACTTTCATATGGTTGATATGGGTGAGGCAAACTATGTTATTGGCATTGAGATCTTTAGGGATCGATCTCGAGGAGTGCTAGGTTTATCTCAGAAAGGATATATTGATCGGGTTTTAGAGAGATTTAATATGCAGTCATGTTCATCGGGTATTGCACCTATATTGAAAGGTGACAAATTAAGTAAAATGCAGTGCCCAAGGAATAACATTGAAAGAGAGCAAATGAAGAAAATTCCTTATGCATCAGCTGTGGGGAGTTTGATGTACGCTCAAACATGTACAAGACCGGATATCAGCTTTGCTGTAGGCATGTTAGGAAGATACCAAAGTGATCCAGGATTCGAACACTGGAAAGCTGCAAAGAAGGTGATGAGGTACTTACAAGGGACAAAGGATTATATGCTCACATATAAAAGATCAGAACAATTAGAGGTTGTTGGTTACTCGGATTCTGACTATGGTGGTTGTCTCGATAGCTTAAAGTCAACTTCAGGATTTGTCTTTATGCTAGCAAATGGGGCAATCTCGTGGAAGAGTGAAAAACAATCAATTACTGCTTCATCCACGATGGAGGCCGAGTTTGTTGCTTGTTTTGAAGCTTCAAGTCATGCTTTATGGTTGCGGAATTTTATCTCGTGGCTTGGTGTTGTCGACTCTATTGCTAAACCTTTGAGAATATATTGTGATAACACCATGTTTGTTTTCTTCTCTAAGAATGGCAAATTTTCTAGTGGATCGAAACACATGGATTTAAAGTATTTAGTTGTTAAAGAAAGAGTCCAGAAACAACAAGTGTCAATTGAAAATATTAGGACCACACTTATGGTTGCTTGATCCATTAACTAAAGGATTACCTCCAAAGGCATATTTGGAACATGTTATGAGGATGGGTCTTTTGAGTAATCCATAATGTGTATGATGATGAATGGTGGTTATGTAATTGACAATTTGCGCATTAAAATTGTTTTCGTTTATTCTTGTTTTCAATTATGGGTGCACATTTTATTGTTTGATAAACAAGAATTGTCCCGACAAGACAAATTACGGGGCTATTTGGCATTAAGGACTGGGTTAGTAAGGGTTATTGATGTGTGGTGCATGGAAGGAAACATGACATTATGGTCATGTGACCGCCATGACTCGCATTTATGATCTAAATTGATTCAGTATTATGGCAAATGATTTTGGATGTATTGGCTAAGTTTATTGAAATCGTGATCACGTGTCAAGTTTATTTTCCAGTATATATTTTATATATAAACTAAATATATTATAGTTTTCATAATCGGTTTAGTGGACCAAGTGGGAGAATGTTATTTCCACATTAAATTAAGTGGGTGGCCCACTAACCTATTATTTAGCCAATTAAATTAATATCCACTATTTTAAACTGTTATAGATATTTACCAATTGATGGACTGGGTAAATTATAATAATTTTAATATTATTATTTGAGATAATTAACAGTTATTTCGATTGACACGTTCAGAACGGTTTTTGAACGTGTATTCTTGGCCCTCTTCTCCTATCAATAAAAGACAGATACAGAAACCCCTTCGTGTGTGCTTTTTCCATCAATTACAGAAAAAAATAACTCTGTGTATTAAGGTTTGATAAGGAGAAGAAGAATCAAGGATTTAAGAACTATAAGCTAAAGGGAAATCTCTCATGGCTGCGTCTTCTTCAAATGGTATGTGATTTATTTATTAATTAAAGTTATCATTATTATTTTATTAACAGAGATGAGTTTGAATCATATTGATCTGGATTATTGTATGTTAGCTTCCGTGTTAAATTCCAACAAAATCATGTCTTGAAAACACACCTTCATAACGATCCATTGAAATTGTGTCTTCAAAACACAATTTTAAGATAAGTTGTGATATGATACTTTTGATAAAACTTATGTAACACAAAGTGTCGTAATTTTGTCGGTAATTTTTAAACTACCAATTTTTACACATTATTTTTTAAATTTACCATAAATTTATAAAAAATCCCATGAGGGACTGGAGAGATGCATAGTACGAGGCTAGGAGTAGAAACTTCTAGACGTAAATCTGATTTCAAATTAGAGGCTATTTTTTAAAAAACCAAGAAATCAAAATTATTTCTAGTAGTGGAAAATGCACTAAAATGATACACAATCGCCCATATTTCATTTCTGGTAGAAAAAAAAATTTTCAATTTAGGTATATAACTAGTGATAAAATTAACTGAATCCTAAGAAACCCATTTTAGCTAATTAATCAATAAGAATTTTAATTTAATCCTAGGCTATGTTTGGTTATGAGAATATTTGAGGAAAAATACAATGGAAAGAAAATAGACAAGAAAAGTATAAGAAAAGAAAAGTAAAGAAAAATAAAAAATAAATAAATTTAGAAATAATAAATTATTTTTATATGTTATTTTAAATTTGGTTAATTTATTTTTAACTATTTGATAGAAAGATTAAATAATTTGAAAACACACTAGTTTCTAACTTATTTTATATTTTAATTATATATATATATATATATATATATATATATATATATATATATATATATATATATATATATATTTGTATTTTTTGGAGAACAATCAAATATGAGAAAATTAGGGTTTATTTAGTAATTATTTTTAAAAACTAGTCTAAAAAATAGTTTTTAAGAAAAGTTTTTAAAAATTGTTATTTTATTTTTATAAAACAAAAGTCTATTTATAAACCTAAAATGTTTTTAACCTATTTTTACTATTTTTAAATATGTTTTAAAAATGATTTTTATATTTAGTGTTTTATTTTTAATCCTTGTACATGTTTATATAATTATTTTTTTAAAATAGCTCTTAAAAAATAATCAAAAAATAATATCTGAAAACACCATATTTTCTATTTTTAAGATAAAAAAACAGAAAACAGAAAATAGTTTTTTATTGTTAAACATATTTTCTATGTTTTATGTTCTGAAGAACAGAAAACTGTTCTAAAAAACAATTCCTAAACAGACCCTTATTTTCCTTAACATTTTTTTTCTTTCTTTAATATTTCTCGAGAGCAAATAACTTTTTGTTTGATAACTGTTTTTAAAACAATTTTAAAAAATATGGTTTTTAAAAACAGTTTTTGAAAATTGTTCTCTGATGTTTTGTACAACAAAAGTTTGTTTGGGAATCTAAAATTGTTTTTAACCTGTTTTTAATATTTTTAAATATGTTTTAAAAATAATTTTTATGTCCATAACTTTATTTTTAATCATTATATATGTTTCTATAATTATTCTTTAAAACAACTTTCAAAAAACAACTGAAAACAATTAAAAGAAGTTATTTAAAAACACCATATTTTATGTTTTCTAATAATAGAAAACATATAACAGTTTCTGATTGTCAAACATGTTTTTCAGCTTTTTTGTTATAAAAAAAATAGAAAATTGTTCTTGAAAACAGTTGCCAAACAGGGCCTTAATGTTTTTCAGTTTTCTTAAAAATACTTACTTTTACCTTTAAAACTAACATATATTTTTAATTAAAATTTTTCTCATCTCCCCATTGGTTTGAGTTAAATTCAATTAACAATCATAATTTTGAAATTTCATTAAATACCTCATTGTGGACCCACATTTTTCACGTAAGTCCCCACTCAACGGCGAGACTCATTTGTTATTTATTTATTTGATAAAAAATGTGATTTTTATAAAAGACTTGGAATCGCCACTTATTTTTGTTTTATTTTTAAGGAAAAACAAAATAAAAAAGAAAACTTTAAGTGTGACTTCTTATTTGGAAAAGACAGTCTGTGGAAAACTAAAGTCGAGTCCGGGGGTCAGGTTACTTATTGAGAAGGTATAGTAAAAGATCATAACGCCCTTTTAAGCCCTTAGAAACGGGTCTCTATTAAATAAGGTGAAGCAAGTGTGACAATTGATAAGGAAATCAATGGATACCAATGAAATGATCAAATAGTAAAATGAATCATGCATGAGAAGAAGCAAAGTGAGAGTGAGATTGTACCTTAACAACAAGTAATAGTGCGTTATCATGAAACAGGATTAGTGCATAATAATGAATACAAAATATATCACATGTGCCATAAAACAGAGTAAGAAATCATTAATGACAATTATGCATTTCACTCATATCATTTTTAAAGAAAATATCATGGATGTTGGGCCCCGCCAAAGCCCAATTGATTTTGCATGAATTAATCCCATAAATTCCATTATTTTGGAATTTTGAAAAAAATTCATTCATGCTTATTAAAAAAAAACGTAAAAATCAATAAAAATTTGTGAAAGTGCTTACCTAAAAGGAAATGTAACAATTTTATTAAAAACATGATTTTTAGTGACTTTAAACCCTAAGGAATGAAGAAGAAAAGAATGACTTAAAATTATTTGAAAACTAGTGTGAAATTAAAATTATTTGAAAATTGGAGTTTTGAAAATTAGAGTTTTGAAAATTAAATTTTTTTTTAAAAAAAACTTGAGTTTTGAAAATTATTTGGAAATTGAAGTTTTGAAAATTAAAATTTGACACCAAAAGATGAAGAATTAAGAGGATGACACTTGGCCTTTGGGGTAGTGCACTGGAGGGTGGCCATGCATAGCCATGTGGGAGTGAGTCTCGGGGTAGAGAGATGCTGGCAGTGATGGGTGAAACTTTGGTGTGCTACTGAAACTTCGTTAGATCAAAGCATCAAGTAGCTGCAACCTCTTCATAAATCCAAGCTTTCATTACAGCTGAAAGGTGCTGGAAATCTCCATTAAAATCAAGCTTTCATTACAGCTCAAAATGGTATATAAAGTTCAAGAGCATTGTCCACTAAAACACGCACTCATGCAACCATATATTCTACATTATTTATTTCAGCCACCAAAGAACCATTTGATGGCTACCACTTTCAACCATTAAGCTTCCATATTATATCCACTTTAAACAATTGCAAGAATTCTCCATTATGAAACCACAACTTCCTTAATGTTCAGCCATAAGAATCTTCATAATGCAGCCAAAATTTCATTTCAGCCACCAGAGAACCATTTGATGGCTACCACTTTCAACCATTAAGCTTCCATATTGTATCCACTTTAAACAATTGCAAGAATTTTCCATTATGAAACCACAACTTCCTTAATGTTCAGCCATAAGAATATTCATAATGCAGCCAAAATTTCCCCTTAACTCCATTGAAAATTCAGTCGGCAATACACCTTATGCAGCCACCGAAATTCATCTTTTTAACATTGAAAATTTAGCCACATTCTCTATTGAAACACGCACTGAAATTTGGCTACATTCCCTCACCGGATTCTCACCATAAAAACCACCATATGTGGCCCACAATATCACCTGAACTCCATTGAAAATTCAGCCGCCAATACACCTTATGCAGCCACTGAAATTCATCTTTTTAACATTGAAAATTCAGCCACATTCTCTTTTGAAACACGCATTGAAATTCAGCTACATTCCTTCACCAGATTCTCACCATGAAAACCACCATATTTGGCCCATAATATCACCTGAACTCCACTAAAAATTCGGTCTCCAAGAATCCACCAACAACAATAAAAATTCAGCAAGTTTTGGTTAGCTTCAGGAAGCACAAGTGGAAGAATCGAACTCAACTTTTAGCAAATAAAAAAAAAAAAAGAATTATCATTCTCTCCAACCATAGCCTTGTCTCCATCATGAAATTCTACACTTGTAGCAATTAAAATTCGGCAACCTTTAAGCTTGTAGATAACATATGACCAGATGGGAAGCTATCAAAATATTCACAGCCATCATTCGAACCAGAAATTCATACTAAGCCTTCAAATCCCCAACCAATATTTGGAACTAATAAATTGAAGCACAATTATGATCACAGAAATCCTCCATTAAGTTCATTTCCCCCCATGACCTCACTCCTCCAGTCCCAACAACTTGGTCATTGATGATATCATCCCACCATCAACAGGAAACGGAGTAATAAACATAGAATAATAAAAAACATGAAAAGCATAGTATGAGCTGAACTCTATTTCATGGATTGTCAAAGAGTTAGGAACAGATGGAATTAACAAAGAATGCAAGCATGATTCTTATATATCAAATCCATGGAAAGATCAATGTATCGGGTGTCTACAAAAGAAAACAAAAATACCAAAATAAAGCCAAAACAGAGCATGCATGTAGAGAGTCAGATTCAGCAAAGCAAACGTGTGGCCCTTGATGTCCACACCAATAAAAAAAACAATGCTAAAAAAAGTAGCTGAAAATGAGAATGAAACAGTGTGAAAATGAGAGACAAAAAGCTTACAGTAGCCTTACTTGGAATGCTCCCTCATAACCAAGAGTTGCATGGCTTCCAACTCTACTTTTTTTTCTATGAATCAACAAGATCCCCTCTCATCGTTTGTTTTTCTCCTTCTAAACCCAGACTTTTTTCCTGCAACTTCTCAAACCCCCCTTCCTAGCTAGTACTCACTCCATTTTCTTTATTCAGCCCTTCTAACACCTAGCTCATTCCTCTATTCTTGCTTCCCGTCCAAGCCTCTACCAGCTCTATTGCTTACCCTCTACTCCACTGCTCATTCAGAAAATGTCTCCATCTTAACCACCACTATGACAAGGTAGTAGTGTCCTTGGCCATGCGTCCCATGCAGCTTGCTCACCTATGGAAGTCGTCCCCTACTCCTAAATGAAATGCCCAACTCACTCTCGGGTGGCCAGCAAATGGTGATAGGAAAAACAAAAATAAAAATGAAAACAAGTGTCTCTTAGTTCAAAAAGAGGGGTCTACACTCATCCCTTGAGATTTAGTGTAAATATACTATGTCATCATTGATTTTAAATTTCTTCACTTAACACGCTTGCCCTATAGATGTTTTTTATATATAAAATTTATTATATTTTAGAAAATAAATTTTATTTCTTTGGAGAATTCCTAAATACACCCAAAATATCTCTAAAAAATAAATTTTATATACAAAATAAATTTATAAGATGTTGTCTTGAAAATAGTAAAAGAAAAGGAACAAGAGATATATCATGAAATTTCAAATTAATCATATAGTAAGCCCAAACCTCAAGATATGTGAATGGAATTAACTCATTTTCTAAATAACACGACAATTTATTCATTTCAAATTTGTTTAAATACACACTTAAATTCAAAAATACTTATTTAACCTTGCATTATTTCAAAGGATATAAATCCAATAGTTAAATTTTACTTATAAATAGTTAATATTTTGTGAAAAATCCATTAATGGAATTTTTTTTCCAAAATTTTAGTTGCATATTGTTTCCTTTTTCCTAAAAATGAGTTTATTAAAAGTCTGTTTTTCTTTATGATTCCATTTATAAAACAACTTTTCATTTTTTTTTTATTATACTTCCAATTTTCAATTCTAAATTGAGTAAATTCCAATTAAAAAAAAAACAAGTTTTCACACACTCATATAAAAATAATTATAAAATAGGAACTTATTAAAAATAATTCAAGTTTCATGTACTTATCAGTCAAAAGTAGTACTTATATCATTAAAAGGTAGCACCTAAATGGTCAAAGGTACCACCTTTGACAAAATAATAATAATAATAATAATAAAGCATGAAATACTAATTATTTTTAGATATATCTTTGAAATTAGTATTTTATAAACTTATTCCCATTTTATTTTATTTTTTTCGTAAACACACTTTTCCCTTATAAAAAAATATCTTAAAAGCAATTTTAAGGGGAAAAAAATCAAATAAGGTTTGGATAAGAAATAGTTTGTCATAAATAAAAATTTATAAAGTACTTAGAAATATGATTTGTATGGTATTTTGATAATTTTTTTTTGCATCCATGTTAACTTGAAAATTTTCTTTTCTCATATGTAAGTATATTTATAAAAGCACATTCATCATTCTCCATTACTAAACAATATTGTAATAATTGATAATTTTATAAAAATAATTAATAAATTTTGAAAGAATTTTATTGTTACACAAATTTAATAATGGGTTATTTGATTAAAAAAGTCATTCAAAACCCAATTTTAGAAATCTAACACTCCGTCTCTTTTTTACCATATTTTAACGAAAATGCCCTTATTATTTTCTTATTAAAAATTATTTTTTCTTTTAAAACCTATATGTAAATACTTGAAATAGTCAATGACATTTATGTCAAAATTCTTCAAAGTAAAAATATGAAAGATGTTAAATTTACAAATATGAGGATTATTTCATCCCTTTTAACCAATTAATTTTGAAGTATTTTAAATATTATTTGGGAGAAGTTTTTAAATAATTAAAGGATTATCTTGAAAGTTCAACACAGTTTGAAGGATGTTTGGATCAATCACCTCAATACTTCCCAATGTTATTATTATTATTGTTTTATATTTTAGAGAAGCGGGGAGACTCACAATTTTCCTTAAGGTTATGTTTGGTTCCCAAAAAGCATTAAGGAAAGAAAAAAAAAATTAAAAATAACTTTTTGATGTTTAGCTTCATTATATATAAAAAATACGAAAATAAAATAAAATAAAATATTGATAGAAAATTATGCATTTTAAAATTATTTAATGCTTATATGATGGGAGAGAACAAGTGAAATGAATTCGAAGAAGGGTATAGAAATAATTTATTAACTTTTTATTTTTGTTTTTTCTTTTCTTCCACTTTTCCTCTCTCACGTTTTCCTTCAAAATTTCTAGGAACCAAACATAGTAGAAAAAGTAAAATTTTGTTTTATTTAATTTTAAAAATATTAAATTATCATTAACTTTTTGAAATACAATTTTTAAACATAAATCCAATAAAAGTAAAAGTAAAAAAACTATCTTAAATAGGGGTTATAGGAGAAAATAATTCCAAAAGAATAGAAAATGTTACCATATACATAATGAGAAAATAAAGGCTAATCTCAAATGATAAAAACACCCAAGAGGGGAGGGGGGGGGGGGGGGGGGGGGTGAATTGGGTTTTTAAAAATTCTTTTTAAACACAACAAATTGAAGCACAATAGAAGCAAGTAAATAGAGATAGAGTTAGAGAAATCAAACTCAGATTTTATAGTAGTTCGACACTTCCTTACCTACGTTCACTCTCCTCAAGCTCCTAACCAAGTGAGGGTTCCACTAGGTTGAAGCTTCAACCAAGTTTCTAATCTCCTTTACACTTGGATTCTGGCTCCAATGGGCTCTTACACAATCTCTTCATGAAGGCTTTAATACTCAATTTACAAGAATGAACTTTTCTCAACCTAGCTCAATAATAGCTCAAATACAAATAAAAGGTAGGATGAATCACAAAGGTGCACTAAGGATATGCAAAGGAAGATTTAATGCACCAAGAAAGAAATGAGAGATTTTAAAGCAAGAACAAGCGGGTAGACAAATAAATATAAGTGTTCTATATATCATAAATGAAGTAAAGCTCTCTATTTATAGGTTTTAACTTTAGGAGCCAAGAAAAACAAAAAGCAACCTCAACCGGTCGAGCTGGGGGGTCAACCAAATCACTAGTCATTGGAGCATTTAATGCTTTGGTAGGTTACCGTTGCTTCAACCGGACTTCGACCGGAGGTCAACCGGGAAGGAAGATACCTCGATCGGGAAGGAAAGGCTACTGGAAGAGAGAGAGTATTTTTTGCACTCTTCGATCGAACCTTGACTGGGCAAAGGGAATCGGTCAACCAGTACCCTGGCCGATTGAGCCGATTGGCCAGTGCCTCAACCGGTTCACCATTTTGGCCTCGAAAACCTATCTTTTTATAGTCTTTTCTCTTCTAATACTTAGGCAAGGTCTTTAGGTAAATTAATATGTCAATTTTGAAAGGATTTGCCTAAGGTACAGTTGATAAAACTCAGGTTTTAATGAAACAGTAACTTTAAATAATAAACCGAGTTTTTCAAATATGCATGAAATGATATGTAAAACCTAAGTGCACCCATGCATTCATCTTACATTTGTTTCCTATGATTAAAGGTCTTCCAAACGTCTTGATCTTGCATCTATTAGGTCCTTTGATGTATTTCCAAATTAATACCTGAGATTTTTTTACAATTCAAACCAATTAGTAACTTAACCAGAGTTTATTATCATCAAAACTTGATTAGGAGAACCCTTGGGCTAACACATAATAGTCACAATTGTCAAATAACAATCATAATTAATGAAAAATAATCATAATTGTAACAATAGTCATAGGTATGAGACACTAAGACACTAAAAAAATTCCTAGGAGCCTTATTTCAGCAACTTGGAAATACGAATTGCAACATGGAGGTTTGTGTCTAAATATTTTGTACATGAGACATGTGTTAACCTTATCCTATATTGGTACACCTGATATTCCTATTTAGATGCAATGTAAGTCCCCAATGTAAGAAATAGTTGGTCACATCGATCCATATCGGCTAAGTTGATATGGGCTCATAGTTGTAGGACAATAATTATTGTTGTTGGACACTAATCATTTAACGACATGTTCTCGATCATGTAAATATTGTCTACTTTAAGTTTAACAAGTCCTTGTGATTTTATAACACATTTATAAAATTAAAAGGAGTTCATATATATAGTGTCAAAAACATTTTTTTGTATTCAATGTAAGATATTACAATCACCCCCCTCTCTCCCTCATGCAAGCACAACATCTTTGTTATGCTTAATTAATTCTAGTTGGGGTTCTCTCAATAACTAAAAAATATATCATGTCTAAATCTAATTGGGTCGCGGTGGTGGAGGAATTGGATAGAAAAAAAAAAAGGATTCTAATTGTAAGATATCTAATGAGACCGTTGATGAAATTGAGATCTTATTCAAAGAAAAAAAATACTAACATTTGAAGTTTTATTTATGGACCATGATTGGGAATTGTTTGATCGTCTTTCTCCGAGGAAGAGGCGAAATATAATCAACTTGAATTTGGACAACTATTTGAAATCTTAGTGAAACATTGGATTTGTTTTCTCATGTCTTCTTTTTGTGAAAAAATGTCAATTGAAATAAAAGGTTTCTTCAAACAAGAAGGAGTTAGGTCAACTATTCAATCAAATGATATTGAGTACACAGGAGTTTGTTTGTTTCTAAATATTCTTTTATATACTAGACGTTTATTAGCTTATCCTATGATGTACACTTGATATTTCTTTTTGGCTTCTATGTGGATGCAATGTGAGGCAATTTCTATCTTCCAAGTTGTATGAGCCATAGTTACCCAATGATAGCTACAATTGTCAAACAATTCCCATCTTCCAAGTTGTATGAGTCATTAGTCACCCCATAAGAGCTATAATTGCCAAACAATAATCATGGTTACTAGATAATAGTCTTACTTGTTGGATAATATAATCATAATTGTTGGAGAACACTCATAATTATTGGACATTAATGCTTAAAAAGTAGGGAAAAAATAGAACAAAAAAAAAAAACAATTTAATGCATATTTTTAGTAAAAAAAAATTATTTTTAGGAACAAAATACAAAATATAATTAATTTTTATTATTTTATAGTTCTTCCTATATTTAACGTGGAGGATAGAAAAATATATGGGTCATTTTAAGACATTTCTATAAATACATCAGGTGAAATAAACCTAAAATGAGAAGAAACGAGGATGACATGTAAATTTTAATTTTAAAATATTTTATTAGGAAATAATATAATTTTGATTTGCAAAAATGAAAAACATGAGTAGTTAGAATTTTAAAAAGTTGGTGAAACGTGTCATTATTCTTAATTCATGAACAATTGATAATTTTATTAGGAAAATTTTTTTTAGTAATTACTTAAAAATAATTAGCATTTTATGCATTATCAAAATAATACTTTTAACTATTCAGATACTACTGATGATATAGAAACTATTTTTTATCATTTAGGTATTACGTTTTATTGGTGGATACATGAATTTGAATTATTTTTAGAGAATTTCTATTTTATAATTATTTTTATTTAAAATTTGGATTATTTTTAAAAAATTCCTTTTGTAATTATTTTTACTTGAAAACACATGTTTTACCTTCTATAATTTAATATTGGACAGAATTTCTGATCTTATTATTATGATAGTTGACTAACAGAGCTCTAACGGATATCAGTACACATCTCGATGACGACAGTAAACTAAGGCACGTGAGAGCGTAAATAAGGAAAAAACTGGTGTTTCACTCACGTGCCACATGCTCTCTAACTTTTTTAATGGGTAGTTCCCAAGGCGAATCCTCGATTTCCCTGTTCGGAACCCCCCTTTCGGATTCTTCTGGATTTCCCAGCGTCTCTCCTCCGCAACTTCATTATATTTATTCACTTGAGTTCTTCCTTTCGTCTCCCCCACGGAGTCAAGTCAGACACACGCTCTCTTCGGCTTCGCTCCAATGGCGACGCTTGTGCCAGTCGGAATTATTTTTACGATCATTTTGATGATTTCACCCGCTTACACTCTCAACTGCACTACTCAGAAGTTTAGTAGCAACAGGGTGTTTCAAAACTGCAGCGATCTTCCAGTGCTCAGTTCCATTCTGCATTGGACCTACAATTCCTCCAATTCTACGCTTTCCGTTGCATTTACGGCACCGCCTGCAGCCGCGGACGGCTGGGTCTCCTGGGCTATAAACCCAAACGGCGCCTACATGGCCGGCGCTCAGTCGCTGATCGCCTTCAGACAAGGCGGCTCCCTGGTGGTCAAGCCGTTTGTGCTGAACAACTACTCTTCCATTGTGCAAACCAACCTCTCCTACCCCGTCTCCGGTACGAGCGCAGAAGTGGTGGACGGAAAGATGACCTTGTTCGCGATCTTCCAATTACCGGAGAAGATGACCAAATTTTACCACATATGGCAGGTGGGGGCTGCGGTGGCGTCCGGCGTCCCGCGGAAGCATGAATTCGAACCAGCGAATTTGAATGCTAAAGGAACCTTGGATTTGATTGCGGGATTGGGTGGATCCGGTGGTGCTCCCGGCAATGCTCCTAGCGGTTCTCCTAGCAGTCCTCCAAGTGGTACTTCCGGCAGTCCTTCTCCAAGCATTGCACCGGGGGGTTCTCACGGCGGCGATTCAGGAATCAGAAAGAGCAACATGAGTTTCTATTTGTTCCTGGTCCTTGGAAGCTTTATTGTTCTCTGCTTTTAGTCATCAACCAGTGATGTTTGGTTTAATGTTCTAATTTTTCTATGGATACTTTTCCCCATCCCCATCCCAGATTCTCCATCCCCATAGGAGGAATGATGAATTCCATTCCATGTGTCGAATATGGAATTTGAATAATACAAATGGATTTGTTATTTTGATTTTTCTTTCTGGCTTGTAATGGTAAATTTAGTTCCCTTTTCTTTTCTTTTTTTCCTTTTTTCTTTTCTAAGAAATTGATCTAATCAAGGGAAAAATATATTCTGAATCAAAAGATCATCTTTTGGTAATTAGTCTTTTCATTCCATGATCTATGATGCCATTATTCAGTCGCCCTGAATTGAACGCCAATCCCATATTTTTAATAGAGTCATGCAGCAGATCTCGGGTCAAAGCCTAGTAAGTGATGTAGCAGATCTCGGGTCAAAGCTTAGTAAGCGGGTCGAGCGGGTGACCTTTGAATATAATACATTATTTTTTAATTAAATAAATGTATATATTTTATCTTTGGAAAGGCTTGCATGTCTCATTATTAGATCAGCTCAAATTAGCTAATAAATGTATTTGTTTTATCTCTCTCTCTCTCTTTTTAATAAATTTATTTGTTTGTAGTTTTGGCGGAAATATTACACATTATAAATATCACATGAGTGTATTGTTTTAAAGTGATGCTATGGTATCTCATATCTACTAAAGAAAAAGTTTATGACACAATATAAATATAAACTTCTTTTAATAATGTAGACGTTTTTTAATAAATATAAATTTTTTTTAATCATATAGACGCTTTTTAAAGCTGTGAAATCTCTTTGAACCCAAAGCGAATAACATCTAAAACTTTAATATTTATTCACTTTTTTCTATAATCATTTTAGACCATATTCTAATTTTTTTTTTCATTTCTTTTTTATTTTATTTTTTATATAAGTACATTTCAATAATGTCCCCACAAGTACCACACATAGGGATGACAATGGATTAGGTTTTTTTTTTTTTTTTTTTAAACCCGTACCACCCCTAATGGGATGAGTTTGAAATTTAAATAAACAGGTTTGAGATAGATTTGAAAATTTTTTTACAACCCCGGGATAGGTTTGGGGTAGGTTTAGATATTGTTTTATCCCACCCCGCTCCAATTATATATAAAATTAATTTAATTTAATTTTTATTTTCCTATTTTTAATATATGGATAATAATAGTAATAAAATATTTTCAATAAAATAAGTTATAAAAAATATAATAATTTAATTATTTATAAAATATATTTATTTTAATGTAATTTTAAAAAATTAAAATAATTTAAAAAAAAATTAAAATTTTTCAAACAAAAAGTTGAACAGAAAAGGTATGAAATTACCCATTCCTACCCCGACCTACCTTTTTTTAAAAAAAATTAATGGGATGAGGATGAAAATTATTTTGAATAGGCAAAGTGGGGTTGGGATGGGAGCAATCATCCCAAACTTGTCCCATTGTTATTCCTAACCACACAATATGTTCTATTTAGGAATTTAGAATTTAGTATATAAAATTTAGTGTTTATGGTTTAATATTTAGTGTATAAAGTTTGTAATATAAGGGTTTAGGATTAAGGCTTTATGATTTAAGATTCAGGGCTCAAAATTCAAGGTTTAAGATTTAGAGTTAGGGTTTATGTTGTTTTAATTCAAACGCTAGTGTTAATATGTATTATTAATAAATACGATGTGTAAACTTTTTTTTCTAATAAGCCAAGAATGACAAACATACAATTTTCATATAGCACTTATAAATCCCAATGAGGGCATTACCTTAGACCACTACTATAAAATGGTTAATTATGCAAATACTTCTACCTATCCTCAAAGTATTTTTACATCATACTTCAACTATAAAGTGGTTGACACCTCGGGTTGATGCCTATGGTCTTATTGTGAGGATATATATGATGAGCAAGGAGGTAAGCTTGTAATTGATGTCATAAATTGTATGATAATAAGGGTAAAAAACACGTCATAAACTTGATTTATACTTTAAATGCACTTCTAAACTAGTCATTTGTATGTTATCTTGTATATGTTCGGTTTTCTCGTTTTTTCTTTTAAATTTTTATGTTTGTAGTTACTTTTATGAATAATGATGGTCTTGCAATTTTCTTGGAACATCCCAAAAGCAAGAATGAAACATGAGTTTAGTCAAAAGATCGAAGTAACATGGGGATCAAAGTACTATCCCATGTCGACTAACAAAAAAGTTGTAACATGATTGAAGGGGTTAGAGATGTCCAAATGAGTTAAAATAAATTTTGCTAAACTTTAGACTTTTTGAAGGACAACGTCACCCATTTTCAAAAGATTTGGATATCATTTGCTTTTGTAAATAAATTAGGAAAGATTGGTGAAGAGTAGGGAAGAAACTGAATAGGCTCAAGAGCATTTTGATCAAAGTGGTGCCACCACCAAGGTTGCCACTTCTTCTGGCAGAAAGTGAAGGCAAGCCACTAGTAAAAGCGGCACTATACCCCTTGGTGCTGCTACTTTTGGTAGTGGTGTCACCACTTTACACTAGAGATGCAAGGACTTGCATGGGGCCCACTTTTTAAAAGACCTTTCCAAGCAATTATTGGTTCTCCACTTGATATTCGGATGCCTCCATGTGGTAGACCATCTAAGTCATGTTTGTAGAGCCTATAAAAGAGATTTTTGGTGGTTATGTTGGGGTTTTTCTTTGTTCTTCATTTTGGTTTTCCCATTTTCTTTTGATTATTTGCAATCATTTAAGCTCATTTCATTTAGTTGTAATTGATTATTCTCATTTTCAATGGATCAAGGCATTATTTTATTTGAGTCTTGGATTTCAATATTCATTTTCTTACGCTCTATTTTTGTTCATAAGTTTAGTCTTATTTTCATGTCTTTTGAGTAGTTGATCATTGGGTTGAGGAAAGGGGCTCTAGGACACTCCCTAATTTCATCCATGGAATGATCCTCTAACTTTAGGCATTTATTGATTTAATTGGCTTGTAATTTTAATTTGTTCGATTTTTATGAAATTGTCATAACTTGATGTTTGGAAATTGAAGTGCAGGAGCCCCTTTGAAGTATTTCAAATACTTAATGAGAAGAACCATTTTGACTTGAAATGACCGTTATTAAGCCTTTGATGATGCAATTGGACAAGTAAATAGGTAATGAGAACTTTAAAGTTATGTTTGGTTGATCGGATATAACATGAGATTGGATAAGAAAAATGATATTATATCATATCCCATGTTTGATTGTTAACGAGATAAGATAAGTTATTTTATCATTTATCCTATCATAAGTTCAATCAAACATGAGATGTGATAAATAGTGAGATATATTATCCATTTTATTTTATTTATTTAATGCTACGATATGGGATATATATATCTCATATATCATAAATTTATTTTTTTAATTAATTAATTTTTTTATTTTTTATATACTTATTTTGTAAAATAAATTTTTTAATTATAAATTAGATTTATTATTAAAAAAGAAAAACTCAAAAAATATTAATATTTTATAAATAAATTATTTTTATATATTAGAATAGTATAATATAAAAACAATTTATTTATAAAGTTTAAATATTTTAATAGAATATTGTTAAATACAAGAGAAATTTCATTTTTTAAAAATAAAAAATATTGGAATGTGATATAATTTTTATTTTAAACATTGAAAATATTATATATTTCATACTTTTTTTTTTCATAAATTAAATATAAACATAATATAACATAACATTGGATATGCAATCTTGGAATATCATGTTCATAGGGTATGTATAACCAAGGATATCATATTCCATTGAAAATTGTATCCTAAGATATGTATTTCCTATTAAATGGGATATGATATCTTACGATATACATATCATATCCTATTCTATCCCGCTAACCAAACATAGCCTAAGTGTTTTACAAGATAATCCAATTTACAAGTTTGAGGTTTTAGGTTCAATGTAATTGAGTTTTTATTGAAAATATTTTAGCTAAGAGAACCCATATATATTCTTGGTTGAGTTACTTTATTTGAGGATCATTTCATGGTAAGAAAGGAACCTAAATGATCCTTTTCTCCTCAACATTTTGTTAAATTTTGTAAAGACGAGTTTTAGTTTAAGTTTTACTTATTTTATTTTCCTTTGTTTTCACAAAAATTCGTGACCCTCTTGTCTCAATCAACTAACAGAAAAAAATGTTTCCTAAACAATCTATCATCTATTTTTCAAACCTCTGTATTTCACTTGTATTCCACGATCACTTTCTTAATGTTAGACACCACAACAACAAATGTGAGATTTGGTGACATTTTTTTTTTTTTGGGTCTATGACTAAAATTTCATTACTAATTATAAATCTTACTTTACAAAAGAAAGATTTTGTCACAAAATATTTTACCATTAAGTTTTCTTTACAAAACAATTTTTTGTCAATAAAACTTACTACTAGAGAATTGGCGGAAAAAAATTGATACTCCCACCGTATGGTACTAGAATTTTTTTTTTTTTTTTTATGATGAAATATGTATATATTTAATGAAATTATTTATCACTAATTTTAAATTTTCAATAGTGAATATTTTTCATCATCAATGATGAAATACGCATAATTGTAATGAAATTATTTGTAATTAGTTTTCAATTTCTAGTGATGAATATTTTTCATTACCAAATCATCAACCTGGGAAAATATATTTATTGTTTATAATTATTATTTTGTGATAATACTGTTACATTGCAAATATAAAAAAATAAAACTTTAACCACTTACTCTTTGTGACAAATTACTTTGTTAGCAAAGTATTTATTTTTTATGGCCATGGTTGTTAATAACAAAAAAATAGTAATACTTTTATATTTTTATTGACATATTTTAATATTATGTGAGTGTATATATACATATATATTATAACAAATATGTATTTCGTATTATATCATATAATGTTTAATCATAAAAAAAAAAAGATAGAAAGTAATTTCAAAATCTACAAAAAACATGTTGGATTCGAGTATTTTGACAAACTATATCAACCTTTGTCACCCTTAAAATAGAGTCAATTCGTATTGTTTATAGGTTCTACGCTATCATTTTCTAAATTTAAAATTTTAAATATATTTTGAAGTTCAATCTTCAATGGATTGAACTAAAAAAATTCAATTGAGTTTAATTACAAACCAAGGACATGAGTTTAATTACAAACCAAGGACATTGGTTTGGTTTGGGTCCAAGCAATCCACATAAACCACATCAAAACTAGGGGTACAATTAGGATGGGTTAACATAACCCAACCTGAAGCCACGTCAGAGCAAGCTCTTTTAAAAACTTTAACCTAAGGGTAAACAATAGATGTCTTTTGGGTTTTACAACTTAAGAGCATAACCAACCCACTGTATTTTGAGACTTAGAACTTATTCTACATACTCATATCAAAATCTCACTCATGACACGTCATCCTGAATTGTGGGCCCCTCGCAGCCGTCCCCTATAGTCGTTTGGATCATGATTTGATGACATAAGGTCGAGTGGCTTGTCCATCTATCCCAAGGGTAGTATACAGACATCCAATCGATTGGGTAGTGAATATGACGCTTGATATGCCTGAAAGCATTAACTGTGACAGGCATTAGGTGCCTTGATTTACGCAGTCGTTATGAGGCTAAAACGCCAATCTTTAAGGCTCATCAAGGCATGACAGTTGTTATGAGCCGACAATCATTGACATTAAAGGTAGTGATGCACAATCAAGCATAATGAAACCGCCATTAAGGCACATGAGGGGACGTTACATTTGAGCAAGGATAAGAATCCACCTATGACCACAAGAAAGGTATGTTGTTTCTTTTCTAAGAATATTTTCTTGCTTAAGATTTCTCTCTCTGACTTAAGCTTCAAGTGGATGTGCTTAGATAACCCGTATGGACATTCCTTTATGCAGGTCAAACCTCCGTCTACATATCAGGAGCTAGATAGATTACACTCTTATTGGTCGTGCACCAACATTGGCGCCATATGTGGGAAACGAACACAAAAGTCCACAAAGCATGATGACTAATATGTATCCTACAACTAAGTTAGCTAATGCCGACGAACAATTTCAAGCTTGGTAGGAAAAGATGGAAAGAAAGCAAGAAGAGAATAAGTGATGAATGCAATCACTACTTCGGTAGACAAAACAATTGAAGCAAGAAAACCAAGAGCTACGAGCTCAAATGGATTTGGGATGCCGCTCAAAAAGTCGTTGTACCCCCAATCAATAGGCAGCTTCGACACTGGATTGAAGCCAAATGGAGAGAGCATCTCAACAATATGCTAAGCCATCCCTATAAGTAGATGAGGAATTGTTTGCCAATAGTTCCCTAACGCTGCTTGAGCCAACATATTCATCAACCGACTTGACTCAACTAGATGAGATTGCAATCTTCGTGAGAGATAAGTAGAAAAGGGGGCTAGAATGGGGTTTGCGTTTGTCCAACATTCTGAATTAGGGCCTCAAGACTGAGGAGCGCAGGCATCGACGTGTATGTCAAAGGCCTTGAAGGCACAATTGGCTTAATCGAATGATGAGGCATCTCCAAGTCGTTTATCTTAGCATTCAATACCAAGATTACCACCAGCAACTAACTTGGCGATGAAAGCCCCCATCGACTCCATTAGTTGACGGCTAGATGACATACTCTCCACGTCGTTTGGCCCCCATATCATCAACTACAAGCCACTGAAGGGGTTCCTCGTGCCTAAGTTTACCATGTATGATGGGACAAGTAATCCATTCAACCATTAGATGCATTTCTGACAATTGATGACGTTGGATATTGGCAACGACGTGCTATTTTGCAAGGTCTTTCTGACTAGCCTCCATGGTTTGATCCTCTCTTGGTTCCACTGACTCCTGCTGAATTCTATCAACTCTTTTCAGGATGTCTCAAAGACTTTTGTAGGCTATTACCTATTTTGCTTGACAAAAGCAGAACATAAGCACCCTGCAGAACATCAAGATGCAGGAAAATGAATCGCTGAGGGACTTCATGAAGCAATTCGGACAAGCGGTGCTCTAAGCGGAGTCCTATAGTATGGACACTATCTTACAAATTTTCAAACGAAGCATCAACCCGAGTACTCTATTTTTTGAGTCCCTCATTAAAAAGTCGTCCACCTCAATGGATGATTTATTCAAGTAGGCGAATAAGTATGTCATGCTCGAAGATAACTTTCAAGCAACTTCCCAATAGATTTTGGTCACAAAACCAAGCTGCCAAGAATGACAAAGTTAGGAGTTCAAAGCCCTCAAACGACCAATCCAGACGAGGTGGCTGGAGATAAAATGGACAGTTTAGGTCGTTGCGGTGACAATCGTGAGTGAGCACCTCAGTCAGAGGCACTCACTCACAAGCCACTTAGGCTCACTCTATGGACCCATTTCTTATGAAAGGTTCCTCCCACTAATTCGGGAATTGCCAAAGTTCAAGTGACCAGAGCCAATCAAAACCTATCTAGCATCAGAGCGAGCTCCTACTTCCCCCACAATACCTAGGGTAGTGATTAATTATATTCACGGAGGACCAGTGGATGACAAGTATCATTTTATAAGGTAGAGAAAGAGAATGTTATGAGCAACCTCAGTATGGAAAAAGTGAGTGCAGTTCAATGTACGTTCACTGATCAAAGTGCCCGACCAAGTGATTGATTACTACTCAAAAAGTGCTATTTGATAGCTTATAATTAATCCTTTTAAACACTTTTGAGTAGTAGTTTTGGCATTTTAACTCAATTGGCATGTTAAGGACCCTTGAAAGCAATTTTAATCACTTTGTGTAAGTTTTGGTGTTTTTGTTAGTAATTTGATCACCAAAGCAATTCAAGATTGAGGAGAGTTATGAGGAATCTTGGGCATAGCTTGGAAGTCATTTGCCAAGAGTAAATCCGGAATGCAAGGAGAAAAAGTTAAGAGAATCTGCCATGAATCATATTCTTGATGACAGTCGTAGCAGCCACTTTTGGAGCACTTTCTGAAGTCCAATTGATGCATGATATATACCATTTCAAAGCTCAGGAAGTCAACAATCCAATGCTTCAAACGGTACACAATTTGGAGTTGAAACGAAGAAGTTGCAGCCATTGCAAGCCAATCACTCCCAGCTGAATGAAGCATTTTCCAAAGTGTTGCGAAATCACCCTTTTGTTGCGAAGTGATTCCGCAGCCTTTTTGAACAGTGTGATGTATCTCCTCCTGAAGTTACCCGATATATGCCGCGAGAGGGAAGATGGGAACCTTAAGGTGGAAGCCAACTTCGCAGCCCTGCGAGAATAGCTTGTTGTTGCGAAATGATTTCGCAGCCCTTCTTGAGTGTCTGTGAAATCTCGCAGACACCATTTTCTCTTGTGAAATGGTTCCTGGAGCCTCCCGATATTTGCTACCGACATTTGGAGATATTTTACATCAGATTTTTGTTGTCTAAATCCCAAAATACTCCTTGTAAGCCACCAATTACAAGATTCCTTAGCTTTTAAGTTAGTAAAAAAAGAGAAAATATCTATGTAATAATTAGTTTTATATTATGTTCATATAAATACCTCTCGAGAGCCTGTTCTCAGAAGAGGAGATCCTTTTGTAAAGTTTTGGGTAAGCAAGTAAAGTTTAGTTCTTTGTATTGCCTTACCTTCTCACTTCGTATTTTTTATTTATTACTAAGTTATGAACTCTCTGAGGAATTTTCCCCAGAGAATGAGTAACTAAACCTCTAGTTCCTTGGAGCTAAGGTTGCCGGGGAAGGTTCCAAGTGCAAGAATGCAAAGCTTTGTGGTTTTAGCTAATAATGAAGAGGAAGTGAAATCATTCAGTGATTTCTATGTTTTTAGTTAACTTAAAACACCTTAGAGTCACCTAGGCCAACACTTGGTAAGGCAAGTGATTTCCAACCATGGAAATGCACTAGTTTACCCCTTGCGAGCCTCTGGGAGGTGACTTTAGGGTAGGATTTTCTAGAATAGCCAACACTTGGTAAGCTTTTGGACTCCAAGGAGACATCCATTAGTTATCTCTTGCGAGCTTTTGACGGGTAATTCAAGGTTAAAGATCACCTTGAATGGTTAAGGCTTAGTGAGAGGCTTAAACCATTGCAAGTTGCATCAGTGAGAGAATTAAAGTGAAATCTAATTGAAGGATGTATCTGTACAACACCGGTTAGAGAATTGACTAAATGTTGAATCTCTAACACGAGGAAATGAACCATCTGACCGGAGCTATGTCTTTTGCATGAGGAACCACCCCAGTGAACCTAACTCTCCAAGGAATGTTTTTCTTCCTAAGTTATTCCTATTACTTATTTTGTTAGTTAGTTTAAGTCTAAATCTTTACCAATCAAAGTTTGTGTTTTATTTCTTAAGCTAACCTTGAAATGAAACAAGACCAATTCACTTGGAATTGGTATCATTGATAGCTTGTTAATCCTTCCCAGTGACGATCCTAGAGCCACTATACTATAGTAGCTTTTTCTTTGCTACCCTAGTGTATGGTGTTATAGGTTATAAATTTTGTTGATTACTCCCTCAATCAAGGAGCACCAGCTAGACACGAATCAGCTGAGACACCAATTGGGCATGAATCAAATGGCGCCGTTGCCGGGGAAGGTGTCAAGTTTATAGTGATACCATTTTTGAGCACTTGTGATTTTCATCACAAGTTGGTAACGTTTCTTTCACTTTACTAATTATCATTCTTTCTTTATTTATTCATAATCTAAGTTTATCTTTTAAATTTAGCCTAGTTTAATTTTATTGTTGTAGCCCTGTTTCTTTTGTTGTCCTTTGTTTTCATTTAAGTTGCAGATAGATACTAGTTGTGTATGCCAAAGTGGATACGAGACAGTTGAGGAAGGCTTATTAAGTGTGATACACCTCAAAAAAAAAGAATTCGAATTGAGCTTGAATATCATGGAAGCTACACCTGAAGATCAGCATAGTCACCAAGGTCGTCAAGACAATCTCAATGAATTCAGATCAATGAGGGACCGTATGCATCCACCTCGTATGAGTGCACCATCATGTATAGTGCCCCCTACAGAGCAGCTAGTGATCAGACCATATCTTGTTCCACTTCTACCAACTTTCCATGGGATGGAAAGTGAGAATCCGTATGCACACATCAAGGAATTTGAAGATGTTTGTAATACATTCCAAGAGGGAGGAACTTCAATTGATTTGATGAGGCTTAAGTTATTTCCTTTTACTTTAAAGGATAAGGCCAAAATTTGGCTTAATTCTTTAAGGCCAAGGAGTATCCGTTCTTGGACTGATTTACAAGCTGAATTCCTCAAGAAATTTTTTCCCACTCATAGAACAAATGGCTTGAAAAGGCAAATTTCAAACTTCTCAGCTAAAGAGAATGAGAAATTCTATGAGTGTTGGGAAAGATATATGGAAGCTATAAATGCTTGCCCTCACCATGGCTTTGATACTTGGCTACTGGTGAGCTATTTCTATGATGGTATGTCCTCCTCAATGAAGCAACTCCTCGAGACAATGTGTGGAGGAGATTTCATGAGCAAAAATCCAGAGGAAGCTATGGATTTCTTGAGCTATGTGGCTGAAGTTTCAAGGGGATGGGATGAACCAACTAAAGGAGAAGTGGGTAAGATGAAGTCTCAACTGAATGCTTTCAATGCAAAGGCTGGGATGTATACCTTGAAAGAAGATGATGATATGAAAGCAAAGTTGGCAGCTATGACAAGAAGATTGGAGGAGCTGGAGCTGAAAAGAATATATGAAGTGCAAGCTGTTGCTGAAGCACCAGTGCAAGTGAAGCTGTGTCCCAATTGTCAATCATATGAACATTTGGTGGAGGAATGCCTTGCAATTTCAGCTGAAAGGGAAATGTTTAGAGATCAAGCAAATGTTGTTGGACAATTCAAGCCCAATAACAATGCGCCTTATGGAAATACCTACAACTTAAGTTGGAGGAATCATCCAAATTTCTCATGGAAGGCCAGAGCAACTCAGTACCAACAGCCGGATCCACCATCTCAACAATCTTCAAGTCTTGAACAAGCAATGGCTAATCTCAGCAAGGTAGTGGGAGATTTTGTTGGAAACCAAGAAGCCACCAATGCTCAAATCAATCAAAGAATTGACAAAGTGGAGAGTATGTTGAATAAAAGGATGGATGGAATGCAAAATGATATGAACCAAAAGTTTGATAACATCCAATATTCAATATCAAGGCTTACCAATTTGAATACACTGCAAGAAAAGGGAAGATTTCCTTCTCAACCCCACCAAAATCCCAAAGGTGTCCATGAAGTGGAAAGCCAAGAGGGAGAATCATCACAGGTGAAAGATGTTAAAGCCTTGATCACTCTAAGGAGTGGTAAAAAAATTGAGCAGCCAACACCTGAGCCGCATGTTGAGAAAGAAGAAGAGATAAAGAAAGAGAAGGAAATGGAAGATAAAGATAGTGAGATCAGTGAAGAATAGAAGGACTCTGATTCAACAATGAAAGCAATTCCAGAGAAGGAGCTTCAAGGAAGAAATCTTTGAAGAAATCAACTTCTCCGCCTTTTCCTCAAGCATTACATGGGAAAAAGGGGATTAGAAATGCAGCTGAAATCCTTGAAGTATTGAGGCAAGTGAAAGTTAATATTCCATTGCTGGATATGATTAAACAAGTTCCAACGTATGCAAAATTCCTAAAGGACTTATGTACTATCAAAAGAGGGTTGATTTGTAAACAAGAAAGCCTTCTTGGTGAGCAAGTAAGTGCAATCTTACAATGTAAGTCTCCTTTGAAGTACAAAGACCCGGGAAGTCCTACCATTTCAGTCATGATTGGAGGAAAGATAGTGGAGAAAGCCTTGTTAGACTTGGGAGCAAGTGTGAATTTGCTTCCTTATTCCGTCTACAAGCAATTGGGACTTGGAGAGTTGAAGCCAACAACAATCACTCTATCTCTAGCAGATAGATCAGTGAAAATTCCAAGAGGGGTAATTGAGGATGTATTGGTTCAAGTGGATAATTTCTACTATCCCAGTAGATTTTATTGTTCTTGATACGGATCCTCTCGTAAAGGAAGCTAATTTAGTTTCTATCATCCTTGGAAGGCCATTTCTTGCTACCTCAAATGCAATCATCAACTGCAGGAATGGGTTGATGCAACTCACTTTTGGCAACATGACACTGGATCTCAATATTTTCTATATGTCTAAAAAGCAAACCACTCCGGAAGAAGAAGAAGGTCCAGAAGAGCTGTGCATTATTGATACTTTGGTGGAGGAGCACTGTAATCAAAATATGCAAGACAAGTTGAATGAAAGTCTTGTGGATTTTGAGGAAGGTTTGTCTGAATCTCCTATTGGGCTTGCTACTCTACAAAGTTGGAGAAAGATAGAAAAGATTCTACCTTTGTTCAATAAAGAAGAGGAGGCAGCTGCTGAAAAAGAAATTCCAAAACTCAATCTGAAGCCTTTACCTGTGGAGTTGAAATATACATATCTTGAAGAAAATAATCAATGTCCTGTTGTGATATCTTCATCTCTGACCAGTTATCAAGAGAATTGTTTAATGGAAGTTCTCAAGAGATGTAAGAAGGCAATAGGATGACAAATATCTGACTTGAAAGGCATTAGTCCTTTAGTTTGTACTCATCATATATATATGGAGGAGGAAGTAAAGTCAATTCGTCAATTTCAAAGAAGGTTGAATCCTCATCTACAAGAGGTGGTGCGAGCTGAGGTGCTGAAGCTACTTCAAGCAGGAATCATTTACCCTATATCTGATAGCCCTTGGGTGAGCCCTACTCAAGTGGTACCAAAGAAGTCAGGGATCACAGTGGTTCAGAATGAAAAAGGAGAAGAAATTACTACACGCCTCACTTCAGGCTGGAGGGTGTGTATTGATTATAGAAAGCTGAATGTTGTAACCAGGAAAAATCATTTTCCATTGTCATTTATTGACCAAGTGCTGGAGAGAGTCTCTGGACATCCATTCTATTGTTTCTTGGATGGGTATTCAGGGTATTTTCAGATTGAAATTGATTTGGTAGATCAGGAAAAGACCACTTTTACATGTCCATTTGGAACATATGCTTACAGGAGAATGCCTTTTGGTTTATGCAATGCACCTGCTACATTTCAAAGATGTATGTTGAGTATTTTCAGTGATATGGTGGAGAAAAATTATGGAGGTTTTCATGGATGACATCACCGTATATGGAGGTACATTTGAGAAATGCTTAGTTAATTTGGAAGCAGTTCTTCACAGATGCATTGAAAAAGACCTGGTGCTCAACTGGGAGAAATGTCATTTTATGGTACGTCAAGGAATTGTCCTTGGCCATATCATCTCTGAAAAAGGCATTGAAGTTGATAAAGCAAAGGTGGAGCTTATTGTCAAATTACCATTCCCAACAACTGTAAAAGGAGTAAGGCAGTTCCTTGGCCATGCAGGTTTCTATAGGCGGTTTATAAAAGGTTTTTCAAGTCTTTCAAAACCTTTTTGTGAGCTGTTAGCTAAGGATGCTAAATTTATATGGGATGAAAGGTGTCAAAATAGCTTTGATCAACTGAAGAAATTTTTAACAACAACTCCAATAGTGAGAGCCCCTAACTGGCAATTACCTTTTGAATTGATGTGTGATGCCAGTGACTTTGCTATAGGAGCTGTGCTTGGCCAACAAGAAAATGGGAAGCCCTATGTGATTTACTATGCAAGTAAAACACTGAATGAAGCTCAAAGGAACTACACAACTACAGAGAAAGAATTGTTAGCTGTGGTATTTGCTTTGGACAAATTTCGTGCTTATTTAGTGGGGTCTTTCATCATTGTCTTTACTGACCATTCAGCCTTGAAGTATTTATTGACAAAGCAAGATGCAAAAGCAAGGTTGATTAGATAGATTCTTTTGTTACAAGAATTCGATCTCCAAATCAAAGATAAGAAAGGAGTGGAGAATGTGGTAGCTGACCACCTTTCAAGGTTAGTTATAGCACATAATTCCCATCCCTTGCCTATTAATGATGATTTTCCTAAAGAATCACTCATGTTCTTAGTGAAAACTCCTTGGTATGCTCATATTGCTAATTATTTAGTAACTGGTGAAATTCCAAGTGAGTGGAATGCACAGGACAAGAAGCACTTCTTTGCCAAAATTCATGCTTATTATTGGGAAGAGCCCTTTCTTTTTAAGTATTGTGCAGATCAGATCATTAGGAAGTGTGTCCCTAAAGATGAGCAGCAAGGGATTCTATCTCATTGTCATGAGAATGCATGTGGAGACCACTTTGCCTCTCAGAAAACAGCCATGAAGGTATTGCAATCAGGGTTTACTTGGCCATCTCTTTTCAAAGATGCCCACATCATGTGTAGGAGTTGTGATAAATGTCAAAGGCTTGGGAAGCTAACAAGAAGAAATCAAATGCCTATGAACCCCATTCTGATAGTTGAGTTATTTGATGTATGGGGCATTGACTTCATAGGACCTTTCCCAATGTCATTTGGTAATTCTTATATATTGGTGGGGGTGGATTATGTTTCTAAATGGGTTGAGGCAATCCCCTGTAAACAAAATGATCACAGGGTGGTTCTCAAGTTTCTTAAAGATAACATTTTCTCGAGATTTGGGGTGCCCAAGGCCATAATCAGTGATGGAGGTGCTCATTTTTACAACAAACCTTTTGAAGCTCTGTTATCCAAGTATGGAGTGAAGCATAAGGTGGCTACACCTTATCATCCTCAGACTTCCGGGCAAGTTGAGCTAGCTAACAGGGAAATAAATAACATATTGATGAAAGTGGTGAATTCCAGTAGAAAAGATTGGTCTATTAGGCTTCATGATTCATTGTGGGCATATAGAACAGCTTATAAGACTATTCTTGGCATGTCTCCCTATCGTCTTGTCTATGGCAAAGCATGCCATCTCCCGTGGAAGTTGAATATAAAGCTTGGTGGGCAATAAAGAAGCTGAACATGGACTTGATCAGAGCCGGAGAAAAAAGATATCTAGACCTTAATGAGATGGAAGAATTAAGAAATAATGCTTATATCAATTCCAAAGTTGCAAAACAGAGGATGAAGAAGTGGCATGATCAACTCATCTCCAACAAGGAATTTCAGGAAGGGCAAAGAGTTTTACTGTATGACACAAGAATCCATATCTTTCCTGGGAAGCTCAAGTCAAGGTGGATAGGCCCGTTCATTATTCACCGAGTATATCCCAACGGAGTGGTGGAATTATTGAATTCCAATGGCAAGGACAGCTTTAGAGTCAATGGATATCGTCTCAAGCCATTCATGGAACCATTCAAACCAGAAAAGGAGGAGATCAACCTCCTTGAGCCTCAAAAAGCCTAAGCAAAGAAGGGTTTGCTGGACGTGGTTTTACCACAGTCCAAAATTTTTGTAAATTTTGTAAATTTTCAAGTTTTTTCCATACTTTTGATCTTAGTTTTTGATCTTAAATCATGTTTTTATGTGTATTTTAATCCTTTTGAATGATCCCAGGTGGAAGAAATTTCAAGGAAATTAAAAGAAAAAAAAATCGGATCGAAATCGGAGCAAAAACAGAGTGAAAACAGAGGAAAAACAGAGCTCTGCGAAATTTCGCAGCCTGAAGAAAACTTTTGCGAAATGAGCATTTTGTTGCCAAACCATTCCACAACACTTTGGAAGCCTCTGCGAAACGCATTGTGAAGTGGCTGCGAAAATGGAGTTTTGCTGCGAAATTGGCATTTTTCTGCGAAACTCAAACTGACCCTTAGTCTTCCGTTATTCCTATTTATACCGGTCATTTGAGCTGCGAAAAGGGTTTCAAAATCAGAGCGCGCCATTCTCGCAGGCTGTTCATCTCCTTCCTTGAGCCTCACCGTCCAAGCCTCCGGTCATCTTCTCCGATCAGCAGTTTCGGCCAAATTTCGGCAACTCGAAATGGCGCGAACAAGAGGAGCCAAGACTTCATCTCCTTCAAGCCGCAAGAAAAGCCTGCGAAATGAGCCAGTTCCAGATCCCGTTTCTGAGCCTTCGCAACCAAGAGTAGTTCCTCCTCCGATGAAGCCCGCGCCGCCAAAGCCTCTGGCGAGACGTTACCTTACCAGGTCAGGAGGTCGGCCACTGCAAAAGAGACAAAGGGTTGAAAGTTCAGAACCCATTGACCTGACTGAGCAATCTCCAGAGCCTTCACCGGTTCCATCTCCGGTATCCTCACCAGTATCCTCGCCAGTTCAATCTCCGGTGCCATCTCCAGCGCCGCAAGCAAAACCTCAGGAGCCTCAGCCGCCACTTCCCGAGCCCCAAATTCCAGCTGAAATAGCTCCGGAAGAAGTAATTAGGCGGCCAATGCTAACTCAGCCCCCAATTGAGGGAAATTTGGATTGTAGAGCTCGACCATTCCACTCTGAGCTGTGCTTCGACATAGCGGCATTCCGAGTGCTACCGGAGCTTACACAGTCATTCAACCTACTGCGAAGATACCACATGGAGCACCTGCTGACTCCGAGAGACTTTTTCTACCCCAGGGTGGCCATGGATTTCTATCAATCCATGACAACCAACCAAGTCAGGGATCCAACTTTAATTCATTTCACTATTGATGGGAGGCATGGCATATTGGGAGCACGCCATATAGCTGAAGCCTTGCAAATTCCCTACGAGCCAAGCCAATTCGATGATTTTAGAGCTTGGACCAGTCATACTGAGCTGGAGATGGTGCACACCCTATCCAGAGGAGCTGCCAATCGATCACATCTGTTGAGAGGAGAGCTTCCTCCAATCATGTTTCTGATTGATGCATTTTTGTGTCATAATCTCTACCCATTGCAGCATTGGACTCAAAGAAGAGGAGTCCTCTTAGAAGCCTTGTACAAGATGTCTGAGGGATTTTTCTTCGGGCCTCATCACCTAATTTTAGCAGCCCTTCTCTATTTCGAAGAGAAGGTACACAAAAAGAAGCTTCAGAGAGCTGATACCATTCCTCTTCTCTTTCCAAGGCTGCTATGCCAAATTCTGGAGCACTTAGGATATCCTTCTGAGCCTCAGCTGGAACGCAAACGCATTTGCCGTGAGTTATTTACTCTCGACAAATGGAACAACATGACAGCTTATCGAGTTAACCAGCCTGAGTGCCCTCAGCCAGCTGCAAGGAGAGCATCCCCACGACACATACCTGAGGGTATAACAGTTGCTGCTCTTGCCATTCCCAGAGCTCCACCAGTTGCTCCAGCTTCATCTCAGCCATCCACTTCAGCTGAACCGATGATGGCCATTCCTATCTCTGAATACAGAGAGTTGTGTCGATCATTGGAGACTCTCACAGCTTCTCAGAGCAGTCTTGCTCAAGAGATGGCAGCCATTCGAGCATGCCAAGAGCAGATTTGGCCACTCAGGCTCAACACACTGCCATCTTAAGGCAGTTTCAGCTTCATTTCGATCTGCCACCAGCTGTTGAGCCCTCCACTTCTACTCCAGCAGAGCCACACTCTCATCCCCCAGAGCCCCAAGCCCCAGCTGAAGCACCAACTGAAGAGGCAAACCCATCTGCCTAGCCCCAGCACCACCCACTCATCAGACTATTATATATCTACTATTTTTTGTTTTATGTATTTCGTTTTTTAGTTGGAAAGAAATCCCATTATTTTGGTACTATATTTGGGATTGCTTGTATTACTTTTCTTTTGCATTGTACTTGAATGGATTCAAAGTAATACAAGTTTAATATTTCTTGTTAACAGTTAGCATTAAGTTATCCTTATTTCCTTTTCTCACATATTTTATTCTTTTTGAAACATGTGGTTTCTCCAATCAATATGCGAATTTGATATCACTCAGGAGGTACCACTTCCTCCCTTTAATTACAGTCACTCATATCACATTGAGGATAATGCTCAGTTCGGTTGGGGGGGAATGAGGAAGGAAGTATGCTAAGTTAAAGGAAGTATGCTAAATCTTTTTGGTAATGCAATTATATTGGTAAATTAGTTGTAGTTTTTGCTTTTTACTCTTTTTACTCTATTCTCCATGAATTTTGAGGAAAAATTTTCAAATTAAACCAGGAGAAATTGAACTGTTGTTTTTCACTTGACTTAGAGTATGGATTATGCTCACTAAAGTGGTTCAATTGTTGAAACTTCTATTGAAATTGAATTTAGTTCTTCCACTTTAAGCTATTCACACACTGTGCACATTAGATTCCGATTATAAGATGAAAAGCTATTTCCCTCTTGACTTAGGATAATTTTAGGACTTGGTACATTTGACCTCAGTTGATAAAATTGAAACACCCTGCAAAAGGCCAATGAGCCTTTGAAATAAAGAAAGTTGTTTGCTTGCCTTGAAACCCGAGTAAGGTCTGAGGGGTATATGGTGAAAATCTTTAAAGCCTGGTGCCCTAAGCCTTAATTGGTTGGGAGTCACCGACCTCAATGCTCGTTATAAGGGTGAATAGGTAGAGTTAGCATATGGTAGGTGCTTGGGTATTAGAAATTCATTCTCAAAAGTCCGGGGTAAAATCCGAGGAGTTAGTGGTTGAAAGATCCTTAAAGCTTGGTGCCCTAAACCTTAATTGGTTGGGAGTCATCGATGGACCCCCATTACATGGACAATTCAGAAAGAGTACCCCATAAAGCCTCCTTTAAAAAAAAAAAAAAAAAAAAAAAAAAAAAAGAAGGTGTGTTCTTTTCTTATTGATTATGGTCAGTTTGCTAAGTATTGAAAAGAGATAGGTTGGGGGGAGAGATTAGTTTAGCATATTATTCTCGGAAGCTAAGGAACCAATACACATAGATTTTTGAGGAAGAATAAAGTTTGGTTCTTTGAAAGTGGAAATGATTTTAAAACTTCAGTTTGCATAATGCATTCCCTTGATTGACAGTGTTTAGCATAGTTTGTTATAACTCTTGTTGAAATTTGGGTTTGTATTTCTTTAATGTTTCATGAGAGAATTAGATCATCATGCCACTTGAGAATTGTTTTTTGATTAGCATGATGTTGTAAATTTTAGTATAGGTTGCTTTTTATTTTCATTTTTCTCTCCTATATTGCTAAGGGACTAGCAATATGTCGGTTGGGGGGAGTGATTACTACTCAAAAAGTGCTATTTGATAGCTTATAATTAATCCTTTTAAACACTTTTGAGTAGTAGTTTTGGCATTTTAACTCAATTGGCATGTTAAGGACCCTTGAAAGCAATTTTAATCACTTTGTGTAAGTTTTGGTGTTTTTGTTAGTAATTTGATCACCAAAGCAAGTCAAGATTGAGGAGAGTTATGAGGAATCTTGGGCATAGCTTGGAAGTCATTTGCCAAGAGTAAATCCGGAATGAAAGGAGAAAAAGTTAAGAGAATCTGCCATGAAGCATATTCTTGATGACAGTCGTAGCAGCCACTTTTGGAGCACTTTCTGAAGTCCAATTGATGCATGCTATATACCATTTCAAATCTCAGGAAGTCAACAATCCAATGCTTCAAACGGTACGCAATTCGGAGTTGAAACGAAGAAGTTGCAGCCATTGCAAGCCAATCACTCCCAGCTGAATGAAGCATTTTCCAAAGTGTTGCGAAATCACCCTTTTGTTGCGAAGTGATTCCGCAGCCTTTTTGAACAGTGTGATGTATCTCCTCCTGAAGTTACCCGATATATACCGCGAGAGGGAAGATGGGAACCTCAAGGTGGAAGCCAACTTCGCAGCCCTGCGAGAATAGCTTGTTGTTGCGAAATGATTTCGCAGCCCTTCTTGAGTGTCTGCGAAATCTCGCAGACACCATTTTCTCTTGCAAAATGGTTCCTGGAGCCTCCCGATATTTGCTACCGACATTTGGAGATATTTTCCATCAGATTTTTGTTGTCTAAATCCCAAAATACTCCTTGTAAGCCACCAATTACAAGATTCCTTAGCTTTTAAGTTAGTAAAAAAAGAGAAAATATCTATGTAATAATTAGTTTTATATTATGTTCATATAAATACCTCTCGAGAGCCTGTTCTCAGAAGAGGAGATCCTTTTGTAAAGTTTTGGGTAAGCAATTAAAGTTTAGTTCTTTGTATTGCCTTACCTTCTCACTTCGTATTTTTTATTTATTACTAAGTTATGAACTCTCTGAGAAATTTTCCCCAGAGAATGAGTAACTAAACCTCTAGTTCCTTGGAGCTAAGGTTGTCGGGGAAGGTTCCAAGTGCAAGAATGCAAAGCTTTGCGGTTTTAGCTAATAATGAAGAGGAAGTGAAATCCTTCAGTGATTTCTATGTCTTTAGTTAACTTAAAACACCTTAGAGTCACCTGGGCCAACACTTGGTAAGGCAAGTGATTTCCAACCATGGAAATGCACTAGTTTACCCCTTGCGAGCCTCTGGGAGGTGACTTTAGGGTAGGATTTTCTAGAATAGCCAACACTTGGTAAGCTTTTGGACTCCAAGGAGACATCCATTAGTTATCTCTTGCGAGCTTTTGACGGGTAATCCAAGGTTAAAGATCACCTTGAATGGTTAAGGCTTAGTGAGAGGCTTAAACCATTGCAAGTTGCATCAGTGAGAGAATTAAAGTGAAATCTAATTGAAGGATGTATCTATACAACACCGGTTAGAGAATTGACTAAATGTTGAATCTCTAACACGAGGAAATGAACCATCTGACCGGAGCTATGTCTTTTGCATGAGGAACCACCCCAGTGAACCTAACTCTCCAAGGAATGTTTTTCTTCCTAAGTTATTCCTATTACTTATTTTGTTAGTTAGTTTAAGTCTAAATCTTTACCAATCAAAGTTTGTGTTTTATTTCTTAAGCTAACCTTGAAATGAAACAAGACCAATTCACTTGGAATTGGTATCATTGATAGCTTGTTAATCCTTCCCAGTGAACGATCCTAGAGCCGCTATACTATAGTAGCTTTTTCTTTGCTACCCTAGTGTATGGTGTTATAGGTTATAAATTTTGTTGATTACTCCCTCAATCAAGGAGCACCAGCTGGACACGAATCAGCTGAGACACCAATTGGGCATGAATCAGTGATAGACCAATTACTTTCCCTCTAGTTGACTCGAAATAAGTGATTATGCCACACAAGGATGCCCTAGTGTTGACATTGGGAATCAACAAATTCGACTTGCAAAGAATTCTAGTTGACCTAGGTAGTTTCGTCGACTTATTGTAGATGTCAACTTATAGGCAAATGGGATATTCTCCATCCGCCTTAGAAATCCAGGTCATGTCTTGTTTGAATTTAATGGAGCCACCACAATCTTCTTGGGTGATGTTATACTTCTCGTCCAAGCTAGCCCAATCATTCTTAATGTATGGTTCTCTATTGTGGAGAATCTCTCGTCATACAACACCATTATGGGACAAGCATGACTACACAAGGTGAATTTTATTCCATCTACTTACCATCAAATGGTGAGCTACTTGATAGAAGCCAAATAGGTGGATTTGCATGGGAGCCAGTTGGCTACCCAATAATGTTATCAAGTGGTAGTAGAGTCTGGGCATGATAGCCTAGTGAAGGACGAGCCCGAATCTTCTAGTGGAATGGAGTAATAGCAATTAAGAATCGGGTCGAGGAGAGGGACCCGTTGATAGTTGACCCTTTGCAATAGCTACCTCTATCATAAAATAAGGAACAAGTGACTAATGTTAGTTCTCTACTAATTGACGACGAGTGTGATCATCTTGGAGATATGCTCCAAAAAAATAAGGATATCTTTGCATGGAGTCACTCAGACATGCTTGGAATAGATCCATCAATGGCTTCCCATAGATTGAATATCCTCTATACCGCATAACCTATATGGAAAAAAATCCGTCGTTTCCATTCGGATCGTTGAAAAATCATACAAATGGAAATTGAAAAACTACTAGAGGCAGGATTCATCAAGGAGGTCACCTACCCAGACTAGTTAGTCAATGTTGTGGTGGTCCCAAAGAAATGAGGTAAATGGAGAGTATGTGTCAATTACACAGACCTGAAAGATGTTTGCTCGAAAGATAGCTTCCCATTATCCTGAATTGATTAGATCATCAACTCGACAGCCAAGCATGGGATGTTTTCCTTCCTTGATGCTTTCTCTAGGATACCACTAGATTCCAATATTCCTACTAGATGAGGAGAAAATGACTTTCATCACATCTCAAGGGTTGTCTTGTTAGTAAGTCATGTCATTTGGGCTGAAAAAATGTGGGAGCAACATACCAACAACTTATGACTTGAATTTTCAAGCCATTGATAAGCCAAACTGTGGAAGTTTATATCGATGACATAGTCTTCAAGAGTAGAACCCACTCTGAACATCTCCTTCATTTGGAATAAACATTTAGTTTAATGCATAAGATGACATAAAGCTCAACTTGGTTTAGTGCGCGTTCAGGGTTAACGTAAGAAAATTTCTTAGATTTATGGTGACCCAAAGGGGGGGGGGGGGTCAAAGTAAATTCGACTCAAATTAAGATCGTATTAGAAACTCCTACTTCAACCAGCAAGACAGAAATGCAATGCCTAACCAATTGTTTAGCCACTTTGGGCTAGTTCATAGCACGTTTCACTTATAAGCTCCACCCATTCTTTAGCACACTCTGGGGGAGCAAACACATTTGACTGGATAGACGAATGTAAGCACACCTTCGAAGCTATTAAGCACTATCTTATAGAACCTTCAATTTGGAGTAGTCCTGAAGTTAGGGACAGGTTGTACATGTATTTAACTATATCAAATTATGTTGTTAGCGTCGTGTTATTCTGGCACAACCAAATCAATGAACAAAGACCCGTTTATTATGTGAGCAAAGCTATAGTGGATGTGAAGACATGCTATTCCCAAGTAGAACAAGCAACCTCAGCATTGCGAATTGTCGCCAAAAAACTCCATCCATACTTTCAAGCTTACCATGTAACGATTTTGAAAAATCAACCGTTAAGGGTCACATTGCACAAACCAAACTTGTTCATCCAAATGATGAAGTGAGTGATCGAATTCTGTAAGTATGACATATATTACAAGTCTTGGTTGTCTCTTAAAGGGCAAGTTCTTACAGATTTCATAACGAAACTACCTCAAAAGAGGATTCAATTTGACGTCGATAGAGAAGAATAATGGTGGGTTCTCCATGTAAATAGAGCCTCAAGAACATTAGGGGTCAGAATAGGTCTAGTATTGCATTCCTCTATTGGAGAACACATGTTAAGTAGGTCGTCTGCCTCCACATTTTAGCATACAATAATGAGACGGAATATGAAGCAATTCTCATGGGACTTGATCTCGCCTTAGCTCTTACGGTAACAAAAGTGGAAGTCAGAAGAATTCCTAATTAGTTGTCAGATAAAACCAACGAGAATATAAGGCAAGGAATGAACGCATGGCCTGTTATCTCACCATGGTAGAAGCTCGCCTTGAGAAGTTAAACGAATGGTCTATTAAGCGTATACCTTAAGAGGAGAACGAGAAAGTTGATATGCTTTCCGAAGTCGCTACCACTCTATTAATACAAGAATCCATCATGTTGCCAGTCTATCTCAAGGCCACTCCCTTCATCACACTTGAATGGATGTGTGAGATGGACCAAGCGGATCTAGGATGGATGGAAGACATTGTGAAATACCTTCGTACTGGAGAAGTCTCTAAAGATGGCAAGCAAGCTAACAAGCTTCGCATAGAAGCCGCACACTATACCTTGATAAACGACCAACTTTACAAACGATCGTTTGGAGGGCCTTACCTTAGATGCTTAAATGAAATGAAAACCCAATATATTCTAGCGGAACTTCATGAGGGTGTATGTGGGAACCATCCAAGCAGACGAACCTTGGTGCAAAAAGCTTGACAAAGCCAAATGACAACAATCATATGTAAAAAATAAATAAAAAATCAATCACACATAAGAAACGAGCGTTAGGGGGGAAGTTCCTCAAGAATATGTTTAAAATTGTCATAAAGGTTAAAATGACCAAGGTGTTTACAACCCAAAGTCTAGAAACTAGAAATGTTGTTATAAAAAATAAACGACACTATTCTTCCTCGTCTTGAGCCTCTTGGCTATCCGTTGTAAAGTCATCTCCCAACACAACTTCATCATCACCATCAAATGGAATGCTTGGAATGTCATCGGTGATTCTGTGCTTCTTCATACAACAACGATAGCCATAGAAGAACATGTCATCAATCTGCTATTGATAAACAACTTCCAACTCTTTCTTTTTTTTAAAAAAAAAAAAGTCGGCCTAGGTTTGCTCAAGCTTGAGTTTGAGTTGAGTGCTTTCCTTTTTAGCTTTGGATTTGGTAAACCCTAAGGCAACATTATCCAACTTCAATTGGCGACCTTTAATCTGGAGCGCTTCATTCTCTAGTTCCGCATTCCTTAACATGTTGGGCCCCCCCTTTGGCCGCTTTCCAAGCAACGATCTCAACTGTCTTAGCCGCTTCTAAGTTTTCATGTAACTCCTATTAGCCAACTACATTTTGAGTAGTATAGGCCTTGATCTTCTTAGTAGTTTGCGGCCGTTGGAACAAGTAGTTGCACTATCTCATCAAATTGTGCACCTTAGCAATGATCTATGAAAAAAAAAAAAAAAAACCAAAGTCAGATGCAACGTAGAGCGTATAGAGAAACATAAGACAAATGACAAGGCGTTTTACCAATTCCACCGTCTACATAATCAAGTATTTTTTCAATCGCATGATCGCCTCAATAGTCTCATTTGAAGTCCCATATTGAACTCAAGCAATGAAATTTTGCTTGGGATCACCAACGACGTCCACTAAAATTTGTTGAGTAGTCGGGAAAATCTTGCTCATGTTAGACGCAAGAGGCTCCATGTCAATGAACGTGGGAAAGTGCTCCAACAATTCATCCAATTCATTTCGGCTAGGCACGTTTGTTGAAGCGGTCGATGGTGGTTGTGCACTTGGGGTGGAGTCATCACCCGAGATTATGAAGGTTTCTCCCATGCCATGGAATTGGATGCTCTCTACACCTGAAGACTTGATTGCTTATGGGGACGAGGGAATAGTAGCCACAGAAAGAGTAGAGGTAGGCTTGGAGGATGAACCCTTCTCAATGTCTGTCTTCATCTTCTTGGCCAAAAAAGGGCTAATTTCAATTGCTTCAAATAGCCTCTTTTGTTGTCTCTCACGAAAACCAACTCACAAGGTGACAGTCATTTATTTTTCTTTCTCGTCTATTTCAAGAACTATACGTTGGACGACTTGTTCAGATATCTCACTCTGCTTGGTCCCGTCTGCCTCAAGCGCCTTGTCAAGAACAACTACAAACACTCGAGCTTATTGCAGTGCTAGAGCTTATAGCTAGGCGAGAAGAAGATGTTGGAGCTTGACATGGTGTCCTCTTTTGGTGTTTTTTCTCACGTGCGTCTAGTCAGGCTTGCTGTGGTGGAAGCTGAGTGACTTCGTAGGATGACAAATCCTTTAAGACAAAGTGCTCGTCAGACACCAGAGTGGGAAGTGCAAGCCAAGGAAAGATTAGTATCACAAACAACTTGGGATGCTCTAAAACAATCTTCAAATTTTTCTTTGTGAGCAAAATGATGTGTGTCCATTCATATTAGTCATTCTCGAATAGCTTGTTGAGATGGGCGAAAGAATATTTTTCTACCTACTCAACCAGGTGTCCCGTCTCTCTTTTCCTGCATAAAAAAATAGTGTGTTAAATGGTCATTCTGTTAATCCATACAAGAAGATACTAAGAAAATGCAGATGAAGAAAGTACTTGGTATTTCAAGGGAATGCTTAAGTTTGAAGAGCTGGTTCAACCATTCAATTGACCCACTTTAAGGGTCGGATACCAAGACGTGTCCCTTTACCCAACCTTTGCTTAAGTCAGAGAGGCCAGTTACAAATTGGAGAGACAAAATGTGAGTTGACAAGCTAAAATGCTTCTTAGGGCTCATTTTGATTATATAGACTAAAAATACCTCTAGTAAGTAGAGGTCTGACTAATATATCTCAACCAAATCGTTGCATCCCATCAAAATCCGAATAACATTGGAGTGGATGAATGTAGATGAAATTTTAAAAAAAGTGAAGAAATTGCTTTAGAAAATATGGAATAGAGAGATGAAGTCCCTTTACAAACTGCTCTTTGGTAAAATAAATCATGTTTTGAGGTAGCCTATCTATGAATGGAGCCTCTCCATCTGATAATAGAATGGAGATCGAGTTCGAGATATAGAAGTGAGCTTGAAACTCTTGTTCAGAAAGCTCGTCTACAGGACGGTCTATCCTGGAACAACCAGTGCTAGAAGTCTTGGACCGGCCGCGCTGCGACCTACCGCTTGTGGACAGAACCCCTTCCCTATCCATAATAGCAGACAGAACAAGGGCCATATAAACCCCTGAGCGACAGAAGCGCAAACCAATCAACACGGGGATGACGTAGACGGATGTTCAACTTATTGGGCAACTTGTTGCTTGCTCTCACAAAGCAATGTGTTGCTTACCCTAGACAGGCTAAAAAAAGAACTTGTTGAGCAAGTTATCTAAAATTTCCCAAACACACATAAAGGTAATGCTCTCTATTGGAGCCAAAAGATGCTAGTTTATGCAACACAAATCAACAAAAAACAAGCAAGAATGCTCGAAGGCAAAGAAAAACTAATGTTATGTGATGCAGAATACAATTCAGGCATGATAGAATGAATCTAAGAAATAACAACGAGAAACCATAAAACAATGGTTGGTAACAAAAAATGAACCTGATACAGAGAGGCACAATTGCTAACAGTGAAAATCGCCGCTAACAGTGACCACTAAAAGCAAGAACATTGTCGACAATAATGGAAAAAATGCAAGTGCAAAGAAGGAACAATGGAGGAGCAAAAGACACAAGATGAAACGAAACCCAAAAAACAACTAACCTATATAAGGTATAAGTGTGTACATCGAGACATCCGAGAGCATAGGCTGTTTGACAAGTCGCCTTAATTGATGTGACCCCTCGAAGCACAAGCCATGGACATGTGTCCCATGGCGCCAAAATATTCAAATCATCATGTGGCTCAATTATTCCACTTGGTCGTCTCTTTCTTATCTGGGCACAACTGCAAGAATTAGGGAGCATTGTAGGCCACTCGCAATTATCCCCTATAACCGTGTGGATCATGATCTGATGACATAAGGTTGAGTGGCTTGTTCGTCTAGCCTAAGGGTAGTAGACGGACATCCAATCGACCGAGTAGTGAATATGACGCCTAATATGCATGAAAACATTAACTGCAATAGTCATTAGATGTCTTGATTGAAACAATTGTTACAAGGCTAAAATGTCTGTCTTTAAGACTAATCAAGGTGTGACCAAGGATGAAAATATCGATAATTATGGATATATCGGTACTTCCATTTTATGGATATATCGATAGATATTTTGACACAAAATATTGGTGAACATAAAATTGATCAGAAATTATAAAAATGTAAGAAAAACTCTTAAAAATAAAATTAGAAGTATAATAGAATTGTAATTGATATATATATATATATATATATATATATATATATATATATATATATATATATATATATATATATATATATATATATATAATATAATTTATTATATTTGATAATAATATTATATGTGCTAATAAAAAAATATGAATTTCATAAGTATACATTTATTATTAAATTATATCAAATATTATTCGATAATAATATTGTGATATTTGATTATAATATATCTAATTTAAAAATATATTTAACATTAAAATTATAATTCATTTAATTCAATTGTATTAAATGATATAAAATAAATGATAATATATGTATAATTTTTAATAATTAATTAATATATTAATGATATTAAAAACATTATGAAGAAAATTATGACGATAATTTTTATATTTTTGGTATTCAAATAGATGAAAAATTTTCATTTAATTACAGAATAACTATAATTAATTTTTTTTTTCAAACATTTTTTTAAAATTATGTTTATATGTTGGTAGATATTTATTTGGTGCAACTTATATAACAAGGGGCAAACTTGACTCAGTGGTTAGCTCAACGCATTGCAAACCTTTTGGCAAGGGTTTGAGCCCTCACAGCGAAGAAAAATGTAAGTAATTTTTGAAGTTTGACTGCACATACCGCATTGACCGCCCCAAAATATCGCGATAAATAGGTAAAATATCGATAAATTCTAAAAATTCTGTGAGATTCAAGATAAATTGTTAAAATATCGAGATACCGATATTTCTCTCCCATATATTGTGTCGAGATCCACTGATACTCAATATTTTAATCACTAGGTATGACAACTGTTATAAGTCGACAATTATTGACATTAAAGGCAATAATGCACAATCAAGCACAATGAAAGTGCCATTAAGACACTTGAGGAAACGTTACACTTGAGAAAGGATAAATAGTCACCCATGACCACAAGAGCGGTATGTCGTTTCTTTTCCAAGGATCTTTTCTTTCTCAAGTCTTTTCTCTTTAACTTAAGCTTCAGAAGGATGTGCCCAGACAACCTGTTTGGACATTCTTTTGTGCAAGTCAAGCATTCGTCTACATCTCAGGAACTAGACGGATTACACTCTTGTTGGCCATGCACCAATAGTCATTGTATTAACAAATCATCAATATATATACTATATATATATATATATATATATATATATATATATATATATATATATATATATATATATATATTAAAATCATGATGTGTCATTCATCGTAAAGTATTATTTCATATGTTAACCTTATCTCAAGCAAGAATTAAAATATCGTTGAAATATTGAGTTTTGATGCACCTCGAAATGATATATAGTGTAGAAATATTTTTTTTATTTTTCGTTAATTTATCGGAATTTTTACCAAACATTAGCCAACCACTAAGGCAAGTTCACCCCTTATTAAGCATATTGCACCAAATATATATAAACAAAATATGAAATGAATATTTTAAAGAACAAATTAATTATAATTATTTTATAATTAAATGAAAAATTTTCATTTAATTAATTACAAAAAATATAAAATCATGATAATTTTATTCATAGGTCTTTTTAGTATCATTAATATATTAATTAAATATTTAAAAAATTATACATGTATCACCATTTATTTTATATCATAAAATACAATCAAATTAAATGAGCTATACTTTAATATTAAATATATTTTAAAATTAGACATATTATAATCAAATATTACAATATTATTGTAAAATAATATTGATGTAATTTAATAATAAATGTACACTTATAAAATTCATATTTTTTATCGGCGTATACGATATTATTATCAAATATGATAAATTATATAATACATTTATAATTTTCTTTGATAAAATAACTTTAAAATGTCTATTATTGCTTATTATATCATTTTTAGAGTTTTTCTCAACATTTTCATTGGTTTTAATCAATTTTTATCCTATCAATATTTTGTATCAAAATATTCACAAATATTTCTCAATATATTCGTAAAATCGAGTTGCTAGTTGTGGACCCCGCATTTTGGCTCATGCGTTTCCCACTCGATGACGAGCTCGATTTTTATTTGAAAAACGATCTTTATTGATTAAGAAAATGACTTGGAGTCGCCACTTATTTTTGTTTTATTTTTAAAAGGGTAAACAAAATAAGAAAGAAAACTCTAAGTGCGACTCCTGGTTTTGGAAAAGGTGATCTACGAAAAACCGGATCGGGCTCGAGGATCAGGTTACTTATCGGGAAGGTACGGTGAAGACCATAGCACCCCTCTAAGTCCCTAAAGTCGGGTTTCTACTAATAAAACGAAGCTGACGTGGCAATTGATGAGTAAGTCAATGAATATCCTGAATGATCATGCACACATAAGAATTGAGACATGCATAGACAACGATTAGAGGGAAAATGGGTACAAACCTGGGCAACGAGCCACCATGCGCTATCAATAGAGAGGGTTAGTGTTGATGGCAAAATTCCCCTACTGCAATAGTAATCACCAGCAACAGAATCTCGATCAACACGTTACAATGAATCCTCATTCCTCCTACAAAAAATATGTCCGGATGGATTGTTCGGACACACCCTTTGATGATTAAGTTAGTCTTTTGGAAGTTGTTGGAAAATAGAGATTTCCTTTGGGAGTGTTGCTTCGTGATTTTCGTCAAGGATGTTTATCCCTTAGCAGGATGCTTATCCCTTAGCAGGATGCTTATCCTTTGTTGCTTATCTCTTACCTTCCTGAGAGTCTCCTTAGAGTTTATATACGAGTCAGAAAGTATGGCCTCGCTGTGCTAGCAGGTCCCATCGTCATGATTGCGGCTCATAATGTGGCAAAGTAACCATGACGTTTCTGGTGCGAGGTGACGGTTGTCAGAAAGGTATTCAGGCAGTGGATGTCGCCTCAATTTATGACTTTAAATATCGGGGATGCGTCAGGCAACCTGAGAAGACTTGGGAATGTCTTGTCGAATGTATCTTGCATTAAAGATGAGCGACAGCTCAGGAGACTTGGTCGTTAGTATTGTTAGTGCTTTTTGATTGTGGACGGAAATGGATCCGGCGAATCGCGAATATCTGACGAGCCAAGCTATCCGGGGAATCTGAATCGTTGGCCACGGATGTTCTCCGGATAAGCGTTACCGAAGGATCCGGACATGTCTGCCAGGGGAAGTTGAGTCGTCCTCCTCTCTTATCCGGCGGCAGGCGCCATATGTGAAATATCCGGAGAAAGTGGAACGTTAGCCCGATAGAATTGCGGCTGTGAGATATCCGAAGAAAGTGGGATGTCGGCCGGACAGAATTGCGGCTGTAAGACATCCGGATAAGGTAGAACGTTGGCCGGATCCGGATGTGAGATATCCAGGTGGAATGAGTGAGAATTTTCGTCCTGGTGGAATGAGCGATGCCACGTGTCGCAAGGAAGAGGGAGCCACGCGACAATTTTTAGGGAGGATCCCACAATGCCCCCTTTTATATCGCATGTCTGGCCCGGTCAGAAAAGGCAAGATAAAAATGCTACCTTTACAAAATTTCTCTTTCATATGGACAACCATGGCACGTGGCGCTTCCTCGTTGTGGGAGCTAGTGAGGCGCGCTTGGGATCTTCAAGCAATGCCCCCGTTTGTAAATAGGCCCTGATGTCAACCGCCCAGTTGTATTCCTTTGGGCTCACATTGCAAACGTGTGATTTAGCGATGGTGGGAGTGGCTTGAACGTATACAGGTAGCATTGTTGATTCTTTTACGAGAAATGATGCGGCTATTTCTGCCAAAGCGTCGGCCTGCACATTATCTCCCCTTGGGATTTTCTCAATGACCCACTCTCCTAGCCGGCTAAGTGATTCTTGTACTTTCAATAAGTATTTGGCCATGCGTTCATCCTTGAATACCTTGTCTCTACATCGGCAAACACTTTGCTGATGAAGTATACGGGTTTTTGCTCTCGGGGCGACAAGGAATGGAGCAAGATATGTTGGGACGTCATTTGTTTTTATTTTTGGCTCTGGCCAGCCGTACCACCGAACTGTGCCAGACGGGGGAATCACAGACGGAATGGGTCAGGACCAGCCGTACCACCGAACTGTGCCATACGGGGGCATCACAGCCGGAATGGGCCATGACCAGCCGTACCACCGAACTGTGCCAGACGGGGGCATCACAACCGAAATGGGTCAGGACTAGCCATACCACTGAATTGTGCCAGACGGGGCATCACAGCCGGAATGGGCCAGGACCAGAGTGACCTCCCCAGGATTCGAACTTGGGTCCTGCAGGCCTTAAGGCTTAGGACGTTGCCCTCCTGATATTTTTGGCTCTGGCCAGTCGTACCACCGAACTGTGCCAGACGAGGGCATCACAGCCGGAATGGGTCATGACCAGCCGTACCACCGAACTGTGCCAGACAGGGGCATCACAGCCGGAATGGGCCAAGACCAGCTGTACCACCGAACTGTGCCAGACGGGGGCATCACAGCCGAAATGGGCCAGGACCAGAGTGACCTCCCCAGGATTCGAACTTGGGTCCTGCAGGCCTTAAGGCTTAGGACGTTGCCCTCCTGGTATTTTTGGCTCTGGCCAGTTGTACCACTGAACTATGCCAGACGGGGACATCACAGTCGGAATGGGCCAGGACCAGAGTGACCTCCCCAGGATTCGAACTTGGGTCCTGCAGGCCTTAAGGCTCAGGAAGTTGCCCTCCTGGTATTTTTGGTTCTGGCCAACCGTACCACCGAACTGTGCCAAACGGGGGCATCACAGCCAGAATGGGCCAAGACCAGAGTGGCCTCCCCAGGATTCGAACTCATGGTGGCGACAAGGTTTTTACCCCTTATTGTTACCCTCTTGGTACCATCTGGGCTAGTGGAGAATTTTGGGACGATGAACCCTCGTGGGGGTTCATATTTAATAATGCGAGGACTGAAAGGTGTGGAGAGCATGTCATCCAGACGCCTGCTGATAGAGCCCGAAGGGGCTGTGTGTGAGGAATCTTTACCGACCCGCGCCACAAAGGGGAGGGCGGCATGTCCCTGTAAAGTAGGCGAGCTTGAAGGCTCGGAGTGTGCATCCTGTGATATGGCGGTATGAGGCCTATTTTTGTAGGGTGTTTGGGGTCCCAGACGCGCGCGCGCTGCGTTAGATATTTGGGGCCTTTTCTCACGTTGTCGTTTGGACGAGACTCGAGTAGAGCCTAAACTTTCGCCTCGTCAAACATGGCAAGTGTGCACCGGGGTTTCACTAGGCCATGCTTCATGCGCCCCGAGGGTTAGGCTCGCCTCTCGGGGGAGTGGAACTACCTGGTTGTGGCAGAGGTCCTGCCTCCGCTGATAGTGCTGAGGTTGGGGAGAGCTTCGGATCCTCAAGACATTGTTTTCTTCCCTGAGTTTCCTTGTTTCTTGGAGTAGAATTTGCATATGTTGTTCGTTTTCTTGCTGTCGTCTTTCCATGCTGTTTCGCCATTCGAAGTAACCTTCGTCACTTCTGGCGGAAGAACGACTCCTTGAGGGTGAAGTCATCTTTACAGTTAGAAGGTATAGGATTTACTGAGAAGAAGAAAGGTTCCTACAGACGGCGCCAATGTTGATGACAAAATTCCCCTACTGCAATAGTAATCACCAGCAACAGAATCTCAATCAACGCGTTACAGTGAATCCTCCTTCCTCCTGCAAAAAAGATGTCCGGATGGGTTGTCCGGACACATCCTCCGATGATTAAGTTAGTCTTTTGGAAGTTGTTGGAAAATAGAGATTTCCTTTGGGAGTGTTGCTCTGTGATTTTCGTCAAGGATGTTTATCCCTTAGCAAGATGCTTATCCCTTAGCAGGATGTTTATCCCTTAGCAGGATGTTTATCCTTTGTTGCTTATCTCTTACTGTGGACCCGCATTTTTCACGTGCGTCCCCACTCGATCGGCGAGACTCGCTTTTTATTTATTTGTGAAAAATTGATTTTTGAAAAAAAGTTGGAGTCGCCACTTATTTTATTTTTATTTTTGAAGGGAAAATAAAACAAGAAATAAAACCCTAAAAATGACTCCATAATTTTTGGAAAAGCGTGTCTTTGAAAAACCCGAGTCTAAGTCCGGGGATCAGGTTACTTATTGGGAAGGTACCTCTAGGAGGTAGCACCCCTCTAAGCCCTAAAAAGGTCTCTACCGACTAAGTTAAGGGAAGTGTGGCCATTAATCGGTTAATTATAGGTACCTAAGTAGGCTAGGTGATTTCACATATTGCATGCCTAACAAGAAAACAAACCACAAGATAGAGTCGAAATGCGTGCTGAACGGCTTCTCAAGCGCTATCATGAAACATAAGAGATTAGTTTGGAGATATGACACATAGTATGTATTTTCATCAAAGACGATCAAACAAGCATCAAGGCAATCAATTATGGCATCAAACATGGTTGTGTCTCATGAGAACATATACATTCATAGAATTTTGGGGTTATGGGGTAGAAAAGGCGTACACAGTTAGCAAGTATCCACACATCTATGGGAACAAGGGTATCTCAACAATAAATATAAAACAAATTCATGTATGTCATTAAGAAGAATCGAAAATCAATATATCGGGCAAATAGCATTGAAGTGAGTGCTATGAATGTCGGGCCCCCACCAAAGCCCTAATTAATTTATGCACGAAGTTGATCCCATAAATTCCATGACTTGGAATTATGGAGTTTGTTCATGCTTTTGAAAGATCAAGAAAACCATGAAAAATAGTTGAAAATGGTGAAAATGCATGCCAGAAGGGAAAATGGCAGCAAATAGCATGTTAAAATTGGGATTTTATACCTAGATGCTCCTAAGATGGATTTTTCAAAGCTGGGAATGTTTAGTTGAACAATGGTTTCAAAATTCAATTTAAAAATAGTAAATTCCCAAGCAAAGAAGCAAGAAAAGGGGAAAGTGTGTGTAGCAAGGTAGCCATGATGGACTGGAGCCTAGGAATGAGATTTTGAGGCTATCTTGCTGGTGTTGAATCCCCAAATACATTCTGCCCTCTCTCTCTCTTGGCACCTTCTAGGACTTCTTGGCGCAATCAACGTTCCCTATCCATGTTTTCCTTGGATCCATGAGCTCAAATTGAAGCAGTTATTGAATGGAGATTCTGATGGGCATTTGATGTCAAAGATATTGCTAGAAGAGAGCTTAAAGGCTTCATTTGATCACGGGTGACAGTAGAAATTAACAAGAGATAACAATTCCGGCTCTTGCTTAGTTGGGGATGGCTGTTGTTGTGACTGCTGCCCTTGTGTTGCTAGCAAATTTGACACACCCTGCTGCGTTTGTTGCTGAACTGGAGCCTTGGATTGTTGCAATATATGTACAGGGTGCTGATTAGTCTGCATACTAGGATTACCAGATTGAGTTCCAAGCATTTGTTGCTGCTGCTGCAGTGCAGAAAAATTACTTTGATGGCCCAGCTGTTGCTGATGAATATTCGAAAGGTTGCTCTGCTGAGCCATCAACTGGTGCTGCTGCTGCTGCTGTGAAGTTCTTGCAGCTGCTTGAACATGATGTGCTGCTGTACCGACTGAATATCATTAAACCCAGATGGCTGTCTCAGACGAGGTTATGGCATAACTGGCTGTTGGGTCTTGATGAAATGCTCTGGAAGCTTCAGCACCATTTCTCTTAGTAAATCAACCCATTCCTTTCGAACAAAATTTTCCTTGCCCATTGCATCTGCCATATGCTTCAAAAGGAATTTATTAATCACGCCCTGAATGCATGCTTCAGTCCAACAACCATCAGCTATGAATGTTACCATTACTTCAAGCGTTTCATGGTCACTCTTCACTTCAAGTTTAGGAATTAGGACAAAGAGTTCAACAGAAGAGACCAATAACCTTTTTGATAGTGATGTCTTCGTCATCCAATTCGTTATCAATGTTCAACAGGTCCTCAATAAACTTAAGAACACAAGATATAATAGCCTCAAATGCTGTTGTAACAGTTAAAATTGAAAATATATCAGCAACAAGATTCTATTCCCGGTGCAATAATGATTCAATATTGTGGCTTCTACCCAACATCACCAATCTTTGTTTCTTTTTCTTCAGCGAGCTGAACCCCAAGCAGTCCCTTCATAGAAATCTACCCTTCGCTGTTTTCTCTGGTGGAGAGAGATCCATGAGACTTCTCTAGCAGATTCTGATCCAATTTTTGAGGTTCTACTTGTACATCATTTGGAAATTTCAGTACTGTTACCGCATTCCTATATGCATTTACAAGCTGCTCAAATGTTGTCCAGGATGTCGAGCTTCTCATAGCTTCCTGATTGAGTTATCTATCCAGCTTCTACAACCAGAATTTTATCGACTTCAGAGGGAGACTCCACTTGATGAGTCACTAGAATTATAGTTTTATGAGCAAGAGCAGCTATGACGCTTTCATTAAGAGGAATTGCAGCTGTATGTGCATCTACTGCATTGGAAGGATCATCCGGGAGGTAAATATTGGCATCATTATAGACAGCTCGCGCAAGTTGAATCCTCTGCTTCTGTCCTCCAGTCATATTAAGCCCTCTCTGACCGATTTCTGTTTCATCACCATGATCAAAACTGTTCATATCCTTATCTAAGTCACATGCTCTATAAAAGAAAGGCTTTCTTTTCTTCGTTAGATTCTGTAGGCAGCCTATCAGATAGATCAGAAGTCAGTTCCGCCACTGATGCATAATCATTAGTTACATACTTGGTGCCTAACAAAACCATTGATGAGTTGCCAAAGGCACTTAAAACCTCTTGCCAATTGGGTGATGAGTTGAAGTAAAAATCTCTGTATGCTGCATCCCTAAGTAATGGTGATAATAACTTCTCCAGATTACGGCAAAACCTGATGTAATGTGCCTGCAAACAAATTTTTGTTCACACAGAATGGGGTCACTTAGAAGTTCCATCGAGATTTGCCCTACGATTCTTTCAATGGCCTCCTCCTTGCAAAGATGTTTTGGCATGCATGCCGTTATGCACTCTGTTTTTCAATGATTGGAAGATTACTCTTTAGCGAGGTCGCTGAAGAGGAAGTTTGATTGTTACTTAATATGCTGCAGGACGGGAAATCAAATGTAAGACAAGGGTCTCGATCATTCCGAGTGCAGTCTTTGTCCTGAATTTGTAGAGCATTTGGCCTGAAGTTGGAATAGGAATCCATATTCATCAAATGGACGTGTCAAGTCATCGGATTATCTATGAGAATCACCAAATACTTTTAACAGGGACTTTCAACTGGAGAATTGGCTCAGAACAGAAGGTTAGGATGCAAAATCATTTTCATCTCGATCATCCAATGAAGATGAAACCGTGATCGAACTGAAGAATGGAATCTGGATACTACCCTTTTCTGCTGTAAGCGCTCAGTGAGAAACTTTCTAGTACAGAGATGACCCCATGCTTCTTTTCGTGACACAAAACCCAAAAAGCAGATTCTTTCATCAATCACGCAAGCAACATAAATACCGGAGATACCTTCATAGTTTAAATCTACCAACATCCAATCCAGAAAATCACGAAGAGATCCTAGAAACGGTGGTGACCTCTGCACCCGTCCAACCTCAAGTAACCCCCACTGTACACCAACTTTATAAAGTTTCCACCTTTCTTGGAATACTCATGGTCTCCATGGCCGAGAACGCCAAAGTAAAGAAAGAGGAAGAAGCGTAGATATAGAAGCACAAAAAAAAAGAAACCGAACAAAGAAAGAAAAAAAACAAAAAACAGGGGAATGGAAGGCAATGGGTGGGAAATCTAAATAAGTCACATTTCATTATTTTCAGAAGGGCTTTGAAGAATCTGGACACATTAAGACAAGCTTAGTTAAAATTATATCAGGATTCCACAAATATTAAAATTCAAACATAAGTCTCTGTTTCAGCTATTTATAAAAAGAATCAGAGAAATCAAGAACACAATCATAACAGAGCAACGCAAATAAATGGCCCTCAATGTCCACTCCAATCAGCAAGAACAGCTTCTTGAAAACAGCCAGAGAATCTCAAGTGAATGTAAACGGGAATACCAAAATAATAAATAAAATAACAGGAAGCGCACCTGGCAGAACCTTGGCTGCAATCTCCCTCCTCTGCTCTTGTGCACCTCTCCACCTTTTCCCAGAATCCCCCAAAAGAATACTCCTTTCTCCCTTCTTCCCTCTGAAATCTCCTTATGCGTGCCCTGCCTCCCAGAAAAATCCTCCGAATGCGTGCTTCCTCACCAAAAAAAAGAATCTCCTTTTCTGCTATCCTCCTTCTTCTCCCTACCAAAACTCCAATACGTGCTGCCTCCCAGAAAAATCCTCCGAATGCGTGCTTCCTCACCAAAAAAAAAAATCTCCTTTTCTGCTATCCTCCTTCTTCTCCCTACCAAAACTCCAATACGTGCTGCCTCCTTTTCTTTCTTTTTCTCACATATATATATCATCCCTCAAGACCTAAATTTGCTTCCTAAAAAAAAAACGAAATCTCCTATTTTCTCTCTTCTTTTCTCCCTTTCTTTTTTTTTTTTAAATCTTCCAATTCAAAGACAATTTTCCTAATTTCAAACCCCCCCTCCAAAACCTTCCAAGGAGGGTCTCACTTTCCTCAAACTCCAACGGTAAGTTTCCTTGCAAAAGCATGAAATTTTTGAAAGTAAATAATTGAGTGGATAACTAAATAGGTAAACAAATTAAAAAAGTTAAACAATTAATAAATAAATAGAATAAAATAAAAAATAAACAAATTAACAAAAATTGGGCCCCACGAGCCAAGCAAACACGCAAGTCATATAAGTCACGCTACAAAGAAAAGTCTTAATAGACCCAGTGTACCTAAACGGGCCTAAGGTGAGATTAAGTGGGCCTAGGGTGGTGCCTAATGGGCCAAGTGTATCTAAAAGCTATCCTAAAAAAAACAAGAAAAGCCTAAGTCTAAGTTAGGGTTGCCAAGGGTCACAATAAGGGATCAAGTAATCCCTCAACCAAAGTCTCCGAGGTTACTCAAAAAAAAGGTAAGTCGTACGAGTAGTAATGGGCCACCAAGGAACTACTGTGGAGTATTGGAAGTCAATTTAAAGACATGTGCTAAAGGGACAAAATTGAGGGTCTACAAATATGCCCCTCTTCGGTATAGATCACGAGTGTAGAGAATGTGAGTAGAAACGCGAGTAATGAGCGGAATGAAGTGAACTATACCGAAGAACTAAAGAAGGACCAAAGATTTTGTCCTAGCACATGAAGAGGTAAGATCAAAAGATGGGGTCTCAATGACATGGATGGGACAACTCTATGTGGGGGAAAATGACAAGAAAGAGAGAAGACATGTGACGAGTAGCACAAAGATGGAAAGAGGTGAAAAGGATGATTTAAAGTCATGGATGATATGAATGACTCTGGATCATGGACAAGGTGAACAACTCTAGATCTAAAATAGGATAAAAGACTCTGGGTCATGAGCTCAGGGCTCTAGTCGGAAAGAATGACTCTGGGTCAAGATGGAAAATGACTCTAGGTCGAGAGCCCTAGGCTCTAAATGAAAAGGAAATGACTCTGGGCCGTAATGGAAAATGACTCTGGGTCGAGAGCTCCGGGCTCTAAAATAGGAAATAATGACTCTGGGTCGAAATGGAAATTGACTCTGGGTCGAGAGCTCCGGGCTCAAAAATAAGAAATAATGACTCTGGGTCGAGAGCTCCGGGCTCTAAATAGATAGCCGATCAGGATACTTTCCGACTCGAGGTGTCGGGTCGAGGCCACTCACAAGTGGCTAGAATGATGTAAATGACTCCGGGTCGTGAGCTCAGGGCTCGGGGTGCTATAAATGACTCTAGGTCAAGATGGAAAATGACTCTGGGTCGAGAGCTCTGGGTCGAGAGCTCTGGGCTCTAACTAGGAAAGAATGACTCTGGGTCAAGATGGAAAATGACTCTAGGTCGATGAATAGCTCAGGGCTATGAGCTCCGGGCTCTATGACTGATCGGCTAGAAGGAGGATGCGATACGCAAACTCCAGGTCAAACCACTCATGGGCGACCAAATGATGAAAGCTCAGCTGAGAGGCTGGAAAGACTCCGGGTCTATAGGAAATGATAACTCAGGGCTAGCGGGCTCAGGGCCTAAGGAAAAAAGGATAGCTCAGGGCTATAAGACTCAGGGTCTAGAAGGAATGGATAGCTCACGGCTACGAGGCTCAGGGCCTAAAAAAGGATAGCTCAGGGCTAGCGGGCTCATGGCCTAAGGGAAAAGTGATGCTCAAGGCTATAAGACTCGGGGTCTAGAAGGAATGAATAACTCAAAGCTATGAGGCTTAGGGCCTAGAAGGGAATAATAGAGAAGACCAACTCAAAAGTGGACATGAAATAAATTGGCTCAAAGCCACATACTCAAAATGTCGAGGGTCGGACTACTGAAACCAAGAAGGGAAATATGCCCCAGTATCCAGGGTGCTCACACTGCCGAAACAACCAGTAAATCAATCATCCACTTTGAAATCAATAGGTCGAAGCCCGATGCATCGTGACAAACCTCTCGAAAAGTCTAAACCGAAGGAACCCTTTATGTCCGAAAAGCTGCTCTGTCGATGAATCTCAAAAGGTAAATCTCAAAGAGTGTATCTCATGGCTCATCTAAAAGTAAACCTCAAAGTGCGTAAAATGCTGTTCATCCTGGATAATCCAATCAGCAAGGTAACAATGATGAAAACAAATCTGTCTCATGAACATCAGCTAAAGGATCCACCCACACTCCTCGGGTGAAACCCGATGCGATCCGTCTCTATCTCAACAAATCCATGTAGGGAGGCCCTAATACGATCGATCGTCGGAAGCTCGGGCTGGTGCTCAATCTAAAACCAAGCTGGCCACTGTCTCAATCTCAAGGATACTCAAGGAAAATGGGGGAAATATGCCCCAAAGATAAGATCCGATATCAAAGTCATGAGGTAAACAACCGACACTAATCATCCATCCTCATATCACTCGCCCAAATAAATCTCGTAATGGAGAGGGGAATATGCCCCAAGATGGATATCGGATGTCGAAGTCGTGAGGCAAACAAACTAACAATGATCATCCATCCTCGTACTTTGTCTAAACACAATCTTATCAAGGAGAGGGGGATATGCCCCGATGTGGATATATCGATGTACAATAAAGAGTCTATCAAAATCAACCAAACATCTCTATAACCATGAATGAAGATAGTCATACCGCCCGATAACAGATAAGAATCTCAGAAAAAAAAAAGGGGGGGTATGCCCAAAGGTGAATATCTAATGCACAACCAAAGGGTGAATCCAACATAATCAATCAACTGTCCTCAGCTCAACAACAATCTGCTAGGAAGTCAGAATGAAGTACCGACCAATGCCTCAAGGGAGACACTCTAAATCCAACCTCAAATGAATAGCCAAAATGATGAAGGACGTGGTAATCTCAGGAGTAGAAGCACGTCTCTAATGAATCCCTGACTGAATCTGATAGGAATCCGGTAACCTCAAAGTGGGGAAATATGCCCCTGTATGCCAAATCTATACACTGCACTGAAAGCTGCCTCCAACTCAATAATAATCCACTAGTCTATCTCAGGAGTACTCCGCGAATGGAACCACTAGGGGCTCAACGATGCTCCACTGAACTGATATAGTCTCAACATACCTCACTAGGGATCTCTGATCGGTGAAAATGACCAGACTCAAAGAAAGTGCTCCACTAGGGGCTCATCTCAATCAAATGAAAAGGGAATATGCCCCAGTATGGATATCCGATGTACAGCCAAAGGATGAATCTAATATCCTCAAAGAACTGTCTCCAAACCCAAAAATCCATCAAACATCAATATGCCAAGCAAGAGAGAGACCAAGTGCTTCCAAAAGTATCTTCCATAAAAGAGAACATAGTAACGACCATACTTCAACCAATCTACCAAAAACCTGTCCAAGTGAAGACTGTCAAAGATAACATCTAATCTCGTGGCCTCAGGGTGGTCTTAAGACACGGGACGTAACGTAGGCCAAGGTGATAGGGTGAAAGAAATGAAGGGAAACTAGGCTCAAATACCCAATGATCAAACCCGTACCCTCGTGTACAAGATGTAATGCATAGAGAAATCTCATGAGTCATGGACTTAGAAGTAATCAAAGGGAATGTCGATAACGAAATGAGAGAAAAGATGAATGATCAAACCATCGATGAAATATATGAATGATGTGAAGAAGGTATCAAATCAGTAATGGGTATCAATATGTAGGGAATGAATAAAGGTGGAACAAAGATCTGGAATGCGGTAATGGGATACAAGAGAAAGCAATGAGAAAGTGAAATGAGTGATGATCAACCCATGTTAGTACAATAAAGGAAAGTCATATCACCAATGATGGAATGGTGGGTAAGACAATGATCCGGAGACCCTAGTAAAAAGATCACTCATCTCTCATACCTAATATATATCAACCATGACCAAGAAGCATAGGATCTCATAGAACTCTCACATGAACCCTCGACACTCCAAATGCGTAACAAGAGTGGCTCAAGGAGTGAAAACTCATATAAACATCTCACAAGAACCCACAATGTCAAACATACCCAGTAAACAGACCTCAAAATGTGATATAAGTACCCAATGGAGCAAGATACCATACACAAACATGTCATTGCGCTTTTTTTTTTTTTTTTTTTTTTTTTTTTTTTTGCATGCTCTGAACATCAATAAGTCAAACTCCAATGGGAAAGATACAAGAAATGAATAAACTCTCTCAAATCACTGATGAATACATGAACTACCCATGAGACAACCTCTCAAACTAAAATCTCCGAATTAATGCCAAATGATGGGATGAGTGGAGTGATATGATTGCCCTCTTTGCACTAAGATGTGAAGAATCATCAACCCAAGGAAGAGGAGAGATAAAATGAAGCAAATAATGATAAAAGCAAGAAAGAGAATGGAAATGTGATGATAGCAAAATAGAACAAATGGGGTGATAAAGAGATAATGACAAGAATGAGAAGATAGACCTATAAGTCTAAAGCTCATGAGACTTTCATAGCAAAGCATGCATATACATCAAAGGGCCCCAACCCGGGTGTAGAAATGGTAATCAAGGCTATAAGAAAGAAATAAGGCTATAACATACCACGTGAGGCTCAATGGGCTAGCGATGGTTTTTAATATATCAATAAAAGTGATAAGGTGTAAGGCTAACCGAAATGATGGCCACCCATCCTGCGACCATGGTCTCAAATGTAATACTTCTTCAACTAATCCACATTGGTGGGGTTTGAGAACTGGTCTCTATCTAGATATGTCAATCATATTTCCTCTCTGGGGTCAACTCTCTAATGACAAGTGGTGTATTCCAAGTAAGTCTCTAAGGTCTCTTGGAATAGATGAATCTCCATGACCATAACCGGGCTAATATCGTCCTCAAACATATCATCAACATAAGCGGGATGTCCCAACATAAATAAACTGAATCTCTTATGAACTCTCAACAATGAAGATCTCAAGCATATCAAGAAAGTGAACTATCTCTGGCTAAGATGTGCCTAGCATCCAACTATCTTCCAATACGTTCATCTCATGCTCGTCATGAACAAAATCATGTCAATCAAATCTCCCATCTGAGAAAAACTAACGTCCTCTATAAGAACTCTCATCTGATAAACTTTGACTCATAATCCACTAAACTCATCATATGTATGAAGTCACCCTCAATAATGTCACTGGCTAACTGGGTGGTGGGGGTGGGTGGTAATGAATCATACGACATCTCATCTTGAACTAGATGTTATCTATCTCACTGTCCATCAATCATCTGACTCAAACCTACTAATGCATCCTGAATAGAGTCATGGTGACTGTAAGTCGATCAACTGTATCAGGCTGAAGATCCATACCTGACTTCTTTGAAACCTTGACCAATCTATCTCCAACTCTGATATAAAAATTCGAATCCAAACTGAAACGAGTAACATTCCTATAAGGTACAAAGACGCGGAAAGAGAAATGACATGAAGGAAGCTCAGAAGAGGTGGAAACACACTAATCACAATGTAGAAAGGTGGCCCAACTGAGACTCAAACATGTACCAATCTCTGAGCACACCAAAAGGAGACCATGAAGAGGATAACTGAACCCAATTGTGACCAAGGCAGCTCTGAAGGTCCACAGGTGCACCCACGTGTAGGAATGAAATCTTAATTGGGTCTAGGCTAACCTACAAGGTTGAGGTGGCTCTATAAGATAAGATGGGTGGGTTAAAGGATCCCTAGCAGAAGCGATCGTACCCTCCGGCGGTACGCAACCCTCTGCACGCCTCCAAGGAGACGGGGTGCTTCCATGCAAGGTGGTCATCACCTCCACACATGCACTTCCTCGCGTTCCTAGGGGGTTTCTTAATGGTGAAGGCTCTCCTATCTCTCAACACTCAAGGATAATCTAAAGTGCACAATGAAGGATGTGGGTGCATCCGAAAAACCTAAGATCTAAAGTGAGATAGTGAACGAAGACAAGCAATCATACGAATATGCAAGAGAAAGGGTTGTCATGCAACAAGCAGCCATGCGAAGCAAATAAATATCAAATAATCAAAGTCCTATCTAGCATATGTGAAAGTGAATCATGCTAAAGTGAGCAAAACAAATCAAGTGATCATTCAAGGCAATCAAACATGTTAAGATAGCAAAGCAATCAAGCAAGCTAACCAAATCACCTTGCCTAAAAAGGGTACCCTCTGATAGACCAATTAAACGCCACATTTTCCTTAAATAGTGTTCAAGCTTGATCCTCAAAATCCCCAGTGGAGTCGCCAATTTGTGGACCCGCATTTTTCACGTGCGTCCCCACTCGATCGGCGAGACTCGCTTTTTATTTATTTGTGAAAAATTGATTTTTGAAAAAAAGTTGGAGTCGCCACTTATTTTATTTTTATTTTTGAAGGGAAAATAAAACAAGAAATAAAACCCTAAAAATGACTCCATAATTTTTGGAAAAGCGTGTCTTTTGAAAAACCCGAGTCTAAGTCCTGGGATCGAGTTACTTATTGGGAAGGTACCTCTAGGAGGTAGCACCCCTCTAAGCCCTAAAAAGGTCTCTACTGACTAAGTTAAGGGAAGTGTGGCCATTAATCGGTTAATTATAGGTACCTAAGTAGGCTAGGTGATTTCACATATTGCATGCCTAACAAGAAAACAAACCACAAGATAGAGTCGAAATGCGTGCACTGAACGGCTTCTCAAGCGCTATCATGAAACATAAGAGATTAGTTTGGAGATATGACACATAGTATGTATTTTCATCAAAGACGATCAAACAAGCATCAAGGCAATCAATTATGGCATCAAACATGGTTGTGTCTCATGAGAACATATACATTCATAGAATTTTGGGGTTATGGGGTAGAAAAGGCGTACCCTGGTTAGCAAGTATCCACACATCTATGGGAACAAGGGTATCTCAACAATAAATATAAAACAAATTCATGTATGTCATTAAGAAGAATCGAAAATCAATATATCAGGCAAATAGCATTGAAGTGAGTGCTATGAATGTCGGGCCCCCACCAAAGCCCTAATTAATTTCGCACGAGTTGATCCCATAAATTCCATGACTTGGAATTATGGAGTTTGTTCATGCTTTTTGAAAGATCAAGAAAACCATGAAAAATAGTTGAAAATGGTGAAAATGCATGCCAGAAGGGAAAATGGCAGCAAATAGCATGTTAAAATTGGGATTTTATACCTAGATGCTCCTAAGATGGATTTTTCAAAGCTGGGAATGTTTAGTTGAACAATGGTTTCAAAATTCAATTTAAAAATAGTAAATTCCCAAGCAAAGAAGCAAGAAAAGGGGAAAGTGTGTGTAGCAAGGTAGCCATGATGGACTGGAGCCTAGGAATGAGATTTTGAGGCTATCTTGCTGGTGTTGAATCCCCAAATACATTCTGCCCTCTCTCTCTCTTGGCACCTTCTAGGACTTCTTGGCGCAATCAACGTTCCCTATCCATGTTTTCCTTGGATCCATGAGCTCAAATTGAAGCAGTTATTGAATGGAGATTCTGATGGGCATTTGATGTCAAAGATATTGCTAGAAGATAGCTTAAAGGCTTCATTTGATCACGGGTGACAGTAGAAATTAACAAGAGATAACAATTCCGGCTCTTGCTTAGTTGGGGATGGCTGTTGTTGTGACTGCTGCCCTTGTGTTGCTAGCAAATTTGACACACCCTGCTGCGTTTGTTGCTGAACTGGAGCCTTGGATTGTTGCAATATATGTACAGGGTGCTGATTAGTCTGCATACTAGGATTACCAGATTGAGTTCCAAGCATTTGTTGCTGCTGCTGCAGTGCAGAAAAATTACTTTGATGGCCCAGCTGTTGCTGATGAATATTCGAAAGGTTGCTCTGCTGAGCCATCAACTGGTGCTGCTGCTGCTGTGAAGTTCTTGCAGCTGCTTGAACATGATGTGCTGCTGTACCGACTGAATATCATTAAACCCAGATGGCTGTCTCAGACGAGCTTATGGCATAACTGGCTGTTGGGTCTTGATGAAATGCTCTGGAAGCTTCAGCACCATTTCTCTTAGTAAATCAACCCATTCCTTTCGAACAAAATTTTCCTTGCCCATTGCATCTGCCATATGCTTCAAAAGGAATTTATTAATCACGCCCTGAATGCATGCTTCAGTCCAACAACCATCAGCTATGAATGTTACCATTACTTCAGGCGTTTCATGGTCACTCTTCACTTCAAGTTTAGGAATTTGGACAAAGAGTTCAACAGAAGAGACCAATAACCTTTTTGATAGTGATGTCTTCGTCATCCAATTCGTTATCAATGTTCAACAGGTCCTCAATAAACTTAAGAACACAAGATATAATAGCCTCAAATGCTGTTGTAACAGTTAAAATTGAAAATATATCAGCAACAAGATTCTATTCCCGGTGCAATAATGATTCAATATTGTGGCTTCTACCCAACATCACCAATCTTTGTTTCTTTTTCTTCAGCGAGCTGAACCCCAAGCAGTCCCTTCATAGAAATCTACCCTTCGCTGTTTTCTCTGGTGGAGAGAGATCCATGAGACTTCTCTAGCAGATTCTGATCCAATTTTTGAGGTTCTACTTGTACATCATTTGGAAATTTCAGTACTGTTACCGCATTCCTATATGCATTTACAAGCTGCTCAAATGTTGTCCAGGATGTCGAGCTTCTCATAGCTTCCTGATTGAGTTATCTATCCAACTTCTACAACCAGAATTTTATCGACTTCAGAGGGAGACTCCACTTGATGAGTCACTAGAATTATAGTTTTATGAGCAAGAGCAGCTATGACGCTTTCATTGAGAGGAATTGCAGCTGTATGTGCATCTACTGCATTGGAAGGATCATCCGGGAGGTAAATATTGGCATCATTATAGACAGCTCGCGCAAGTTGAATCCTCTGCTTCTGTCCTCCAGTCATATTAAGCCCTCTCTGACCGATTTCTGTTTCATCACCATGATCAAAACTGTTCATATCCTTATCTAAGTCACATGCTCTATAAAAGAAAGGCTTTCTTTTCTTCGTTAGATTCTGTAGGCAGCCTATCAGATAGATCAGAAGTCAGTTCCGCCACTGATGCATAATCATTAGTTACATACTTGGTGCCTAACAAAACCATTGATGAGTTGCCAAAGGCACTTAAAACCTCTTGCCAATTGGGTGATGAGTTGAAGTAAAAATCTCTGTATGCTGCATCCCTAAGTAATGGTGATAATAACTTCTCCAGATTACGGCAAAACCTGATGTAATGTGCCTGCAAACAAATTTTTGTTCACACAGAATGGGGTCACTTAGAAGTTCCATCGAGATTTGCCCCACGATTCTTTCAATGGCCTCCTCCTTGCAAAGATGTTTTGGCATGCATGCCGTTATGCACTCTGTTTTTCAATGATTGGAAGATTACTCTTTAGCGAGGTCGCTGAAGAGGAAGTTTGATTGTTACTTAATATGCTGCAGGACGGGAAATCAAATGTAAGACAAGGGTCTCGATCATTCCGAGTGCAGTCTTTGTCCTGAATCTGTAGAGCATTTGGCCTGAAGTTGGAATAGGAATCCATATTCATCAAATGGACGTGTCAAGTCATCGGATTATCTATGAGAATCACCAAATACTTTTAACAGGGACTTTCAACTGGAGAATTGGCTCAGAACAGAAGGTTAGGATGCAAAATCATTTTCATCTCGATCATCCAATGAAGATGAAACCGTGATCGAACTGAAGAATGGAATCTGGATACTACCCTTTTCTGCTGTAAGCGCTCAGTGAGAAACTTTCTAGTACAGAGATGACCCCATGCTTCTTTTCGTGACACAAAACCCAAAAAGCAGATTCTTTCATCAATCACGCAAGCAACATAAATACCGGAGATACCTTCATAGTTTAAATCTACCAACATCCAATCCAGAAAATCACGAAGAGATCCTAGAAACGGTGGTGACCTCTGCACCCGTCCAACCTCAAGTAACCCCCACTGTACACCAACTTTATAAAGTTTCCACCTTTCTTGGAATACTCATGGTCTCCATGGCCGAGAACGCCAAAGTAAAGAAAGAGGAAGAAGCGTAGATATAGAAGCACAAAAAAAAAAAAAAGAAACCGAACAAAGAAAGAAAAAAAAACAAAAAACAGGGGAATGGAAGGCAATGGGTGGGAAATCTGAATAAGTCACATTTCATTATTTTCAGAAGGGCTTTGAAGAATCTGGACACATTAAGACAAGCTTAGTTAAAATTATATCAGGATTCCACAAATATTAAAATTCAAACATAAGTCTCTGTTTCAGCTATTTATAAAAAGAATCAGAGAAATCAAGAACACAATCATAACAGAGCAACGCAAATAAATGGCCCTCAATGTCCACTCCAATCAGCAAGAACAGCTTCTTGAAAACAGCCAGAGAATCTCAAGTGAATGTAAACGGGAATACCAAAATAATAAATAAAATAACAGGAAGCGCACCTGGCAGAACCTTGGCTGCAATCTCCCTCCTCTGCTCTTGTGCACCTCTCCACCTTTTCCCAGAATCCCCCAAAAGAATACTCCTTTCTCCCTTCTTCCCTCTGAAATCTCCTTATGCGTGCCCTGCCTCCCAGAAAAATCCTCCGAATGCGTGCTTCCTCACCAAAAAAAAAAGAATCTCCTTTTCTGCTATCCTCCTTCTTCTCCCTACCAAAACTCCAATACGTGCTGCCTCCCAGAAAAATCCTCCGAATGCGTGCTTCCTCACCAAAAAAAAAAGAATCTCCTTTTCTGCTATCCTCCTTCTTCTCCCTACCAAAACTCCAATACGTGCTGCCTCCTTTTCTTTCTTTTTCTCACATATATATATCATCCCTCAAGACCTAAATTTGCTAAAAAAAAAAAACGAAATCTCCTATTTTCTCTCTTCTTTTCTCCCTTTCTTTTTTTTTTTTAAATCTTCCAATTCAAAGACAATTTTCCTAATTTCAAACCCCCCCTCCAAAACCTTCCAAGGAGGGTCTCACTTTCCTCAAACTCCAACGGTAAGTTTCCTTGCAAAAGCATGAAATTTTTGAAAGTAAATAATTAAGTGGATAACTAAATAGGTAAACAAATTAAAAAAGTTAAACAATTAATAAATAAATAGAATAAAATAAAAAATTAACAAATTAACAAAAATTGGGCCCCACGAGCCAAGCAAACACGCAAGTCATATAAGTCACGCTACAAAGAAAAGTCTTAATAGACCCAGTGTACCTAAACGGGCCTAAGGTGAGATTAAGTGGGCCTAGGGTGGTGCCTAATGGGCCAAGTGTATCTAAAAGCTATCCTAAAAAAAAACAAGAAAAGCCTAAGTCTAAGTTAGGGTTGCCAAGGGTCACAATAAGGGATCAAGTAATCCCTCAACCAAAGTCTCCGAGGTTACTCAAAAAAAAGGTAAGTCGTACGAGTAGTAATGGGCCACCAAGGAACTAGTGTGGAGTATTGGAAGTCAATTTAAAGACATGTGCTAAACGTATTGGAGTTTTGGTAGGGAGAAGAAGGAGGATAGCAGAAAAGGAGATTCTTTTTTTTGGTGAGGAAGCACGCATTCGGAGGATTTTTTTTAGGAGGGCAGCACGTATTGGAGTTTTGATAGGGGGCAGCACGTATGGGAGTTTTGAGAGGGAGCAGAGAGGCATTGGAGAAAGGAGTATTCTTTTGGGGGATTCCGGGATTGTCTTGAGGAGAAGAACAGAGAGAGGGACTGGCAGCATGCATCCTCATCTCGCTTGAAGCCGAACAATACTTCTCAAAGATTGGTTCTTCCAGGTATGGTCACACCAAATTCGCATCCTCTCATCCCTATATGATCCTAAATATTATTCTGCAAGTCCGGGTATTGTCTTATTGATTGTTGTGGAGGTTTAGGACTGATCGTTCCTCTTGCTGAATATATTTAAACATGGGCATGCCCTGTTTTTGGTTTCTATTTTTAATCTTTTTAATCTCTGTTGTTAATGGCTGATGTATGGGATTATCACGGATATTGATATTCAAGAACCGTTCTCTTTTCCTCTGATATCCTCACCTGTTCTTTTTTTTTAGCCCATTGACAAAACAATGGAATGTGGCTTTGCTTGATGATTTACTCTATGCCTACCTCTCCTCTGTTTCGTTTTGTTTCTTTGTTTCTTTTCTCGTTTTTTTTTCGATTTCTTTGTCACCCATCCCTTGCTGCACGATAGTTTGCACACCTGCTGGGTATTCTCCTTGGTCAGTTGTGATTAGTCCTTGGATAGCAAAGAAAGTCAAGTTCTTAGCAACTCTAAAGAATTTGAGAATCAGGAATAAATTCAGGTGAAAAGAATATGAGTCTGCTTCTGTGACTACAGTAAAAGATCTATGAGGTATAAGTTCTTACACACGCTAAGGGGTGATTCTGAGTCCTATGTTCTCCCTCCATCTCCGTCCATCACCTGCTATTGTAAATCTGGGCAGTTCTCAGTACAATGGTTTGCATCATCCTATAAATCAAGTGACAAACAGATTATCACAGGCGGCTTATGATTCGGTCAGCATTAGGGAAGAAGCTTCTGTCATATAAATGTCAATCCTTTGTGGAATGTGATTCAGTGGAAATTTTGATTCATCTGGATATTCCCTTCCTCCTTTTGTTGGTGGACAGATGTACATCAATGGACCAGAACAATTGTGTAGTCCTTACATTCAGCAGCAATTGCACGAGAGTTCATCTATTGGTTATTACTAGATGAGCTTCTTGCGTATCCTGTAGTAATGAGAATGGTGATAAAAGAAGGGTCCATAATCCTAAGTTAAACAACAAATCAGTTAATCTGAAATTCATCGGTCATCATTACATTAACGAAAATCTAGATGCCTCGAAGATAGATCGTAGTAATTGTTCGGGCCTTGAGCACCTTCTCATGCATTATGGTTTTCGGGATGAGAAGAGGATACAAACAGGTTTCTCATCATTACCAGATTCGACTCTACTGCTGGTGAAATATCCTGCTGCATTTAATAATTATCCAATGTCACCTTCAGCCAAAATAGAGCAGCAGCCTTTGCGGACAGTTGTGAAGAGTAATGAACGGACTTTGAATGGTAAATCAGTTTTCCCAACAGGGGATATGAGGAGCAGCACGTATTGGAGTCTTGGTAGAAAAAAAAAGGAAAAAGGAGAAAGAGGAGGGCAGCACGTATTGGAGTCTTGGTGAGGAAATTCTGGTGAGATCCTTTGGAGGAAAAGGCACAAAGGAATTGGAGAAGAGAGCAATTGCAACCAAGGCTGCCCAGCTCTGGTTAATAGATATGCAAAGTGTAATAGAATTGGGTGTGCTCAGACCATATTAAAAGGGGAATTATCTGACAGGATTTTGGTTTCCTGGAACTCATTCAATGGTTATGATCAAAAGGCAACTTTACTCTATGAAAGAATGATGTCAGAGTCAAATTTGAAACCTGATACAGTCACCTTCGCCAATGTGGTTCCTGTTTATGCAAGCTTAGCAAATATAAGAAGAATCCAATCACATGTATATGAGAAGTGTCCAGATATAAAGGAAATAATCTGAATCACCATGTTGACAAAAGCATGTCCCTGTTCCTTGAAATGTTCCAAAGCAAGGTGTTTCCAATTATAATCACAATGGTCATGCTATCTCAATCTTGCGGCGAAATCGGATCGCTGAAGAAAGAGACTATGGTCCATTGTTGTTACCTTTCTAAAGGTTCACTCCTAAAGAAGAAATTTCTCTTGACATTACTGTACTAGAAGCCCCTCCTAACATCATTATCCCTTCGGATGTCCCAAATATCCTGCTGGTAAATTCTATCCTAATGCAAACTATGGTGTCTGCCAGATCTGTTTCTCATGTCTTAGCTGCTACACGTATACCAGAATTTCGGGGCTGTTCAGACTTGGGCAATATATGGCCAGTTTATTCATCCAACCTACCAGTACTTTCTGGTTATGGAGCATCACGATCAAATGTTAATTGTAAGAGCTTTGCGTCCATTTGACGAGTTTGGACATGTAATCGGCAGGGGGGAGAATTCCGTTAAAAGTGTAAGGAAGACTAGTGGCGCACACGTTGAGATTGATGATGCCAAGACTGACCAGATTATTAAAAAAGAAAAATGAGGCTGATGTGAATTTAATGACAAGCTGGCATCATTTGGTCACTTGTTATTATCTTCATGAGGACTATGAATCAGATAATCGAGATATGAATGACTTTGAGTATTGTTGGCCAGAGAGCAGTTTTGAAGTCTGCCCAGTATATTGGTGTTCATGCAACAGCTGAAAGGTATATACCAGAATTCGAAGGAATTTGGAATCGCTAAGAGAAAGAATGGGAAACTGAATACCATCATGATGTTCTGCAGATGAGGGGGGTTGCATCATGTTTGAAGTGCTTTTGGTGCCTCTTGAAGTAGTTGTTGAGGGTTTGGAAGTATCAGAATGCCTGGGATGGAAAGCTGTCATAATGGATAAATGTCAGCACCCCATAATTTCATCACATCTTAGAGGGTGGGTATAAGATGCTTGTGGCTGATTTAAGGCTCCTTCTTTTCAGTGATCAGATAAAGGAGAGTACATTGGAGTTTGTTAATCTGCTGTCATTCCACGACTTTAACAATGATGTAAGTAGCAGTAATGCTTTGAAAATTGACTACAATAACAGATGTGCACACCTCCTTTGGTAAGGTTGCTCATTTGGTGGATAGCATCAATTTAATTAGGCACTTCTAGAAGATCCTCACTGCCTGTGGTGATCTGTGTATTTGGAATGATTATCGAGATTATTGTCATGTATCCAGTACAGCACCGCATGAATAGAGAACACTTAGACAGTTCATACATGGATTCGCCCAGATTTCGAAAAGCTTCCCAAGGTCAGACTGGACCCTTGATGGAAGATAACTTCGACTTGAATGGCAATAACTCCATCCGGTTTCTTTGTCGCTGCACATGCTGCTAATAAGGCTCAAGCCATCATTATGGCTTCTTTTGGAGGAGTATCAGAACGTTCTTGATGGTGACAATCTGCACAGATACTTTATTTCAACAGATTCATGGATTGAAAACAGCGGGAATGAAGATTCAGCAGATGATGAAAATATAGATATGCATGAGCAGAAGTGACCTATTGAGATTGCTTGTTTTGGTATCAAGAACTGACTCCCATCAGGAACAAGAGGATGGTGGAGCTTGGTGACTTCTTGGCAGCCACACTCGAAAGTCCCAAAATGCAAGATCCATCAGAAAGTCTCTAGCGTTACCTTCCTGAGAGTCTCCTTAGAGTTTATATACGAGTCATAAAGTATGGTCTCGCTGTGCTAGCGGGTCCCATCGTCATGATTGCGGCTCATAAGGTGGCGAAGTAATCATGACGTTTCTGGTGCGAGGTGACGGTTTTCAGGAATGTATTCAGGCGGTGGATGTCGCCTCAATTTATGACTTTAAATATCGGGGATGCGTTAGGCAACCTGAGAAGACTTGGGAATGTCTTGTCGAATGTATCTTGCATTAAAGATGAGTGACAGCTCAGGAGACTTGGTCGTCAGTATTGTCGGTGCTTTTTGATTGTGGGTGGAAATGGATCCGACGAATCGCGAATATCTGAAGAGCCAAGCTATCCAGGGAATCTGAATCGTTGGCAACGGATGTTCTCCGGATAAGCGTTACAGAAGGATCTGGACATGTCTGCCCGGGGAAGTTGAGTCGTCCTCCTCTCCTATCCAGCGGCAGGCGCCGGATGTGAAATATCCGGAGAAGGTGGAACGTCAGCCGGATAGAATTGTGGCTGTGAGATATCCGGAGAAAGTGAGATGTCGGTCGGACAGAATTGTGGCTGTGAGACATCCAGATAAGGTAGAAAGTTGGCCGGATCCCGATGTGAGATATCCGGGTGGAATGAGTGAGAATTTCCGTCCGGGTGGAATGAGCGATGCCACATGTCGCAAGGGAGAGGGAGCCATGCGGCAATTTTTAGGGAGGATCCCACAGTTAGTACACCATATAGAGCACAAAACATATCACATGCATCACTAAATAGGGATTAAAATTGTTCGAAGGAAAACTGGATTTTTGAAATTCATTCGAGAATCGGAATCTTAGAGATTATTTGAAAATAGGATTATTAGGAATTAAATGTAAGAATAAGAACTTTTAGAAATTAAATTTGAAAGAAAATTGGGATTTTGAAGAATTATTTGAAAGTTTGGGATTTTTAAGAAAAATTAAGTTACGAAAATTGGGATTATGGGAGTTAAATTTTGAAAATGATCAGAATCGTAAGTTATTTGAGACGTAGAAATTATGAAAGTTGATGTATAAAAATTGGAAATCTTAGAAATCATTCGAAGGCAGAATTTATAAAAATAATGAATAAGATAATAATGATACTGATAATAATAAGTAGCGGGGTAAATACGGGAATTGGAGCATGGGAAACTGAAAATTAAGTTCGGAGATAGGACAATTGGAATTTCAAATAGCTAAATTTAGAAATCGGAATTTTGAAGAATTAGACTTTAATAATTGAAATTTTTAAGAGAAATAAATGGGTAAGTATGGAATAATGTTTCTAATTAATCAAAATTATATTTGGACGGGTGAATTAGTGAATAGTGAGATTTGTGAGATTAAAAATTAAATTGGAAAATCGGATTTTGACGAAAGTGATATTTGAACGGATGAAAGTGAATAGTGGGATTTTGAAAATTAAGTTTGAAAGTCGAACCTTTGAATAATTGAACTCTAATTATTGGAATTTTTAGAAGAAAGAAATAAGTAAACGTGGAATTTATAATAATGATAACAAAGATGATATTTAAATGAATAAAAGTGAATGGTGGAAATTTTTTTAGTCTAAAGGTTAAATTTGGAAATCCAGTTTTGAAGAGTTGAATTTTAATGATTGAAATAAATAAATAAACAAATATGGAATAATGATACTTATTAACAAAAATAATGTTTAAATGAATAAAATAAATAAATAAAAAAATAGTGGAATTTTTCTAATTGAAAATTTGAATTAGGACGTTGGATTTTTAAAGGATTAGGCTTTGAATAAATAGGTAGGTATGAGATTATAATACTAATTAACGAGAATAATATTTAGGCGAATAAAGATGGGTAGTAGAATTTTTGGGATTGAAGTTTTAATTCAGAAATTGGATTTTTGAAGAATTGGATCTTATATAAATAAATAGATGTGGAACAAGAATTCTAATTAACAAAAATGAAATTTAGACAAATAATGGAATTTCTGGGATCGAAAGTTGAATTAAGACAGGGGGTTTTCGAAATATTGGACTTTGAATAGATATGGAATAATGATTCTAATGGGTGAGGATAAAATTTAGACGAATTGTAGAATTTTTAGGATTGAAAAATTAAATTAAGACGTGAGATTTTTGAAGAACTAGGTTTTAAATAAATAGATGAATATGGGATAATAATCATGATCGATGAAAATAAGATTTAACTGAATATTTGAAGAATTAAATTAAAGCATGGGATTTTATGAAGGATTAGACTAGATAGATGGATGAATATGGGATAATAATTCCAATTGACAGACATAAGATTTAAACGGATTATTGAAATATTAAATTAAAGCATGGGGTTTCTTGATGGATTAGACTTTGAATAACTAATAAATACGGGATATAGATTCGATTTACGAAAATATGATTTAAACAAGTATTTCGAAGAATTAAATTAAAACATGGGATTTTCTGAAGGATTAAACTTTAAATAACTAAATAAATGTATTATAATAATTCTAATTGACGTAAATGAGATATGAACGACTTATGGAGGGATTAAATTAAGACGTGGGATTTTTTTAAAAAAAGGGTTAGACTTTAAATAACTATACGTGTATGAGATAATGATTCTATTTAATGAAAACAAGATTCAAGCACACTATTGAAAAATTAAATTGAGGCATGGGATTTTTGAGGGATTTAAACCTTAAATGACTAGGCAAGTATGGGATCATAATGATTCTATTTATAAAAATAATATTTAAGCAAATATTTGAAGAAGCAAATTAAAACAAGGGATTTGTGAAGGATTGGCATAGGGCCTTTCATCCACACGAACTGGGCCTGGGCTGCAACTCAAATCCAAGCCCAAAGTCTTCATGAGCAAACCCAATGCAAACATCCATCACAAACTTGGGCCTAGTGCCCCCAACTCAAGCCTAAGTCCAAAGATATCAAGGGGCAAGCCCAAGACACCCAATGCCTTCACAAACTTGGGCCTTTCATCTGGGTCCAAGCTGCCTAAAGCCCAAATCAAACTCTCATCTCTCTTTGGACCACTCAGTCATACGTTCCTCTCCACTTCAGGCGACGACGACGGAGGAACTAGAGATGAGAGGCTTCGTCGGGGGCCCTCGAAGCTGGTCCAATCTGCCGGCGCTCCGGGCCGCGCTGCCGTGTCGCGCTGCCCCCTCTGCCGTCGAACACGTCCAGCTGCAGCGGCCTGGTGTCGGTATGGAGCCTGCTGCTGCAGCCTTCATAGGAGCGTGGAGAGCTTCGTCGGCGGACATCGTCCTCGACGTCGCCGCTGCGGAGCTCCCATAGCAGGCGAGCCGTGCGGAGGATTTGAACCCGGTGCCAATGGACGACGAGGCTGCGGTGAAAGCTGAGGCAACGGCATTACGCGAAGTGCGAAGTGCATGGGGCTCGCCGGAGTGCTGTAGAAGAAAACCACAGCTTCCAGAGCCGCGTCCTAGGCTGGAGGGAGTACTGACGTAGGGGGTGGAGCTAGAGAGAGAAAATGTGGTGGGAATGATAATGGGTGAGTGAGGTGAGGGATGACAGAGTTGGGGGTGTGCGTGAGAGATGATGGGCATGAGGGAATCAAAAAAAAAAATGAGTATGGTGATTTCGGATGTGAGTGATAAACGAGGATTTGTGAACAAAACATGAGTCAATAATATCAAAGCACACTTATAACTCAAACCTCATCCAACAATACATCAACTACAAGCTATCCACATCTGGATCAAAGAGGAAGCAACCAGAAAATAACCAAAGAAAGAAAGAAAAAAAATGGAACAATCAGATGATGAATAGAAGCAAGGAGTCATCAACGGCATACCTGAGGACGCTCCCTTCTTATCCCCCTCCTTCCTCTTCTCTTCTTCTTCAAGCTTCACTCTCCAAGATCCTCGGAACCAGCAAGCCCCCTCCTCTGTAACTAGCCGTCCCCCCATTCTCCCCTGTTCTTCTATGTTTTCCCCCCTCAGAAAGCCATCACCAACCTTCTTGTTCATGCATCAGCAAGTATGGTTTCCCCCCCAATCATCAGCATGGCCGGCCATCACGTCTTGCTACACATCCAATCTGGCTTCCTCCAGCAGCAAAGCCCCCCCACACACACTTATCCTAGGTGTCGCCAGCTCCTCCAGATGGCGAGACATCATCCTTGTCTTTGCTCTCTTAAGGGGGTCTACACTAGTATATTCATCAAAATTGATACTTTCATCCTGACCTCAAGAATATCATCCCACAACAACATGTCCACCAAATACTATTTTTTAAAATTTATCACATTAATGTTCTTTCTTTTGCAGTTCAAATATTTTACATGAATTTAATATTGTTGATATATGAATTAAATGTAAGGTGAACCACTAACTTGAAATGATGAAAAAAAAAATATATCAAAAAGTTGAAACGGTAGACTCATATCAACTAGGATGTTAAGTAGTAAAGATAGTGGTGTGAAAGATGAGAGAAAATTAAGCTAATATTCTAATTAAATAAGAAAATAGTGAGTGAATGTTTGTTAAAATTTAATACTTATTATTTAATATTTAAATGAACTTTAAGTTAAATTATTATTAAGTGGATATTTGGTAAATCAATTTAATAACTTAAAGTAACTTAATAATTTAATTTAAGTCATTAAGTAAGTTAAATATATTTGGTAAAATAATTTAATGGTATGATTTAAAGCGAAAAACAACTTCAAGTAATAAGTAAAAACAATTAATTTATTTTTAAGTCCATATTTTTATTTTACCTTTTTTACCTTCATTTACTCTAATTATCTCCACAATCTCCTTTACTACTCCATCACCTCTATTGTTACTCGATCTCCTTTATTCTAATTATAATTTATGATAATCAATATGTTAATTTGATTATTTAGATCAAATTTTAAGTTAATTTTATCAAATGACCTTAATACTTATAATAAAAATTAAATAATTTGTTTTAAGTCAATAACTTAAATATAATTTAACTTAATATCAACTTAAGTCATTAAGTAATAAGTATTAGGTTTTACCAAACACCCCCAATTGTTCACATAAAATTTATTACTTATTTTTTAGTTTAAATATTAAAGTTTTTTTATAAAGTTAACTTATAACTTATTTTAAATTTTCAAATTGACATATTTACCCTCATTAATTTTAACTTATCTTCATTAATTTTAACTCATATTTTCATTAAAAGTAATAAATTTATTTGTCAAACATACATATTTGAAGTATCGTAGATGCATAAGATAATTGAAAAATATTTATTAGAGAAAAGTAGTCATGAATCATAATTCTAAAATATAGTCCCACTAGTGTGGACAAATAAGGTAAAAAAAGATTTGAGATTAAGAATAAATTATCTATTTTAACTTACAACTTAATGTTAAAAAAAACTTTAAGTTGTAATATTAATTTTCTTTTTTACTAAACATGTTTAATCTACTTAATAACTTAAATTAATTTATTAAGTTAATTTACCAAACACTCGCCAAGAGGTATGTCAACTCCCTCAAGTTGGAGTTACACAAGTATATTCTTCAAGGTATCTCACGTGAAATGGTCTTTTTCACTTTTAAAAAAATATGACAAGAAAATAAAAATGGAAATCAAAATAAAGAAAAAAAATTAAAGTCGTGAAAACAAAAATAACTTTAAATTTAATCAATTTTTTTTATATATATTTACTTCAAATTTATTTTTCTTATTTGAGATCTTCTATATAAAAATTAAATAATTTTAAAATATATAAGTTTCTAATTAATTTTATATATTTATTTATTTATTGTATTTTTTGTAGTATTTTTATTATTTGAGATCTTCTATATGAAAATTAAATAATTTTAAAATATATAAGTTTCTAATTAATTTTATATATTTATTTATTTATTGTATTTTTTGTAGTATTTTTATTATTTGAGATCTTCTATATAAAAATTAAATAATTTTAAAATATATAAGTTTCTAATTAATTTTATATATTTATTTATTTTTTGTATTTTTTTTTGTAGTAAAACTAAATAAAAAATTATTTTTTTTCCATAAACCAGATATAACATAAATGTTTGAGATTATCGACTAACATTCTAAATAATTTAAAATATTTCATTAAGCAAACTTCTTATATTTCTTATTATTTTAATTCAAAACAAACACTAAATAATGACACATAAAATGTAAAAGAAAACCTAAAAAAAATAAGTACAAATTAAAATTAGAGTATGTCACTTATTATTTGAGTACATATTCATGAGTAAAATTTTAATTATTGCAAATAATTTGAATTAAAATAAAAAAATTCCAAAAGTTCAAAACCTAAATAAAATAAAATAAAATATTACAAATAATTTGAATTAAAAGAGAAAATTCCAACGGTTCAAAAACTCAACAAAAAATTAACTAACAATAGCAAAAAGGAGTTTAGTAAAACTTAACACTTATTATTTAATAACTCAAGTTAACTTTAAATTAAATTTTATTTTACTAGTTGACTTAAAACTTATTACTTAATTCTTACTCTAAGTATTAAGCTTGTTTGATAAAATTAACTTAAAATTTATTTTAAATCATCAAATTAATTTATTTATCCTTATAAATTATAAATAGGGAAAAACAATTCAAGTAACAATATAAGTCATAGAGTAGTAAAAGAGATCATTGAGATAATTAGGACAAATGAAGGTAAAAAAGTAAAATAAATATGTGGACTGAAGAATAAGTTAATTATTTTTAGTTATTGCTTAAAATTGTTTTTACTTTAAATCATATTATTAAATTATTTTATCAAATATACTTAATTTACTTAATGAATTAATTTAAGTTATTAAGTTACTTTAAGTTATAAAGTTGATTTACCAAATACCTATAAGTTTGTGTTCAAAGTAAGCTCATTAATCAAGGATTTTGTAAAATTAGAAGATAAAATTGGAATGTTAGTAAATGGAGTTCATATAGAATTATAAAATTAGAAGGCAAAGATTTTGAACTTATAATAGTAATTAAATCTATAAAAAGATTAGAGATTAATTAATTATTATATACCAATAGAAGAATTGCTTCTTTCTTTATTTCCTAAGTAAATTAATATTACTATGTCACTATGCCATCAATGGGGTCTTCCTTGGATTTATTAGTGTGATATCATCACATCAATTGTCATCATTAGATATAGTTCTAGAAAATCATAAAGACAAGTTGTTTTATTTAATTTATTATTAAAAAAATAAAAATAAAATATAATTAAAATTAATTAAAAATTATATATTTTTAAATTATTTAATATTTATACATATAATAAAAAAGTGAAAAAAAATTAATATAATATGTAAAAATAATTTTAAATTTTAAATTTATTTTTATTATTTTTTAATTTTCTTCAAGAACCCACATCTTTTTCAAAGGGGTGATCACAAATTTTTTAAGAATAAAATTGCAAGCTTTATGTTTGAAAATTCTTTTTTTGATGGGTGATTAGAATCAATTTATAAAAAGTAACACCAGAAAAAACATTCTAAAGTACATGTGATGTATACAAAGAAATACCTCAAGGTAGCACAAAAACAAAGAGGGACATCAACAACAACCCTGATAGCCTCAACCTAACCACTTCACAAAGTCTACAAAGAAAAGAGGACCAAGAACTACATGCAGCTTGCACCAAGCCCAAAGATTACGAACAAAAGAGAATTTTAACCTTTGAATCGACCACCCCTCATTGTCAAACACTACTATTCTTTTCCTTTTCTTTCCCACGAAAAAATTCTGCCATCTTAACAAAACAAAGCCTCTTTAACTAAGGAGGGGGGCACCAAAGACACACCAAAAAGCGAGAACATAATATGTCATAAGACTCTTGTCCTCACATAATGAAGGAGAATAGGATCTATAGATTCTTCCTCCTTGAGGCAAAGGAAAGATTAATTTGTCAAAGGCCACCCTCTTCTCTTAATATGATCTAAAGTCAAAACCTTTCTCCAATTAGCCTCCCAAAAAAAGAGGCCACCCTCGGTAGCATCCACAAATTCCAAATCACACTTGTTGGGAAAACGCTCTATCTTCTTCGTAACTCCAACACCTTGTATAAGTACTTGACAAAGAAAGCCCCATGCTTATACTTAGTCCACCGAATTTCATCATCCCTATCCCTGGACACACGCTCCTCCCATGCAGCCTCAGAATTTTTAGTCTGAAAATTCTATGTCCTTGTCTAATAAGATTTATATATAACTCCAGTCCATGCAATTGTGTTTCTTAAATGTTGATTATACTTTCCCTTCCCTTAAGTGATTACTTATCCAGCCCCACAGCAGAAAAATTCTCATAATTAATACACAAATATCAAAACAAAACAACAACCTACAGAATACAGAGTGCTTCTTCTTCATTCTTCCACTGGAACGTAAGACTCCTTTACCCTTTGGACAAAGACATTTTCAAACCGCAAATTAATCTGGTATTGTTTTCTGAAAGCAGATTATAAATATGGAAAGTGAGATTGTACATGTAACTTCGAAGAAGAAAGAAGAAAGAAGAATATTACCTAAGCTAGAATTTTCTGAATGCATTCACACACGAAAAAGGCTTCTCTTCTTGTATGGCCTCAAGCTCTCTTCATTCAACTTTCTTACATATTCAATGGACCAGAACTGAAGAGAGAGATCGTCATATAAGAAAATCACGTCCTCGGGTTCCAATCTATGTTTCTTCACAAATTTGCCCCAGTTCCACCAAAGCATGTAGGAGTTGTTCAGTTCGTCGAACGTAGCCCCTATCGTCCACACCTCTCTCTTGTGGTCTAGAAGTGATATTAATATCCTTTCATATCTTCCGTCACGTTTCTCAGGTCCAGGGAGAAAAGCTGTTGCAGATTCAAGTGGAATCACGAGCCTGCCGAAGTAGACATCCGCGTAGGTTAAGCTCTTCTTGTAGAGGAGGTTTCTCTGACCTGAACCACCATTTATGGAGCCTTCGCTGCTGGAACTTGATGATGAGGAAGATGAATTGCCCATCTTCTTGGTTTGAGGACCTTCATCATCAAGGCTTACTGTGACGGACCCAGATGAATAATCTATATAAGCCTTGTTTCTGTAAATGACAAGGTTGAAAATAAAATTAATCTTCACTGTTATTAGACATCCGCAGCCAACAAATATAGATAGTTTGTGGAACAAAATGACAAAGGTCCCAAGTTTCTTCTGTTTCTTCCCTAGCATTTACATGAAGAAGAGCTAAAGATATTCAAGAGAAAATCAAAAGATAATCTTAAGGGAAACCCTACACCGTGCAGAGGAACCAAATTAACCTATTCCTGCCTGTTTGGTTGAAAAGAAAAAAGAAAGAAAAAAAATGAAACAACAAAGACAGAGGGTCATAGTTGTAGCATAATTCTTAATTTCCACAATTTCTTGGCAGCCTAGCGAAGATTAAAAGAGAGATGGACCCCTAAAATATTCATGAAAGAAAATTCTGAATTTCTGTTTCTTGTAACGACCTGGGTTTGTTCAAGCTGCCTTCGTTTACAGCTATTGCATTTGCAGGGGGATTCTTAACTCCCTCTTCTGAGCCATCTTGTTCTTGTTTAACATCGGAGGCTGACCTGTTTGATGACGATCTATCAAGCTTAATCTCGCAGGTTGACCCGTCTGATGACGATCTATCCCTCTTCTGAGCCATCTTCTTCTTGTTTAACATCAGAGGCTGACCCATGACGATCTATCAAGCTTAATCTCAGAGGCTGACCCGTTTGATGACGATCTATCAAGCTTAATGTTCTTCTTCTTCTTCTTCTCTTTATAATCTAGGAAACTTGCACACTGTCCCTCTCAAAACATTTTTCTTGATTGATATTTGAGAGAGATTATCAACCTTCAAACTAGTCTATACAAAGCATACAATGAATGGTAGATTTTTTTACTTTCAAGTCTATATTTTTATATATGGTCATACACATATAAGCAAGTCTAAGTTGTAGAAACAACTGTTTCCATAACTAACTTACCGGCCATTAGAGTTGACCATGTGAAGACTTCCACGTTGGCAAGGTGGGACACTTCCATGGAATAGAAATGGAGAAATGGCCGTTTCACTTTTTAAACTCTTATTTAATTTTCCATTCTTATTTTTTAATTTTAATATTTGGAGGGCTTGTCAATTAGTTTTTCATCTCATATTTTTTGAAAATTAAAGTGTTTAAAAAATAAATTTCAAGATGTATGATATTTTTTTCTTTATATTTTTGCTCGTGGTGAAGTGTAGCATGACGACCCTTCATTTTGGGTTCATGCACACATGGCTTTGAAATATTTATTCTAAGTTGACATGGAGCATCCAGCAAAAGGAACATCCACCTCAATTGCCTTTCTTAAAAAGGCTTCTAATTAAGATCTTTCTTCTCTTTAGGCTAGCTAGATATAGAGCTTGAGGTAAGGGGAGATGACATGGGGGTCTCCTTTAATTAGGTCGTTACCTATAAGCTCTTATCTTCCTCTATTTTTTATTTTGTCCTGATTTTGATCATCTACCTTACTCTCTTATCTCTTCTCATGTTCAAACCTTCCTCTCTAGCCTTTCCACAACCCCTCTTTTAAGAGTAAGGATCACTTAATCAGTATAAGCCTCTTTCAACAACCTTCAGAATCAAGAAAAATACAGAATAATTCAGATTTTGATATGGGCTTTTCCTTCTTCTAGCTATCAGTACTTTTCTATCATCACAACCTAAGACATTTTCAAACTGCAAATCTGATCTCCATCGTATGTTCTATGAATGTAGAAGATACATATGGAAAGCGAGATTCTACATGCATGTAAAGAGCTAATTAAAACTGAGTCTCCTTTGTTGAATTTGATGAAGATAAGAAGAAACAATATTAATTACCTAGCTAGATTCTGAATGCATCCACCCACCAAAAAAGGCTTTCTCTTGTTATACGGCCTCAAGTTGTCTCTTTGGGGTTGCTGTCACGCTTCCTTTTCTCATATTCAATCAAGAAGTAGTCGTCAATAGTGGGATCCTCATATAAGAAAATCACATCCTCGGGCTCCAATCCATATTTTTTCACATATTTGTCCCAGTTCAAAAAAAACATGTAGGAGCTGCTCAGCTCATCAAATGAAGCCTCCATCTCCCAGATCCGTCTCTTATGGTCCATCACTGATATTTCTGTCATGTCATATCTTCCTTTATATTTCTCAGGTTCAGGGAGAAATTCTTTACCAAGTTCTAATGGAATCATGAGCCTGCGGTAGAAGACATCATCACGGGTTAAGCTCTTCTTGTAGACGAGGGTTCTCTCATTTATGCTGCTGCAACTTGCTGATTCCGTTAACGAGGAAGATGAACTTCCCGTCTTCTTAGTTTCGGAATCATGATCATGAGTGCTTGCTGGAACCGACCCAGATGAAAAATCCTTATCATCCTGGTTTCTGCAAAGAGAAAAGGTTGACAGCAAAATTAATTTTTCGCCTTCTTAGAAGTCCCTAGCCAACAAATATAGCTACAACTTATATGAAACACATTAAGTGATCTCTTTGAGTATTTATGTAAATGGATAACAAATTTCAAAAAATAATAAAATTATAGATCAGCATGAAACAAGATTACACAAGATCACAGTAATTCCACTGTTCGGTTATTAAAAGATCAAATTCTTTATCATTAATTCAACCAACAAAATCAAGACTTCTCCTTCTCATTTCCTTTGTTTTTCTGTCATCCAAAGTGAGGGTGGTCCAAGAAAATCCTTTCTAGAAAAATCAGCTGTAACAAGAATTCTATTTCTTTTCGAAGGCATCAACACTGCTCCAGTGTTTGGTTGATGAGAAAAAGGAACAAAAGCACAACTGAGAGACAATGGTTTATCTTTACTCAATCCACATATAAAGATCCTAAGTTTATTCCGTTTCTTCCCATGCATTGACACGACGAAGAGATAAAGATATACTAGAGAAAATCAAGAGAGAATCTTGAGGAAAACCCTAAACCCTGCAGAGAGAAACCAAATTAACCTATTCTTGTGTTTGGTTGATAAGAAAGCGGTAAGGAAAAAATGAAACAACAAAGAGAGAGGTCATAATTAATGTACCATAATTCTTAATTTCCATTTCTTGGCAACCAAGCAGACGTTAAAAGAGAGAATGAGCGCAAAAATATTCATTAAAGAAAATTCTGAATTTCTGTTTCTTGTAATGACCTGGGTTTATTCTCCATTAATGGGCTCAAGCTGCCTTGATTATCAACTACTGCACTTGCCGGTGGATCAATAACACCTTCTGAGCCATCTTCTTCTTGTTTAACATCAGAGGCCAACCCGCTTGATGAATATATATCAAGCTTCATCTTCTTCGTCTCTTCATCAAGGAAACTTGCACTGTCCCGTTTCTTAGACATTTTTCTTAACTTGAGAGGGATTATCAACTTTCAAACTAGTCTACACAACGCATATAATGGATGGCATATTGTTTTTACTTTCAAGTCTATACTATTAGTATTATATATGGTTCTATATATATGAGCCAAGTCTATGTTGCCTAAACAACTGTTTCCATAACTAACTTACCGGTCATGACAGTTGGTCACATGGGAAGACTTCCATGTTGACAAGGTGGGACACTTCAATGCAATAGAATTTGAGAAATGGCCGTTTCACTTTTTAATTAAACTTTTATTTTTTCTTTTTGATTTTTTAATTTTCATATGTTGAGGACTTGTCAATTATTTTTTACTTTTTCTATTTTTGGAGCTATTGAAATCGTTCAAAAATAAACTTCAAGATGTATGATATTTTTTCTTTATATTTTTGCATGGTGATCACACTACAAGAAAGGTGAGATATGGTGACGTAATTTTAGTAAGGGTCAGAGAAGTCCACAACCATAGAGTATATATATATATATATATTATCTATTTGATTCGTTGTGGAAGAAGGCTTGCTTCTATCTTATAGTTGCGGGAATTGATTGAGTGCAACTAAAGGAGTACTTATAGTTGTAGCAAGTAACGATCTGCTACTATAAATGGCCCAATAGGCACATCTTTTTTGGGTCCACTAACAAATGGATTTTAAAGTCATGGGCTTGATTGCCACCATAGATCCAATATATAAGCAACCAACACTTCTCCCACTTACCCCACACTAAGAACCAATTTTTCTTAATTCCATCACTGTTGGTGCGAATCTTCAATATCCTTTCAACAGTTTTAAAGAAAAATATGAAAAATCTTCAATCTTTTTTTCTTTAATTCATTCACTATTTTTTCTATTCTCTAATTTTTCAGGGGTTTCTATCATTTGGTTTTTAAAAGATTTATGGGCTTTTTAAGTCATCCCCCTTGAACAAGCCCTAAACTAGTTTATGCCATCCAAGCATTTTAGGGGTTCAACAATTTGAGTAGATTATTTGCCTCAAATTTGTGAGCTCCCTCTCATCTCGAGCTTGGAAGTCGTTCTTCGGTTCGTACTTTTGGAATTGAGGTCATTTGTGTTTTGGATTAATATAGAGTAAGATTGGGAAAGTACTGATTCATACCATTTTGTTTGTATGTGTTTTTTGAGATTGTGAGATTTGATCTATGATTTAATCTATGTGTTTTTTGTTCAATGTTGGAATTTAGGTGGAAACTAGTGTATCGGAGCACCAAAAAAAGGGAAAGTGGTCTTAATAAGTGTCTTGTAATTGGAAAGAGGACTCAAGGGGTATTTCGTTTTCTATTTCTTGATTTTTATTCTCTTCTGGAATATATTAACTAAGCAATTTGGTGTTGGTTTTGGGTTATATGTTGTTTTCTATTTCTTAATTTTTATTCTCTTCTTGTTCAATTTGGAATATAGTAACTAAGCAATTTGGTGTTGGTTTTGGGTTTTGTGCTAGAGATGGTAATTGGAACCTTGCCTTAGTTATGAAAGTCAGTAAGTTATTTTTATTATTTCTTTTATTATTATTATTATTATTATTATTATTATTATTCTCAAATATAGTCTTTTGGAAGCTGATCTCATCTTTTAGAAATGTCTAGTTATCATCAATGTTTTTCTTTTTTTCCTCATTTTTTGTTTCTTCTATAATATCCATTGCTTTTAAATCTAGCAAGATTTTTTGCCCTCAAGCTTGCTTGATATTAATTGGATTAAATCAAGAAGAGGATCCTTATATGCCTACATTGGTTGGTTCTGATTTTTTCTTGTCAACCAAACAACATATTTTTGCTATTGTTATTATTATTACTTCTATTAATTATTTAGATTATAGTTTTCAATTTTTTGCGATGACTTACAAATGAATGATTGTTGTTAGCTTGTGTATGTTCAAGAGATTGTTGAATCCTTGGTTAGAAGGTGTTTTCTTGGTCTAAAGAAAAATATGAAAATAATTTTCAAGAAAGTTTTACAAGAACAAAATTTTAAACCAAAGTAGTTGAAACTTTTATCTCTTAAACCAAAATTACAAAAATGACTAACAATTGTATAACAGTTAGGTCATCTCCATAGGGAATATAGGATTAATATTATCAAAGGTATGATGTGTAGGTGTGAGTGCTAGTTAGAAGAATTAAAATCATAAGATTTTAGTTTGAGGAAGGAGAGAGGGATCATAGAAACCAAAATAGAAAACAATGTTTATATTTATTTCATAAATAATATAAACATTGCAATTATTTATTAAACTTTTTTTCTTTTATTTTTTCCAAGATTGCTTAAGATATATGCATATTTCATAAATAATATTTTTCAAGAAGGGCAACCACAAAATTTTTAAGAATAAAATTGCAAGCTTTATATCTAAAAATTCTATGTCCTTCTCTAATAAGATTTATATGTATAAATCTAGTCCATGCAATTGTATTTCTTAAAAATGTTAATTATACTTTCCCTTCCCATAAGTGTATACTTATCCAATCCCATAACAAAAAATTTCTCATAATTAATATATAAGAGAGCAATGTGATATCAAACAAAACAATAACCTGATAGAAGTGCTTCACCTTATGGAATACAAAGTGCTTATTCATTCTTCCATTGGAGAATAAGACTCCTTTACCCATTGAACAAAGACATTTTAAAATTGGAAAATAATCTAATATATTTTTTTTGAATGCAGATTATAAATATGGGAAATAAGATTGTACATGCATGTTGATGGTGAAGTCCTTGATTTAAGGACATGAAATGCACACTGAGAATCTCACATATACGTGTGCACGTATGATATAAAGAATGTTGGATGAGGAAATTATGGACACAATCAAATCAGAATCGTGTATTACCATTTGTATATTTGGTAATAGCGTGTGATTTACATGGAAATTTGGTGGTGGTAGGAGCACATAAATAAAGGTCTCCTCTCCTCATTGTAATTATTCTAGAGTTGAGAGAAAAGAGGGGTGGAACTCTTTTTGTGAAAAAAGTGAGGTTCTCTTGAGAGTTAGAGAATTGTTATTCTCTTGGATGTAATCGGGATTTGGGTTGTGAGGAGTGAGTGCTTGTAAACACTTATGGTCATTTTGTCCCTTATAGTGAAAATCTACAACTCCATGGATGTAGCTTGTTTTGGGTGAACCACGTAAATTTGTGTTGTTTTGTCTGCTTCATTTCGTTGTTATTTCTACATTGTTTTTTATTGCTTGATTAATATGGTGTTTTGGAAGGTTTATTTCCTAATGATTAGTATCAAAGTGAGGTTCTACGGTATTTCTAGGAGCTTGGTGGTAATCTAAGGAAGTTCTATCTAAGTAGGTTGAAATTTAAGAGGAACAATTGTGACCCCTCCAATCTTTGTTGGGAACTTTTAGTTCTATCTAAGAAGGCTGGGTTTTAAGTGGGACTATTGCAATATCTCAAATCTTTCTTGGGAACTTTCCTAGTGGTTTAAAGCTCTATGTGGAAGTTTCTTTGCAATTTTTGATAGGTATAGAGGTACTATAAAAGTATAATTTTTTTGTAAAATTCTTGAGAAACAAAATTTGAGTGGGAGTGATGGTAGCAGATAAAGAAAAGAACATCAAAATTGAGAAGTTTAGTGGTGAAGATTTTAGCTTTTGGAAAATGCAAATTGAAGATTATCTATATCAGAAAGGTATGCATTTGCCTCTTTTGGGAGAAAAGCCAATGATATGAAGGATGAAGAGTGGGATCTACTCTATAAGCAAGCGCTTAGAGATATTCGATTAACATTATCACACAATGTCCTTTTCAACATAGCAAGGGAGAACACCACAGTGGGTCTTATGGCGACTCTCTCTAACATGTACAAAAAGCCATCCGCTTCAAATAAAGTGCACTTGATGAGATGGTTGTTCAATTTGTGAATACCAGAATGTGTCTGTTGGAACTCACATCAACAAATTTAGTACAATCACAACACAACTAAGTTCGATGGAAATTGAGTTTGACGACGAAGTTTGAGCTTTGATCCTTTTATCCTCTCTATGGGAAAGTTGTAACACGATGGTGACGATAGCAAGTAATTCTTCTAAGAATAAGAAGATGGTATTTAAGGATGTTCGAGATCTAATTCTAAGTGAAGAAATACGCTAGAGAGAATTAGGAGAAACATCATGTTATACCTTAAACACCGAATCTAGTGGTAGATCCAATAACAAAAACTCAAATAAAAACAAATCAAAATCAAGACAGAGCAAGTTTAGATATAGGAAAAAAGAGATTAGCTATTGGAATTGGGGCAAGAATGGTCACTTGAAGAAGGATTGTAGAGCACCGAAAAAGAACAATGGCAATGTAACGGAATTTGCAAATGTGGTCGAAGATACTAGCGATGTTTTAATCCTAAGTGTTAATAGTCCAGTTGAATTTTAGATTTTGGATTCTAGGGCACCATTTCACTACACCTCGCATCATGAAATCATGGAGAACTACATTAGTGGTGATTTCAAGAAGGTTCATTTGGTTGATGATGAGACCTTGTAGATTACGGGGAAAGGTGATATTCAAGTGAAGTTGCTAAATGGGACTGTGTGGAAGTTGAAAGACGAGATTTATTCCTGGTCTAAAAAAAAATTTAATCTCAGTGGGTCAACTTGATTAAGAAGGTCAAGTACAACCTTTGCAAGAAGCGAATGGAAGATTACTGAAGGAGCTATGGTCATAGCTCATGGAAAGAAAAACGATTCACTTTATTTTACTTCTAGCATGAAGAATATTGTTGCAGTTGCTGATTCATGCCCAATTGGTGTCTCAGCTGATTCGTGTCCAGCTGGTGCTCCTTGGATAAGGGAGTGATCAATAAAATTTATACCTTTAACACCATACACTAGGGTAGCAAATAAAAAGCTACTATAGTATAGTGGCTCTAGGATCGTTCACTGGGAATGATTCACAAGCAATCAATGATACCAATTTCAAGTGAATTGGTCTTGTTTCATTTCAAGGTTAGTAAAAGAAGTAAAACACAAACTTTGGTTGGTGATGGTTTAGACTTAAACTAATTGACTTAACAGAAGTTTGGAATAACTTAGGAAGAAAAACATTCCTTGAAGAATTAGGTTCACTGGGGTGGTTCCTCATGCAAAAGACATAGCTCCGGTCAGATGGTTCCTTTCCTCACGTTAGAGATTCAACATATAGTTAATTCTCTAGCTGGTGTGGTATAGATTCATCCTTCAATTGGATTTCACTTTAATTCTCTCACTGATGCAACTTGCAATGGTTTAAGCCTCTCACTAAGCCTTAACCATTCAAGGTGATCTTTAACCTTGGATTACCCGTCAAAAGCTCGCAAGAGATAACTAATGGATGTCTCCTAGGAGTCCAAAAGCTTATCAAGTGTTGGCTATTCTAGAAAATCCTACCCTGAAGTCACCTACCAGAGGCTCGCAAGGGGTAAACTAGTGCATTTCCATGGTGGGAAATCACTTGCCTTACCAAGTGTTGGCCCAGGTGACTCCAAGGTGTTTTAAGTTAACTAAAAACATTGAAATCACTAAAGGATTTCACTTCCTCTTCATTACTAACTAAAACCACAAAGCTTTGCATTCTTGCACTTGGAACCTTCCCCGGCTACCTTAGCTCCAAGGAATTAGAGGTTTAGTTACTCATTCTCTGGGGAAAACTCCTCAGAGAGTTCATAACTTAGTATTAAGTAAAAAATACAAAGTGAGAAGGTAAGGCAGTAGAAGGAAATAAACTTTACTTGCTTACCAAACTTTTACAGAAGGAACTCCTCTCCTGGAACAGGCTCCCGAGAGGTATATATAACAACATAATATAAAACTAATTGTTACAAAGATATTTAGTCTTTTTACTAACTTAAAATCTAAGGAATCTTGTAATTGGAGGCTTACAAGGAGTATTTTGGGATTTAGACAACAAAAATCTAATGGAAAATATCTTCCAATGTCGGTAGCAAATGTCGGAAGGCTTCAGGAACCATTTCGCAGGAGAAAAATGATGTCTGCGAAATTTCGCAGACACCCATGAGGGCTGCGAAATATTTTCGCAACACCAAGCCATCTCTGAAGGGTTGCGAAGTTGGCTTCCATCTTGATGTTCCTAGCTTCCCTCTCGCGGCATAAATTGGGCATCGTCAGAAGGAGAAACATTCTACTGTACAAAAGTGTTGCGAAATCACTTCGCAACAAAAGGGTGATTTCGCAGCACTTTGGAATGATCTGCTTGTAACAGCTGCAACTTCCTCATTTCAACTCCAAATCGCACACCGTTTGAAGCATTGGATTGTTGACTTCCTGAGCTTTGAAATGGTATATAGCATGCATCATTTGGACTTCAGGAAGTGCCCCAAAAGTGGCTGCTACGACTGTCATCAAGAATATGCTCCATAGCTGATCCTCTTTGCTTTTTCTCCTTGCAATCCGGATTTACTCTTGGCAAATGACTTCTAAGCTTTGCCCAAGATTCCTCATAGCTCTCCTCAATATTGACTTGCTTTGGTGATCAAAATACTAACAAAAACACCAAAACTTGCACAAAATGAGTAAAATTGCTTTCAAGGACCCTTAACATGCCAATTGAGTTAAAAGGCCTAAACTACTACTCAAAAGTGGTTAAAAGGATTGATTATAGGCTAATCAAATAGCACTTTTTGAGTAGTAATCAGTTGCAAAATCATATGAGAAGTAAAAAAATTTGGCACAAGAGACTCAATTATAGGAGTGAGAAAGAGATGAAGGTTTTTTTTTTTCAAAGAGGAAGGTACTAGAGCTGAAATCAATAAACGTCAATCTATGCAAGGACTATATTTCAGCAAGTAGAAAATGGTTAGTTTCTTAAAGATCGACAAGCCACCCAAAGTAGAGAAGTCAAAGCTAGTTCACATAGATGTGTGGGGGTCATCATCAATTTCATCTATTAGAGGCTCATTATACTACATTACCTTCGTTGATGACTCTACTAGGCAAGTATGGGTTTATTTTCTAAAAAAGAAATAAGAAGTTTTTTATGTTTTTAGAAAATGGAAAGCCATGGTAAAGAAGGAGACGAGCTTGAAAGTGAAACAATTGAAGTCTAAGAATGGAGAAAAGTATAGAGATGAGAAGCTTAAAGAGTTTTGCACAACCAATGGAATTAAACTAGGAAAAACTATTCTGAAGACGCCTTAGTAGGATGGTGTAGTAGAGTGCATGAACAAAACTCTAAATGAACATGCCAGAAGCATGAGAATAGACACATGATTATCCAAGATGTTTTGGGCTAAAGTCATTAGAACAACTAACCTTATCAATCATGGGCCTTCAATGCCTCTTAGAGAGAAGTTAGCTAAGGAAGTATGGAGCAGTAAAGAGGTGAACTTTTCACATTTGAGAGCATTTTTTTTTTTGTATTTATTATTTTCATATTAACTCATCTGAAAGGAGCAAGCTCGACATGAAGTCCAAGAAATGTGTTTTTGTTAGATATGACATTGATGAATTTGGCTATCAATTTTGGGATTTTGAAAATTGGAAAATCATTAGAAGCAAGAATGTCATCTTCAATGAGAAAGAAATGTACAAGGAAAAGTCATATGTAGATTCTACCAACACAAAAGTCAAAATTGAAAAAAGTAAGTACATTGAGTTTGAGAAAAACTCTAAGAAGAAAGTGCAATCAAGGGATCAGCAAAATCCTAGAAATGAAGGCTCTTAAGAAGAACCACACACTCCTATAGCAGAAGTGAGAGGCTTCTTGAGAACTCCTAAACTGGTTGAAGATTCAATCGAGTGGGAGTCTACCATGAAAGATGAGATGGACTCACTAATGTCAAATCAACCATGGGATTTGACTGAACTACCAGAAAGGAAGAAAGCTTTACATAATAAATGAGTTTTTAGGATTAAAGAAGAGCATGATGGAAAAAAGTGTTACAAAGCTAGGCTAGTAGTCAAAGCATTTCAGTAGAAAGCAAACATCAACTACACTGAGATTTTCTCTTCGGTAGTGAAGCGGTCAACAATCAGGTTGGTGCTGAAGATGGTAGCTATAAAAAAATTACATCTTGGGCAGTTAGATGTAAAAAACAACCTTCCTTCATGGCGATTTGAAGAAAAATATTTATATTAAGCAACCAAATGACTTCATGGTAGCAAGCAAAGAAAGCTTTGTGTGCAAACTGAAGAAGAATTTGTAGGATTTAAAACAAACTCCAAGACAATGGTACAAGAAGTTTGATAGCTTCATGAGTAGCAGTGGTTTTACAAGATGTCAAGTAGATCATTGTTGTTATATAAAAAAGTTTAACAATAGCTTTATTATTTTACTTTTGTATGTAGATGATATGCTCATTACAGGTTCTGATATGCAAGAGATAAATAACTTAAAGAGGGAATTATCAAAGTAGTTTGTAATGAAAGATCTAGACACTGCAAAGTAGATTCTTCGAATGAGGATTAGTAGGGACAAAGGAGTAGGAACTTTGATGTTGTCACAAGCAAAGTACATCAACAAAGTACCCTCCAGGTTCAACACGTAAAATGCTAAACCAGTGGGCACACCTTTAGGTGCCCATTTCAAACTTTTCAAATAGCAATCACTGAAGATTGAGGAAGAACGTGATCACATCAAGAAGGTTTTTTATTCCTTAGCCATTGGAAGTTTCATGTATGCCATGGTTTTACGAGATCAAATATTGTGCAAGTAGTAAGAGTGGTGAGCAGGTACATGAACAATCTTGGTAAGATACATTGGGAAGCAATTAAATGGATCCTCAAATATTTGTGAAGTACCAAAAGAATGACACTCTATTTTAGAAATGGAGATATGAAACTGAAAGGTTTTGTTGATACTGACCTAGTTGGAGATGTCGATAACAAAAGGGACACTATAGGATATGTGTATACTCTTAGAGGAATCGTGGTGAGTTGGGTTTCTCAACTGCAAAAAGTTGTAGCTCTCTCCACTACTAAAGTTGAATATATTGCTATTATAGAAGCCAGTAAGGAGAGGATTTGGGTTCAACGTTTCTTAGAAGAATTGGGAAAGAAATAGGAGAACAATATCCTTTATTCTAACAGTCATAATGCGATTCACTTAGCAAAGAACCTGTCTTTCCATGCTAGAACGAAGCTTATTCAGCTGAAATATCATTTCATTCGATCTTTTTTGGAGGACAAAGCTTTAAGGCTTAAGAAGATTCTTGGAAATGAAAACCCTGCAGATATGCTAACAAAGACATTGACAATTGACAAACCAAAGTTATGTTCAACTTTAGTTAGCTTGCAAACGTAGAAGAAGAGAGATGAGTTGTTGCATTGATCTTGTGTGAAGACATAAGTGAAGTAAGTCTTCAAGTAGAAGATTGTTGGCGGTGAATAGTCCTTGATTTAAGGACACAAAATGCACAAGGAGAATTTCACAGTCATATATGTGTGCGTGTATGATATATATAAAGAATGTTGGATAAGGAAATTATGGACATGGGCAAATTAATTAGAATTGTGTATTACATTTATATATTTTCAAATAGCATGTGATTTACTTGGAAATTTGATGGTGGTAGGAGCTTATAAATAGAGGTCTCCTCTCCTCATTCTAATTATCCCAAAGTTGAGAGAAAAGTGTGGTATAACTCTTTGGGTTAAAAAAAGTGCAGTTCTCTTAAGAGTTGGAGAATTATTTTTTTCTCGGGTGCAATTGGGATTTGGGTTGTGAGGAGTGAGTACTTTTAAACACTTGTGGTTATTTTTCTCCCTATAATGAAGATTTACAGCAACTCCATGGATGTAGCAGGTGAACAACATAAATTTGTGTGTTGTTTTGTCTACTTCATTTCATTATTATTTCCACGTTGTTTTTAATTGTTTCATTAATCTAGTTTTTGGAAGGTTTATTTCTTAACAATTCAACTTTGCAAAAGAAAGAAGAATATTACCTAAGCTAGAATATTCAGAATACATTCACACACGAAAAAGGTTTCTCTTCTTGTATGCTCTCAAGTCTCTTCATGCAACTTTTTTACATATTCAATGGACCATAATTGGAGAGATCGTCATATAAGAAAATCACGTCATCCAGTTCTAGTCCATGTTTCTTCACAAATTTGCCCTAGTTTCACCAAAGCATGTAGGGGTTGTTCAGTTTATCAAAAGTAGCCTCTATCTTCTACACCTTTCTCTTATATATGGTCTAAAAGTGATATTAATATCCTTTCATATCTTCCATTACATTTCTCAGGTCCAAGGAGAAAATCTATTGCAGCAGATTCAAGTGGAATCATGAGCCTGCTGAAGTAGACATCCGCAAAGGTTAAACTCTTCTTGTAGAAAAGGTTTCTCTGACTTGATCCACCATTTATGGAGCCTTCACTGCTGCAACTTGCTAATGAGGAAGATGAACTGCCCATATTCTTGGTTTGAGAATCTTTATCATCAATGCTTACTGGGATGGACCCAGATGAACAATCCATATCATCCTTGTTTCTGTAAATGACAAGGTTGAAAATTAAATTAATTTTCACAGTTATTAAACATCCTTAGCTTGGATATGATACCAATTTGAATGGAGTAATGAGGTTGATAGGGGAAACACACAATTACAAAAGAAGATAAATTTGGGACAATTAAAAACTTTATTATATTCTACCACTCTCACTCTTAATTATTCAAACATTAATTAATATCCTATTTATAACTACTCAAATTAAATAAAATAGAAACTGATAAGGATAATTGATGTCGTCCTATAATAGGAATCTCTAATTACTTTTAACCTTAATTGTGATTAGTTGTAACCTTAATTGTAGGAGATTTGATTAAATTAGATTAGTTGACTTTACATAATTGTAGGAGATTTGATTTAATTAGGTATTCATCTTGTATATATATTCAATTGTTGTTTTTAATTAGGGATTCGTCTTGTATAAATATTCAACTGTTGTTGATAGAAAAAGTCAAGCCATTATCTCCAAGTCTCCATCATTCTGCATATTCTCTGACTAAATTCTCCAACCCCACTACTCTTCATTTGATGGCTTCCACCACCTCATCATTCACTACCTCCTCTATTAATATTGCCCAAGACTCCAGTCAACAATTGATTGCCATTAACGTCTCCGTCGAAGTCCCCTTAAAATTCAATGCTACAAACTATCTCTCTTGGAAACTCTAATTCAACACCCTCTTCATTGGCTATGATCTCATTGGTTTCATTGATGGCTCCAAACCTTGTCCACTACCCACTATTGCCACAATCAGCTCCGAAATTACCAATCCAGCATATACCTAGTGGAAACGTCAAGATCAATTGATCCTTAATGCCTTAATTGGTTCTATCTCCCCCACCATAATTTCATTCATTGCTAGTGCTACCACCTCTCGTGAAGTTTGGAATATTCTTTCCAGCACCTATGCCAAGCCATCATGTGGTCGTCGTCTCCAAATCAAGTCATCTTAAGAATCCTCAAAAAGGTTCTCGAAGTGTTATTGAATACTTACAATGGGTTGAAGGTCATGTCGATGAACTTGCACCACTTGGTGCTCCCATGGATGCCGAAGATCTCATTGGAAAAAAATTCTAGATGGCCTCGGTGATGAATTCCGTGATCTTGTTCTTGCTCTCCAAGCCCGTGAGACTCCAATATCAATTAAGGAACTCCATGAGAAACTTTTTACTCTTGAAGCCACGCAACGCAACAACATTCCCAAGTCCTAACCAATTCCTGCGACCGCTCACGCAACACAGAAATTCAAGGTCTCATCCTTCTTTTCATTCTAGACACTCGGGATCTCCTCGCACACCTATGTCCCATCACAACGGACCCTCCCTGCAACCATCCAATGGTGATTGTTCTTCACCACGACCATACCTTGGTTGGTGCCAAATCTGTGGTACTCAAGGGCACTCTGCTAAACGGTGCCCATTCTTCCTCCTAGTGCCGACTCACCAAGCGCCCACTATCCATCAACCTAGACAACAACAAGCACCTTGGTAGCCAGGAGCTCACTTTTAGCAGCCAACACTGTCACAAGCATCCCCTCATGGCTCCTTAACAGTGGTGCTTCCCCTCATGTTACTGCCGACCTAAACAACGTCTCACTTCACTACTACCGTATCATGGTATCATGGTTCCAACGACATCAAAGGGCTACCAATTACCCATATTGGTTCTACCTCTCTACCTTCTTCTACTCATACTTTTAGCCTCACTAATGTGCTTTGTGTTCCCAACGTGAAAAAAAAAATAAAAATAAAAATTGATTTCTATTTCCTAATTTTGTATTATCAATAATGTTTCCATTGAATTCTTACCACATTCTTTTCTTAGGAAGGATCTTCAAACGGGGGCACAGCTTCTTCAAGGCCAAACTAAAGATGTTGCTTCACCCAAGTCTTCACCTTTACTAGCTCTATCTAGTGTCAAGACCACTTAGTCCGAGTGGTACCATAGACTTAAGTCACCATTCTTTCCACATTTTTAAGCATATTGTTTCTCAGTACCATTTAAATTTATCTACACCTGTGTCATCAACTTTTACTTGTAACAACTGTCATTGCAATAAAAGTCATAAATCACGTTTTGCTAATTCATATCTTAGTTCGTCTCAACCACTTGAAATTATTTTCTCCGATGTTTGGACATCTCCTATTTTATCTCATGATGATTTTAAATACCATGTTATCTTTGTCGATCATTTTACAAAGTACGTACATATGGTTCTACCCTCTAGAAGAAAATCTAATGTGCATGACATCTTTATTTGCTTCAAAGCTCTTGTAGAAAACTATTTTTCATGGAAAATTATTACTCTTTACACTGACAATGGTGGAGAATACCAAGCTCTTGCAAGTTCTCTCTATTAACAGTATTTCCCACCTCACCACCCCCCACATACACCAGAATATAATGGTTATTCAGAAAGACAACACTGTCATATTGTTGAAACTAGTCTCTCTCTTCTTTCTCATGCATCTCTTCCTCTCACATATTGGTCTCATGCTTTCACCACTGTCATCTATCTTATTAATAGCATGCCAACCCCCACACTTAACCTCATTTCCCCCTTCAAGAAAGTATTTGGTCATCCATCTCAATTTTCTTCTGTTGTCACCATGCAAAAATATAAAGAAAAAATATCATACATCTTGAAGTTTATTTTGGAACGACTTCAATGGCTCCAAAAATATGAAAAGGAAAAAATAATTGACAAGTCCTCAGCATATGAAAATTAAAAAATCAAAAAGGAAAAATAAAAGTTTAAAAAGTGAAACGGGCATTTCCCAATTTCTATTCCATGGAAGTGTCCCACCTTGTCCACATGGAAGTCTTCCCACGTGGTCAACTGTGATGACCGGTAAGTTAGTTATGGAACAGTTGTTTGTACAACATAGACTCGGGGTCATATATGTAGAACCATATATAGTAATATAGACTTGAAAACTAAAAACAATCCGCTATCCATTATATGCATTGTATAGACTAGTTTGAAAGTTGATAATCCCTCTCAAGTCAAGAAAAATGTCAAAGAAACGGAAAAGTGCAAGTTTCCCAGATGAAGAGACGAAGAAGAAGATGAAGCTTGATATATCTTCATCAAGCGGATCGATCTCTGATGTTATACAAGAAGAAGATGGCTCAGAAGAGGGTGTTATTGATCCACCAGCAAGTGCAGTAGTTGATAACCAAGGCAGCTTGAGCCCATTAATGGAGAATAAACCCAGGTCTTTACAAGAAACAGAAATTCAGAATTTTCTTTAATGAATATTTGTGTGCACATTCTCTCTTTTAACCTCTGCTTGGTTGCCAAGAAATGGAAATTAAGAATTATGCTACATTAATCATGGCCTCTCTCTTTGTTGTTTCAATTTTTTCCTTACTTTTTTCTTATCAACCAAACACAGGAGTAGGTTAATTCGGTTCCTTTCTGCAGGGTTTAGGGTTGTCCTCAAGATTCACTCTTGATTTTCTTTAGTATATTTTTAGCCTTTTCTCATGTAAATGCCTGGGAAGAAATGGAAGAAACTCAGGATCTTTATATGTGGATTGAGTAAAGATAAACCAGTGTCTCTCAGTTGTGCTTTTGTTCCTTTTCTCGTCAACCAAACACAGGAGCAATGTTGATGCCTTTGAAAGAAATAGAATTCTTGTTACAGCTGATTTTTCTGGAAAGGATTTTCTTGGACCACCCTCACTTTGGATGACAGAAAAACAAAGGAAATGAGAAGGAAAAGTCATGATTTTGTTGGTTGAATTAATGATAAAGAATTTGATCTTTCAATAATTGATCTTGTGCAATCTTATTTCATGCAGATGTATAATTTTAGAATTTTTTGAACTTTGTTAATGATTTACATAAATACTCAAAAAGATCACTTAATGTTGTTTCATATAAGTTGTAGCTATATTTGTTCGCTCGGAACTTCTAAGAACACGAAATTAAGTTTGCTGTCAACCTTTTCATTTGCAGAAAACTTGATGATAAAGATTTTTCATTTGGGTCTGTCCCAGCAAGCAATCATGATCATGATTCCGAAACTAAGAAGACAGGAAGTTCATCTTCATCGTTAACGGAATCAGCAAGTAGCAGCAGCATAAATGAGAGAACCCTCATTTACAAGAAGAGCTTAACCCGTGACGATGTCTTCTACTGCAGGCTCATGATTCCACTAGAATATGGTAGAGAATTTCTCCCTGAACCTGAGAAACATGAAGGAAGATATGGCATCATAGAAATATCAGTGATGGACCATGAGAGACAGATCTGGGAGATGGAGGCTGCATTCGACGAGCTGAGCAGCTCCTATATGTTTTGGTTGAACTGGGACAAATATGTGAAGAAATATGAATTGGAGCCCGAGGATGTGATTTTCTTTTATGATGATCCCACTATTGAACACCTCTTCATTGAATATGAGAAAAGAAGCGTGACAGCAATCCCAAAGAGACAACTTGAGGCTATATAACAAGAGAAAGCCTTTTTTGGTGGGTGAATGCATTCAGAATCTAGCTAGGTAATTAATATTGTTTCTTCTTATCTTCATCAAATTCAACAAAGAAGACTCAGTTTTAATTAGATCTTTACATGCATGTAGAATCTCGCTTTCCATATGCATCATCTACATTCATAGAACATACGATTGAGATCAGATTTGCAGTTTGAAAATTTCTTAGGTTGTGATGATAGAAAAGTACTGATAGCTAGAAGAAGGAAAAGCCCATATCAAAATCTGAATTATTCTGTATTTTTCTTGATTCTGAAGGTTGTTGGAAGAGGCTTAAACAGGTTAAGTGATCATTACTCTTAACAGAGAGGTTGTGGAAAGGCTAGGGAGGAAGGTTAGAACATGAGAAGAGATTTAGAGAGTAAATGTAGATGATCAAAATCAGGACAAAATTAACAATAGAGGAAGATAAGAGCTTATATCTAGGTTATGAGCTAATTAAAGGTTGTCATGCTCCACTTCACCACCCAAAAATATAAATAAAAATATCATACATCTTGAAGTTTATTTTCCAAACACCTTAATTGTTCAAAAAATATAAGATGAACAACTAATTGACAAGTCCTCCAAATATTAAAATTTAAAAATAAAAATGGAAAAATAAAAGTTCAAAAAGTGAAACGGCCATTTCTCCATTTCTATTGCATAGGAAGTGTCCCACCTTGACAGCATGGAAGTCTTCACATGGTCAACTCTAATGGCCGGTAAGTTAGTCATGGAAACATTTGTCTCTACAACATAGACTTGACTCATATGTATATATGGATATCAAACGTGGATGTGGATGGAAGACTTTTTTACTTTCAATTCTATATATATATATATATATACTAGTTTGAAAGTCGATTATCTGTCTCAAATCAAGAAAAATGTTTGAGAGGGACAGTACGAGTTTCCTAGATTATAAAGAGGAGAAGAAGAAGATTAAGCTTGATAGATCGGCATCAGACAGGTCAGCCTTTGATGTTAAACAAGAAGAAGATGGCTCAAAAGAGGAAGTAAAGGATCCACCTGCAAATGCAATAGCTGTTAATGAAGGCAGCTTGAACAAACCCAGGTCTTTACAAAGAAACAGAAATTCAGAAATTTCTTTCATGAATATTTTAGAGCTCCATCTCACTTTTAATCTTCGCTTGGCTGCCAAGAAATTGCGGAAATTAGGAATTATGCTACTACTATGATCTCTCTCTTTGTTGTTACATTTTTTTCCTTTCTTTTTTCTCTTCAACCAAACACCCAGGAAAATGTTAATTTGGTTCCTCTACAGGTTATAGGGTTTTCCTCAAGTCTTATTGCCCCGTTGTGCTTCTGTTGCACAATCTAGCTATATTTGTTGGCTAGGTGCTGGAAAGCAAAAAATATTACAATTTGATTTAGTTTCTTAGAAGTTAATAAGAATATTTTATTTTTGAATAGTTATTCTAATTTCTATTTTTAAATTGTCGAGTATTAGGAAGTTTCTATATGTTAGAATTAGGAGTTTCGATTTTATTTAATTAATTTGAGTAGTTATAAATAGGATATTATATAATATTTGAATAATTAAGAGTGAGAGTGATAGAATACAATAAAAATTTTATTTCTTCCAAATTCATCTTCCTTTGTAATTGTTTGTTTTGTAAGTTGTTTGTTTCGTAAGTTGAAGCACTAATTCTATTAGGTTATTGTTTTGTTTGATGTCCCATTGCTCTCTTGTATATTAATTATGACAAATTTTCTGTTGTGGAGCTGAATAGGTATTAACATTTTTAAGAAATACAATTGCATGGACTGGATTTATATATATAACTCTAATTAGACAAGGACATAGAATTTTCATATATAAAGACTGAAATTTTATTCTTAAAAATTTTGTGGTCGCCCCTTTTGAAAAATATTATTTATGAAATATGCATATATCCTAAGCAATGTTGGGTTCTTGTAAAAAATAAAAGAAAAAAGTTTAGTAAATAATTGCAATTTTTCTATTTTGGTTTCTAAGATCCCTCCCTCCTCAAATTAAAATCTTATGATTTTAAATCTTCCAACCAGCACTCACACCTACACATCGTACCTTTGATACTATTAATTCTAAGTTCTCGATGTAGACGGCCTAACTACTATACAACTGTTAGCTCCTTTTGTATTTTTGGTTCAAGAGATAAAAGTTTCAACAATTACTCTACTTTAAAATTTTGTTCTTATAAAACTTTATTAAAAATCAATTTCAGATTTTGTTTTAAACCAAAAAACAAAAAACACCAACAAACCAAGGATTCAACAATTCTCTTGAACGTACACAAGCTAACAACAATCATTAATAGAAGTAATAATAATAACAATAGCAAAAATATGTTGTTTGGTTGACAAGAAAAAATTGGAACCAACCAGTGCAAGCATATAAGGATCCTCTATCTTGATTTAATTCAATTAAATATCAAGCAAGCTTGAGGGCAGAAGATCTTGCTAAATTTTCAAGCAATGGACATTATGGAAGAAACAAAAATAAAAATATATATATATTAATGATAGCTAGGCATTTCTAAAAGATGAGATCAGCTTCCAAAAATCTACATTTGCAAAAAAATAAAAAATAAAATCAAGATAAAATAATAAAAGAAACAATAAGGATAACTTATTGACTTTCATAACTAAGACAAGATTCCAATTACCATCTCTAGAACAAAACCCAAAACCAACACCCAATTGCTTAGTTAGTATATTCCAAATTCAACAAGAAGAGAACAACCATTCTAACATTCTAGGCCACGACCTTCATAGGGTAAGATTGGATGGATCAAGGGCTCCTTACCCCTCATCTTAATTCCTTCATTTTTATAATTTTTGTATTTATTTTGAAAGAGTTTAAGCCATTAAATCTTCCTCTTTTTCCTAAAATAAGTCCATTACCATTTGTTTTATTCTTGAATGCATTGCCACTAGCTTTAGAGCCCTCTGCAATCATTTTTTTCCTTTTTGGCAACCTTCTTACCTTCTGCACCATGCAAATCCATTTTCATAGGATAATCAAAAGGTAGAGATTCCCATCGACATGAAGATAGGGCTAGAAGTGAGCACCACTTCTTTATTAATTGGACTGAACTTTCCAGGAATTTTCGTACCTTCTTTTTCTCGTGCAGTTGAGTCTTTTGATTCAAATTGTTCTCATTAACAATTCCATCTTTGGGGTTGCCACCAGGAGGGATGGTACCCAATACTTAGTAATAGAAGCATTACTTGCATATGAGGTGTCCTCTCTTTTCCTTGGATGAGCTTGCTTGGGCAAAGTTTTGTCCCACCCTTACCGAGGTTATAACTAATCCTTAAACCCAAAGGCCTAGTTCCCTCTTTGGTTAGACTTCAATCCGAGTTTCCAACTAAATTTCTCTCAAAAAGTCTCTCATTTTAACCATTTGCATCTTTGAAATCTGTATTATTTTTTTTTTTCAATTTGGATGTCAATCTTTTTCTCCATTTTAGGACATTCATCAAAATTGTGATCAACAAGACCATAACCAAAGCAGCTCTGTGCCCTTCATAATCAATTTTGATTGACTAAATCTTGCCCCTTCTTTAAAGCCTTCTAAGATCTTGGGTTAGGATTTTTCTTCTCTTTAGGCTATAGAGCTTGACGGAAAAGGAGATGACATGGAGTCTCCTTTAGCTCATTACCTATGAGCTCTTACCTTTCTGTATAGTTAAATTTTGTGCTGATTTTAATCATCCACTTTACTCTCTTAGCTTTTCTCATTTTCAAACCTTCATCTCTAGCCTTTCCACAACCTCTCTGTTAAGAGTCATGATCACTTAGTTTGATTAGTGTTCCTTCTGTAATTAATTAGCTAGAAGTTGTTAGGATTTAGTATGCACATGCCATTACCAAACATAACCACTCAGATAGTAATTAGTTAGAAACCCATTTGGTAATAGCTCTTTGAAAAACCTTCATAATCAAGAAAAAATTAAATTCAGATTTTGGTATTAGTGTTCCCTTCCTTCTAGCTATCAGCCTATCACTACTTTTCTATCATCACAATGTAGGACATTTTCAAACTGCAAATTTGATATCCAACATTTTATGACTGTAGATGATACATATGGAAGGCAAGATTGTACATGTAAAAAACTAATTAAAATTGAGTCTCCTTGGAAGAATTAGAAGAAGAAACAATATTACCTAGCTAGATTCTAAATGCATTCACCCACCAAAAAGGCTTCGCTTCATATATGCCCTCAAGCTGTCTCCTTGCGATTGCTGTCACGCCCCTTCTTTTCATATTCAATCAAGAAGTGGCCAAAAGAGGGAATTGCAGGATCGAAATATAAGAAAATCACATCCCCGGCCTCCAATTCATATCTCTTAAAATATTTGTCCCAGTTCAAACAAAGCATGTAAGAGTTGCTCATCTCGTCGAATGAAGCATCCATGGGCCAGATCTGTTGGTCATGGTCCATAAGTAACATTATTCTGCTCTTATATTTTCCGTCAACTTTCTCAGGTTCAGGGATAAATTTTCTACCAGATTCTAGTGGAATCATGATCTTGAACTTGGTGACATCGTCATGGGTTAAGCTCTTCTTGTAGAGGAGGGTTCTCTTATTCATCTTGATGGAAGGCTGGTCTTTGCTGCTGCAACTTGCTGATAAACTGCCCGTCTTCTTGGTTTGAGAATCTTGATCATGAATGCTTGCTGGGACCGTCCTAGATGAGAAATCCATATCATCCTGGTTTCTGCACATGAAAAGGTTGAAAACAAAATTAATTTTTCGGTGTTATTAGAAGTCCCTAGCCAACAAATATAGCTAGTAACATGTACATCTTATATGAAACAACATTAAGTGACCTCTTTGAGAATCCATAACAAAGTTCAAATATTATAAAATTATTGATCAGCATGAGATAAGATCGCACACGAGATCACAGAAAAAAACATCAGAAGGATTCAAGACTTCCTTTTCCTTTTCATTTCCTCTCTTGAAAAATCACCTGAAACAAGAATTTCATTTCTTTGAAAGGCATCAACACTGCTCCTGTGTTTGGTTGACGAGAAAAAAGAACAAAAGCACAGCTGACAGACAATGGTTTATCTTTACTCAATCCGCATATAAAGAACCCGGGTTTCTTCGGTTTCTTCCCAAGAATTTAAATGAGGAAGAGCTAAAGAAATTCTAGAGAACTTCAAGAGAGAATCTTGAGGAAATCCCTAAACCCTGCAGACGAACCAAATTAACCTATTCCTGTGCTCGGATGATGAGAAAAAAGAAAGGAAAAAAAAATGAAATAACAAAGAGAGAGGTCATAATTAATGTGGCATAATTCTTAATTTCCACCATTTCTTGGCAACCAAGAAGAGGTTCAAAGAGAGAGAGAGCGCTAAAATATTCATGAAAGAAAATTCTGAATTTCTGTTTCTTGTAAAGACCTGGGTTTATTCTCCACTAGTGCACTTGCAGATGAATCAACAGCACCCTTTTCTGAGCCATCTCCTTGTTTAACATTAGAGTGCGACCCGCTTGATGAAGATATATCAAGCTTGATCTTCTTCTTCGCCTCTTCATTTGGGAAACTTGCACTGTCACGTTTCTCAGACATTTTTCTTGACAATGTTAGAATACGACTGTGTGACTGTTCAAATTGTGGAAGTGTAACCTTTTTATACTAAAGAAATTATATTATGTATAAGACAAGTTGGTGAAGAAGAGGACGTTAGTACCAGTATGACTCATATTTGGGCCAACAATAACTATTGAGATCCATTTGGAAGGTCCACTAAAGCTGAATTCTGCTTTAGTTACACATAATTGAGATCTTCTATTTAGTGGGCATGGCAATTTTAACATGAAATAATTACACAATAAAAATATGAATCTTAGTGGGTTAAGATAAGGTATATATAGTCATGTTCGGGTTGCAATTGTGTTAACTTGTACAACTCATTTAATAAACACTCTGTGTTTCGATTTACTAAGCAATCTATTTGACCCATTCACTTATTCTTTTAAAACTTACCTATTTATTTGATCATATCAAGGTTATATATTTATTTTATCACGTTAAAATTATTTGTTTGTTTAATTGTTTCAAAATCTATGTGCACTAGTCTGCATGCAATCTGCTTACAGAAGAGATTATCAAGTAGGTATGAATTTTAGTGGTTAAAATTAGGTATGATCATGTTCGTGTTGCAATTGTGTTAACCTGTACAACCCATTTAATAAACACATCGTGATCATGTTTGGGTTTACTAATCAACCTATTTGACCCATTCACTTATTCTTGTTAAACTTACCTATTTATTTAACCATATCAAAGTTATATGTTTATTTTATCATGTTAAAATGATTTGTTTGTTTAATTGTTTCAAAATCTACGTGTAGTAGTCGGCATGCAATCTACTTATAGAATCTTTTTTTGATAGTTTAAGGTTTTTTAAAATTTTAGGGATTGTTTTTCTAATTTCTAACTTTGATATTTGTTGCCAAATTATTATGGTAATTTTGGTAAATTGGATTTTATACAATTTAATTACCAAATATGCAATAGAATCCTTAAAGCCATTAGAATTATTTTATTTTACTTTCTTTTATGTTTATTATGCTCTTTTTATTTTTAGCATGTGTTAAAGGATAACAAAATAATGAGATAGTGATTTTGGATTTTTCTTAAGAAAATAAAATTTTTATGAGAGGCTATTTTCCATTTTTATTTTTTCTCGAATTGGTTATTACTTACAAAAATATTGTTATTCCTTTTTTAACTATTTACTTGATAATGGATAGGTGGTTCTCTCTGCTCTCCCAACCTAAGAGAAGGAAAACACACCTATGGTGGCCCTTCAAGCTCTCCCTGTGAGAGAAGAACGATACCACCTAATCCTTTATGTTATTCTTCGTAAGAGAATAATGACTTTTGTGGATATGAATAGTTTAAGGATAAGGAATAAGAGAACAATTCTTTTAGCATAAAAATCTTATTTTAAGAAATAACTAACGAATTTGGAAAGTCTCATGATAGAGAGTTTATTTTGAGAAATGTTACTAAAATTACTCAAAGTCTCTATTTTCAAAAGATTAAGTGGGAAAAGGCATTAGCAAAGCCCACAACCTCCATTATTGAGTCTATCTTGATTAGGTTCATCACCACCCCACAAGTAGATTAGACCTTAGGAATCAAGGGATATGGACTCTCCACTAGAATGAGACTAGACTATTAGAATGAAGCCCTTAAAAGCATGACATGATTTAACAAATTTGGAATTCATTATTTATTAAATGATATTTCATTTTCACTTTTATATATCCTTATTCCATGCATTGTACTTTATGAGCATTCTTGTCTAGCATCTTTTGCATTGTACACGACTTGGGTGCATTAGGAGTTCTACAGAAGATCCAAGTCCTAGGTTCCTTGCAAGTAGATGACTTGTTCACAGCTAGTTCATGGACTTAGGCAATCTATTAGAGGTTGTAGTGCACTACCTTATAATTGGAGGGATGACTGATCTTAACCATCGAGATGGATTTCCCATGATGAGTCTACTAATATGTATGGTTACACATTAGACAAAATCTAAAGTGAGTTATGATATAAGGCTACCAAGTAGTCATGACTTCATCAAGCCACTTTATTGTTTTGTCTCTCAACATTGAGAGAATATTGAGCTTTTGATAAAGTTAGTAGTGGCTTTGACTTACGAGTGAGATCGTAAGTTGATCATATATTCCTTATGGATTGGATCAATATTGATAGAAGTCGATAGTAATAAGTATTCTCAATTGAGGCACCATGATATCTCATAGGATTGAGACAAAGTGCCTACTTAAATGATCCTAATGCGGTGTGTTCATGAAAATTATTATCATAATAGTTTGTTAAGTAGAACTTGACATAAGATGTTTGTGAGCTAAGACATTCGGTTGAACACACAATAGGAGGATTTGTAACTCAAAGATAGTAGAGGTAGTCTTGAAAGGTTGATAGTTTTCACCTTGTTAGACCATTACTAACACCAGTTCATATGGAAACTAAACACAATGGATAACAAGTCACGAAAACAAGCACATGGTGTCTTGTTGTTATTTACATAAGATATTGGAGTTCAGTTGATTCTCTGTAGTAGGATGTTGAATCAACTTTAGAATTGGATTCTAAGGGAACCAATACTACTATGGGTCCTAATGGTCCCTATTTGAGTTCGTATACCTTGTTAACATGGTTTGTGAGGGTTGGATTGGCCCTAGGTTCACTTTTGTGCATAAGGGTATTCTGATAATTACACAAGATTGCACAAAGGTAAGCGAAAAAGATCTATGGATTAAGCTAATTGATTAATTAGTAGGCCCTATTGAGTTAATTCATCAATTAAGAGTCGTTTTGAGCTAGATTAAGTGACCTAAACCTCTAGTGGGCTCAAGTCACTTAAGCCCACTAGGGAACCCTCTAAATACCCCTCTTAAGGGTTAACATTTCCATAGTTTTCCATAGAGTTTGTCTTCCACCTATAGAGAGAAAATGAGTCATAGCCTCCACCATTTCTTCCCTCTCACCAAAAGTGTGCCAAGATCAAGGAAAAGCCATTGGTCAAAAGATCATGGGTCTAGGAGACTTTCAAGAACTTCAATTTGATTCTTCAACACTTGAAATTTAAGGTTTGGGAACATCCAAACCTAAAGATTAGTACTTTAACCCTAAAAAATAAATTTTATGAAAATTTGGTATTGCTTCCATTGCTTAGATATAAGATGCCAACAATTGGTATCAGTGCATAATGTTATAAGCATGCTTAGATCTTTATTTAGGGTGTACTAACCTTTTTTTTGAAACTTTGATATTATCTCATGGCCAAGGGATGCATATATGTTTCTTTTTTATTATTGCATGTGTTGATTGAATGGGATAATTATTTTCTTTCTTTGTTTCTTCATAGGTTACGTTGTAAGCTCCATTGAAGGAGCATATGTTTTCAATTTTTCTTATAAAGTTTTAATCTTTTCCATAGATTGGGATGTAAGATCCATTATAGGAGCATAAGATATAATTTTATTATATAAAATCATGTTTTTTATCATCTATGGAGGGCTACAAGAAAAGAATTCATCAATAATGTCGATAAAGATTCTATCTTTAATAGAGCACTATCTATGAAGCATTAAGGAATTGAATAGTTGTAGAAAATGATGAATCCTTCCTTTGAATGAATTAAAAAAAAATGTTTCTTTTTCTTGAGATCCATGGTAACACAACAACATTCACCTCGACTCAAAATTGGGGCTTCTTCTCGTGAGTTTCTTAAGGAAAGCTACATATATGGTTTTCAAGTTTAGGAAGTCAGGAATCTAATGCTTTAAACAATTCACAAATCAGAGTTGAAATGAGGGAGAAATGGTTCTTTGAAGCAAGGTTGTGCAAAGGGGATGCTATTAAGGGATTGAATTTGGGCAAAATTCTTTTTGGTTGTTTGGGCTTAGTTTTAGGCCATTTGTTGAACTCAATTTGTAGCTAGATGTAGACTCAATTGTAGACAACTATATAGGAGCTTTATTTTGGCAATTTTTGAAGCCAAAAGTTGGTGCGAAATTGAAAACCAATGACACTCATACACAATTGGAAAGTTGTTAAAAATATCCCTTAGTGATGAAAACTCTTTTTGAATATTTCCTTTTTATGCATATTGTTATATTGCACGTAATGAGAAGTATTTTCAAAGTTGGTAATTTTTTATTTTCTTATGAAAAATAAATTTTCATGAGAAGGCTATTTCCAAATTAAAGTTTTATTCAAAATTGGAAATGTGCTACTATTAAGGAATTTTTTATATGAAAAGTTTTTTAAAATTGTGAGAGAATCTAGTTTTCTTTTCTATGAAATTCTTAGAAGATCGTTTTTTTCAAAGTTTCTAATTTTGAGATCTTCAAGGACTTGAATTTCTATATTAGGGGAAAATTCTCTTATTTTAAAATCTTTATAAAATTGGATATTCATTATAAGCACAAGTATTCCAATTTAGTAAATAAATAAAGTTTTTGAAAATTCCTATGATAAATAATTTATTTTAAGAAGGTTACCAAAATTATTGAAAGCATTTTATGCAAACAATATGAACCTGTAGACCCCTATTTTCTGGGTTATTTTGCAGCTACTTATTTTGCCACATGGAGGAACCCTAGAGATCCACGTGTCATATTTGGAAAGGCCATTGGGGAATCACAGTAGTGGGCTGAAGGTGCAATGAGAAAACGACACATGTGATGGAACATTCAGAAACAGTTTTGAAGATTTAAGGGTTGTAGACCATTACAGAGAGGAACAGGGATTGCTTGAGTAAGGGGTGTGGTTGTTGCTTGAGGGAGATAGCTTGAGCAAGAAGGAAAATTAACTGGGGGAAAGGAGAGGGAGAAACAATGAGAGAAACGGAGAGGAGCGGATGTATTTTTTTTTACAGAGAATAAAGGTTTTCTGGAGTAAGCTGCAGATGGTCTGGAGCAGAAAGAATGAAGTAGAGCAATTTTATACGCAGCTAGTCTCGCTAGAGGGGAGCCTTTTCAGGTATGTTTACTAGACCACATATTGAGTGTCGTTGATAGTCTTTGGGTTGCTGTGACTATGTTATAATAAATCCATGCCTTGTTCTTTATGTGGAATTTGTTTAAGAGTGATCTAGTTCCTTTTAGCTTTCCTTTGGATGTATGAGACATATCTTTGATCTTATTTCCACCTGGTTTTTCCCACCCATACATAAGCCCATCAACTTCAATATGCGAAAGGGCTCAATTCAATGTTTTCTTTAGTTCATTTGATGCTCTGTTTTTATGCTTGCTCTCTTGCTATTTACTTTCTGTTCCCAATGACTATTTGTACCCCCGAGGAGAAGGGCTTTGTTGTTGCGATCATGATGGACACTGAGGGGAGTGAGATTCACAAGGGGGAATTTGGCGGTGCTCCGTCGGCAAAAATAGAGGATGGTGAGATATGGATCTTTAGTGTCCAAGCTTTTGATTCACCTCGCCCAGAACGCACTATCAACATCAACTATGATGGTTTCGCCGAAGATGTGAAAGTTGGTGATAAACTCCTTGTGGATAGTGGAATGGTGAGGTTTGATGTGATTGAGAAGATTGGTCCAGATGTTAAGTGTCGGTGTACTGATCCTGGACTATTGCTACCAAGGGCTAATTTAACGTTCTGGCGGGATGGGAGTTTGGTGTGAGAATGTAATGCCATGCTCCCCATAATTTCTTCTAAGGATTAGTTGGACATAGATTTTAGGATTGCAGAGGATGTTGATTTTATTACAATATCATTTGTCAAGTCTACTGAAGGGATTAAGCATCTCAAAAGCTATATTGCTGCAAGATCTCGTGATAGTGACATTGCTGTTATTGCAAAAATAGAGAGCATTAACTCATTAAAGAACTTGGAAGAGATCATTCAAGCATCAAATGGAGCTACGGTAGCCAGAGAAGATTTGGGTGCTCATATCCCATTAGAGCAGGTCTCATCTACTCAGCAAAAGATTGTTCAGTTTTGCAAGCATCTAAATAAACCTGTCATTTGTTGCCTCATAGCTACTTGAATCCATGATTGAATATCCTACACCAACCTTCACACCTGCCCAACTCACCACCCTCATCTCTCTATATCCTTCATACTCACCAAATTCAATAACCATACTCATTTTCCCATCTTGTATACTCACCAAACTTATCATCATACCCATCGTCTTTCACTTATTTCCAACACCATACCCACCACAGTCAACCGGTCCCCATCCTCAATACCCACTGAACCTAATCACCACAATACCCTCACCCACTCAGCTCATCACCTCTTAGACCACACCACTTAACTCGTTTTAGGTTCACTTCCTTCCCCTTCCCATGCACATGAAGTCTCATGCACATGGCCACCTTTTTCTCTCCATCAATCATATCCACCAAAATTCATCATTAAACCCACTCTTTTCCTCATCATCTCTACTCACTCCTTGCGGGAGCACACTAATGTTGTTGTGCTTCTTGACAATGAGGCCATCAATGATATTTTCAAGCGCCCCCTTGACATCGAGCGACCAACTTATACCAACCTTAACTACCTTGTTCCTTAGAAACTAAACTAGGCGGCTCGGGCACGGACCCAGAATTTGAATCTGATGATTTTGACAATGGAACCATGAATGATTTCATTTCCTGATTTGTCTGGATAATGCGTGGAAAGCTCATGGAAGTATACACTGACTGCGAAAAATAAACAATCGATGGGATGCTTTTGATCATTATTTGCAAGGTTGTATCAGAGATGGAGAAGGCTTGGCTTGAGCAGATGTTTAGTGCAGTAATGGCTGCACCATCTTAGGATTTTAGTGAGGATTTATGGAAGATGGTTTGAAAGGTTAATAATTTGGTATTGGATGACATGAAGAAGGCAAGAAACGAGGACAAAAATGAAGTGGGTTTACCTAAATACAAGAACATGTTGGGTATTGTCATTACTATTGCTTTGAAAGAAGGTTTGGTAACACTTTGGAATGGGCAAAACCAAGAAATACAGGTGTTGCAATATTACATGTTTGGATCATACTAAACAGTCCTCATTATACACTATTACAGGACAGGAAATCAAGAGAGTAATGACATAAGTGGAGGAAACATGATGAAAGACCAGACTCAAAAGAATAATCTCTCGTTCCTGTTAGCATCACTTGATTACTACCAAAAAATGCTATTTTGTAGACCTAATTATAAGGGTTTTAAGCACCTTTGAGTAGTAATCATATTCATTTAACCTAATTAACTCATTAAGCTCCTTAGTAATTAGTTCTAACCATTTTTAGTGGCAAGTTTACATGTTTTTCATCAGCTTATGAACCAATTCAAGCATGCCAATTTATGGAGGAGCTACTTGGGCGAGTTAAGCAAGGATTTTGGACATTTACAGGCTTGAATTTCAAGTGGAAACACGAGCACAAGCAATGGGAACACCATTTCGCAAAGGGAGGCAATTCACTTGCCAAAAGAACCAATTTCGCAAGGAGAATTTCACCTTGCCAAATTTTCGCAAGGGGATTTTCCTCATGGTGCGAAATTTGGCAATTTCGCACCATGAAGAAACCACCTTGCGAAATTTCGCAAGGTGGAATTAGCCACCTTGCGAAAATGCCAAATTTCGCAAGGTGGCTTTTCACCTTGCGAAATTTGGACCCTTCATCTTCCCCCCTTGCGAAATGCCTTTGAAATCCCCTGTTTTGAGATGTTATTGATGATATTCCACTGCCGGTTCTCTAAGATATTTTGCTTGATTTTTAGCTTTGTAAATACCTATTTTATCCTTGTAATCAACCAATGAAAAGGTTGCTTTTGTAATAGCTCTTGTAATTTAGCTTTTTATTGTCTTTAAATAGAGGTGAAGAGCCTCAGACAAAGAAATCTTGTAATCTTGTAACCTGTAACTTTATAAGTTATAAGAGCATTTTTGTTCATACGTTTCTTTTCTCTTTTCTTTCTCATTTTCTTAGTAGCCAAACATCCTTGGAGGATGAAATCCCCAAGGATGAGAGGTTAAAACCTTTTAGTTTCTTGAAGTAATAGATGCCATGTGAAGCTCCCGTGTCAGGATGGAGATTTCCAAGCCATTAATGTAAGTAGTTGAGCATCATAAATGTTTTCATTCAAAGCAAAGCTTTTAATCCCTCTGACTTGCTTTGAATGGCCAATACTTGATAACCTTTTGGTCTCAGTGGATTCTTATTGTTAGATCCATTGACGTTCATTAGTTATCTCCTACGAGCCATTGTATTGCAAGTCGAGGAGATGACCTATATCATTAAAAGAACATTTATGAGGTTCAGCTACCCTTTTTGTAAGTTTTCAAGGACTAAAACTCAGTTGTTAAACTCATACCGGTTCGGGAAGTAAGCATCACCTTAGTTGCTTCCCCAACTCGAGGTGAAAAGTTCCAAAATCTCCATTTTTACACAGTGAGTTAAGCATGGCTATCCAAAGCTTTGAGAAACTTCTTTTTCCATCTTTTAACCTATTTTCATGTTAGTTTAGTTTACAACACCTTCATCTTTTTATGTTTTCATCTTAACCTAATTTTTATTAAGAAAAGTTCACTCCATCCTCCGAACTTCACTAGTTAAAGTAAAAACCCTTCCCAGTGTTCGATCCTAGAGCCACTATGCTATAGTAGCTTTGCTACTTTAGTGTAAGGACCTTAGGTATAAATTTTGTTGATACCCTTACATGCCAAGCTATCAAGAGTCGGGTTATCAAATGGCACCGTTGCCGGGGAAGGTGCTACTTCACTGTGAATACATCAGCCGAAGGTAACTTGTGAGATTTCTCATGAGTAAGGTGAATTCTATCTCATTTTTCATTTACTAACTTTTTATTTTAGTTTTAGAACATTTTTAACTTAGTTTAGATAAGTTTCTTTTAGCTTTTAACTTTCATTTTTAGTTTATTTTTCATACTCTGTTTTTCCTTCCGCATGCTCTGTTTTTTTTTCTTTCTCTTTGTTTTGTTTATTTGTTTTGTTCCAGCTAAATCCGTGCATGCCCTATTGGATTAGAGACCAAGAGGGAAGGTTAGTGCGGATAGAGACTCCACGAGCTACTGAATTAGAGATTATTTTGAAAGTCATGGAGAATCAGCCAGAGGATCAACATTCACAACACGGGCAGGGGAATGATCCGAACTTGTATAGGTCCGTGAGGAACAGGATGCACCCTCCGAGGATGAGTGCACCATCTTGCATCATTCCTCCTACAGAGCAATTGATTATCAAGCCACACATCGTGCCTCTGCTTCCTACTTTCCATGGGATGGAAAGTGAAAATCCATATGCGCACATAAAGGAATTCGAAGATGTGTGCAATACTTTTCAAGAAGGGGGAACAGCTATTGAGCTTATGAGGTTGAAGCTCTTTCCATTCACATTAAAGGACAAAGCCAAGATATGGCTCAATTCCTTGAGGCCGAGAAGCATAAGAACATGGACAGAACTTCAAGCTGATTTTTTGAAGAAGTTTTTCCCTACTCACAGAACAAATGGATTGAAGAGACAAATCTCCAACTTCTCAGCACGTGAGAATGAAAAATTTTATGAACGCTGGGAGAGGTATATGGAGGCCATCAATGCATGTCCTCACCACGGCTTTGATACATGGCTTTTGGTGAGCTATTTTTATGATGGCATGTCATCTTCAATGAAGCAGATATTGGAGACAATGTGTGGGGGTGATTCCATGAGCAAGAACCCTAAGGAGGCTATGGATTTCCTAAGTTATGTCTCAGAGGTTTCCCGTGGATGGGATGAGCCCAATAGCAGAGAAATGGGGAAGAGGCCAGTTCAGCAAATGGCAAGAGGGGGAATGTATAATCTGAGTGAAGACATGGAGATGAAAGCCAAGGTAGCTGCCATGGCTAGAAAAATAGAGGAAATGGAGTTGAGAAAAGTTCACGAAGTCCAAGCTATTTCAGAACCTCAACAACAAGCCAATCCTTGCTCCATCTGTCAGTCATTTGAACATATAGTGGAAGAATGTCCCACCATTCCAGCAGCAAGAGAAATGTTCGAGGAACAAGCTAACCTGATTGGCCAATGGAAGCCAAATTCAAATGCTCCTTATGGCAACACGTACAACTCTAGCTGGAGGAACCACCCAAACTTTGCATGGAAGCCAAGGCCAAACCCATATCACTCACCAGCCCAATTAAGCCAACAGAGTCAAGGTCAATCCTCAGTTGAGCAAGCACTCATAAGCCTTAGCAAGGTTATGGGTGACTTTGTGAGTGAGCAAAAATCCATCAACTCTCAACTAAATCAAAAGATTGACAACGTAGAGAGTACAGTGAACAAGAAGATAGATGGGATGCATAATGAATTGTCTCAGAAAATTGACAACATCCAATATTCCATCTCAAGGCTCACAAATTTGAACACTATCAATGAGAAAGGGAAGTTTCCCTCTCAGCCTCACCAAAATCCTAAGGGGATACATGAAGTGGAATCCAAAGATGAGGATTCTTCAACGGTGAGGAACGTGCAAGCTATTATCACTTTGAGAAGTGGTAAGGAAGTGCATCAGCTGGAGCATGATCAGAGGAAAGCCAAAGAAGACAAGGCTGATAGAAAAGAAGAAAAAAACAAAGAACAAAAGGGATAGGAAGTTCAGATGAAAGAAAGCATCATTCTAGCATGGATGAGGAACCTCAAATCCTTTTAAAGGAAGGCATGATGAAGAAGCACATGCCTCCTCCATTTCCTCAAGCCTTGCGTGGGAAGAAACCAATCAAGAATGCTTCTGAGATTCTTGATGTGCTAAGACAAGTGAAGGTGAATATTCCTTTACTTGATATGATCAAGCAAGTACCCACATATGCAAAGTTTTTGAAGGACTTGTGCACTGTGAAAAGAGGACTCAATGTTACAAAGCAAGCCTTCCTAACCGAGCAAGTGAGTGCTATAATCCAATGCAAGTCTCCAATCAAATACAAGGATCCGGGGTGTCCTACAATCTCAGTCAATATTGGAGGAACCCAAGTGGAGAAGGCATTGCTTGATTTGGGGGCAAGTGTTAACTTGCTTGCATACTCTGTATACAAGGAGTTGGGGTTGGGAGAACTCAAGCCAACATCGATCACCCTATCCTTAGTTGACCGATCAGTGAAAATCCCTAGGAGGGTAATAGAGGATGTATTGGTTCAAGTTGACAAATTCTACTATCCATTAGATTTGTGGTGCTTGATACGGATCCCATTGTCAAAGGGATCAACTATGTTCCAATCATCCTTGGAAGACCATTCCTTGCAACATCCAATGCAATCATCAATTGTAGGAATGGGGTCATGCAACTCACTTTTGGGAATATGACATTGGAACTCAACATCTTCCATCTATGTCAAAAGCACATCCATCCTGAAGAAGATGAGGGCCCAGAAGAAGTGTGTATGATAGATACCCTGGTGGAGGAGCATTGTAATCAGAGTATGCTTGATCAGTTTGAAGAGAATCCAGATGAAAGCCATGAAGATCTTGATGATGGGTTAGCTGAACCCATGGGAATGAATGTCGTTATGTCAAACTGGAGACAAAAGCCAGTGATCCTCCCTTTGTTCAAGGATGAGGAAGAGATGAAAGAAGCTAAGGATGCAATCCTTAAGCTTGAATTGAAGACCCTTCCTGCCGAGTTGAAGTATGCTTACTTGGAGGAAGGCAATAAAGTCCCGGTGGTAATTTCTTCTTCTTTAACCGTTTCACAAGAGGACAATCTTCTAAGAATCCTTAGAAAGCACAAGAAGGCCATCGGATGGCAAATTTCTGATTTGAAGGGGATAAGCCCATTGATTTGCACGTACCATATTTATATGGAGGAGAGAGCTAAGCCAACTCATCAGCCACAGAGGAGATTGAATCCTCATATGCAAGAGGTAGTAAGGGCTGAAGTGTTGAAGCTTCTTCAAGCGGGCATCATTTACCCCATTTCAGATAGCACTTGGGTGAGTCCAACCCAAGTTGTTCCAAAGAAGTCTGGGATAACCATAGTCAAGGGGGAAAATGGAGATGAAGTGTCCACACGCCTCACAAGCTGGTTGGAGGGTGTGCATTGACTACGAGGAAGTTGAACACGAGAACGAGAAAGGATCACTTCTCTTTACCTTTCATGGATCAAGTCCTTGAGAGAGTATCCGGGCATCCTTTTTATTGCTTCTTGGATGGGTATTCGGGTATTTTCAAATAGAGATTGACGTGGAGGACCAGGAGAAGACTACCTTCACTTGTCCATTCGGCACCTATGCTTATAGGCAGATGCCTTTTGGATTATGCAACGCTCCTGCTACCTTCCAAAGATGCATGCTTAGCATCTTCAGTGACATGGTTGAAGCGAATCATGGAAGTCTTCATGGATGACATAACTGTGTATGGGACTTCTTTTGAGGATTGTTTGTCACATCTTGAAGATGTTTTGAAAAGATGCACAGAGAAAAACCTCGTACTCAATTGGGAGAAGTGCCATTTTATGGTAAATCAAGGTATTGTTCTTGGGCACGTAATCTCAAAGGTATAGAGGTAGATAGAGCTAAGGTGGAACTAATTGTGAAGTTGCCACTTCCCACCAATGTAAAAGGAATAAGGCAATTCCTTGGGCATGCCGGGTTCTATAGGAGGTTTATAAAGGATTTTTCCAAGATTGCCAAACCTCTTTGTGAATTATTAGTGAAGGATGCCAAGTTTGAGTGGGATGATAAATGTCAAAGGAGTTTTGAGCTTCTTAAGCAATTCTTGACATCAGCGCCCATTGTGAGAGCACCAAATTGGGAGTTGTCATTTAAAGTGATGTGTGACTCAAGTGATTATGTCATTGGGGCTGTTTTGGGACAAATAGAAGATGGTAAACCTTATGTGATCTACTATGCAAGCAAGTCTTTGAATGATGCTCAAAGGAATTACACCACCATTGAGAAGGAATTACTTGTTGTGGTGTATGCTTTGGATAAGTTCAGAGCTTATTTGATAGGGTCTTCCATTGTGGTATTCACGGATCATTCAGCTTTGAAGTATTTGCTAACCAAGCAAGATGCCAAGGCTAGGTTGATTAGGTGGATACTTTTGCTTCAAGAGTTCAATCTCCAGATCAGAGATAAGAAAGGTGTTGAGAATGTGGTAGCTGACCACTTGTCAAGGCTCAACATTGCTAATGACACCCATGGACTTCCCATAAATGATGATTTCCCTGAGGAATCCTTGATGCTTGTGGAGGAAGTGCCATGGTTTGCACACATTGCCAATTACTTGGTCACGGGAGAAATACCAAGTGAATGGAGCTCTCAGGACAAGAAAATTTTCTTTGCCAAAGTCCATGCATATTATTGGGAGGAGTCTTTTCTCTTCAAGTATTGTGCGGACCAAATTATAAGGAATTGTGTGCCTGAACAAGAAAAGCATGGGATCCTATCTCATTGCCATGGGAATGCATGTGGAGGCCACTTTGCCTCTCAAAAGACGGCAATGAGAGTTCTTCAATCGGGCTTTTGGTGGCCCTCACTTTTTAAGGATGCCCATGAGGTAAGTAAAGGATGTGATAAGTGCCAAAGACTAGGCAAGCTTTCAAGGAGAAACATGATGCCTTTGAACCCCATCTTGATAGTGGATCTTTTTTATGTTTGGGGCATAGACTTCATGGGACCTTTCCCTATGTCTTTTGGCCACTCCTACATCTTGGTAGGAGTTGATTATGTTTCAAAGTGGGTTGAAGCTATACCCTGTAGAACCAATGATCACAAAGTGGTTCTCAAGTTCCTAAAAGAAAACATCTTCTCGAGGTTTGGAGTGCCTAAGGCAATCATCAGTGATAGAGGCACTCACTTTTGCAACAAGCCCTTTGAAGCTCTTTTGGCCAAGTACGGAGTTAAGCATAAGGTAGCTACACCTTATCATCCTCAGACGAGTGGCCAAGTAGAGCTAGCCAACCGGGAAATTAAGAACATCTTAATGAAGGTGGTGAACACCAATAGGAAAGATTGGTCTGTTAAGCTCCTTGATTCCCTATGGGCGTATAGGACAGCTTATAAGACTATCCTTGGGATGTCACCGTACCGTCTTGTTTATGGCAAAGCTTGCCATCTTCCCGTTGAGATTGAGTTCAAGGCATGGTGGGCCATTAAAAAGCTCAACATGGATTTAACTAAGGCTGGGCTAAAGAGGAGTATGGATTTGAATGAGCTTGAGGAATTGAGAAATGATGTCTATCTCAACTCAAAAATAGCTAAGGAAAAGCTAAAGAGATGGCATGATCAGTTGGTGACCAAGAAAGAATTTTTCAAGGGACAAAGAGTCTTGCTATATGACTCTAAGCTTCACCTATTTCCGGGAAAGCTCAAATCAAGGTGGGTAGGGCCTTTTGTCATCCACCAAGTACACTCACATGGAGTAATTGAGTTACTCAACTCAAAAAGTGAAAAGGCCTTCAAGGTAAATGGGCAAAGACTCAAGCCCTACATTGAGCCATTTTCCCGTGACAAGGAGGTACTCATCCTCCATGACCCATCACATCCTTGAGAAAGTGTGGTAAGTTGATGAGCTTAGCATGAAAAGCTAAGTGCTCATCTCTTTTTGTTTTAATTTTAGTATTACATTCTTGTTTACTTTGCATTTTTAATACTTTTGCACATATTTTGTTTAGGTTTCTTAGTTTTGATTTTGATTTTTTTTTATGTTTTTAATGGAGCTTTGATGTCCAATAGCAGGTACGAAAGCTCACAAACTCACAAATGTGGAGAGAAAGGTGAAATAGGGGAGAAATATATCTAAGTCCAAGCTTAAAAACCCATTTCACAAGGTGAATTTCACCTTGCGAAATGCACATTTTGGCAAGATGGAAAATGCAATCTCTCAGGATTGCACTTTCGCAAGGAATAACCAGTGCGAAAATTTTCACAAGTCATTTTTCACCTTGCGAAATTGTTTTCAAAGCAAATATCAAAATGCAACCTCTCGAGATTGGTTTTTAAGGGGGGTAGCCAGTGCGAAAATTTGGCAAGGTGAATTTTCACCTTGCGAAATTTTTTTATCATGCTTACCAAGGATTTGATTCTTTTTAAATTCATTTTCAAACTTCAATTTTGTAGTTTTAACACTCCTCAGTTCATCCACGTACTTAGACAAAATTTTCAAAATTTTTTCATGGCCAAAAACCCTTTTTAAAGCCTTCTCATCTTCATTTTTCATGCATAAAACACTATTCACCTTGCTTTTCCTCTCTAGGCCGCGTGCTTCATTGTTCCAAGGTGAGTGATTTTTCATTTTTCTCCATTTTTGGCTCCTTAAATTGCTTGTTTGTGTCATTTCTATGTTTTAGGAACCATAAACATGTATTTTCATCCATTAAAACCATTTCAAAAATCCATTTTTTCAAATCAAAGACCCACATGGCCGGCCACCATTTTTGCAAAAATATCTATCTTGCAATGTGTTTTAGGCTCCCAAACTTACTCCATTGCATTTAGAATCATGTTTCCATTAAAACCATACCCTTTTTCTGAATTTTAAACCGTTAAAAATGAAAACTCAAATTCAAAGTAAGCATTGGAGAAGAAGATGAATAGTGCCTGTGAATAGTGCTGCGTGAATAGTGCCCATTGCCAAATTTAGCAACCACTATTCATGCCTTGCAAATTTTGCACTAGTTACCATTTCAACTGTATTTTTGACACTTTACCCTTACCCCTGGGATGCTCTATTTTTCGTGTTTTTCAGTTTTATTTCAATATTTATACCATGGCACGGACACGGGGGGCATCCTCTTCAACTAGTCAGCGTGGGGCCCACTCACAGAGAGGTGGTCATTCTACACCATCTTAGCCTGCCTAGACCCCAGTTCCCTCTACTCAGCACAGGTATGGGACCAGACAATCATCTGGGTCTTCCAGGGTACCAGTGCCACCCCCTGTGAGCAGTCCTCCACCTAAGAGGACTAGGATTTCAGGACCAGGCGAGTCCTTCAGAGCCCCTCCATCACCTCCAGCATCTACTATCCCAAGCTCTTCACACCTAGTAAAGGTCCTCAAGCGGCCCATGATAGCAGGGCCACCCCTCCCAGGCAACACGGATATCAGAGATAAGCCATTTCACGAGGAGATCTGTATGGAGCATGAGACTCTCCGCCTATTACCAGAGCTAGAGGAGTCATACCGCCTTCTGCAGAGGTACCACAATCAGCCATTTATGACTCCTAGGCCATTCTATTACCCTAGGGTAGTCTTAGATTTCTACCAGACTATGACTACTAAAGGCGTCCAGGACCCCATAGCCATTCATTTTGTGATTGATGGCCAGCATGGTATTTTAGAGGCCCGAGATATAGCCGCCTCTATGCATTTTCCACCTATCCCTGAGGACCTTGGTTCCTTCTGGCATTGGTCTCAGTATTCAGAGCCCGACATGGTGTCTACCTTATCAGGAGGTAGAGTCACTGGTAGGACCATTTTGAGGAGGGAGCTTCCTCCACGGATGTTGCTTATCGATTTGGTGCTCCGCACCAACCTTTTTCCACTCCAGCATGTTGTCCAGAGGAGAAGTGCTATCCTAGATGCGCTTTACCGCATCTCTGAGGGATTCTACTTTGGACCCCACCATCTAGTCATGGCTGCTCTTACCTATTTTGAAGAGAAGGTGCATAGGAAGCGCCTACGCAGAGCTGGTACTATTCCACTCTTATTTCCGAGGCTGATCTCTCAGGTCTTAGAGGATATGGGATACCCTTCTCAGCCCCACCTAGAGCGTCATCATCATTATCGAGAGCTCTTTACCAGTGAGAGTTGGACCTAGTTCTTAGATCGCTCACCCATGGACCAGGGTATCCCTAGACCATTAGCTCCCGGGCCTCCAGCTTCTCCAACGCCTCCCGAGTTTCCAGCAGCCTCAGCACCTACAGTACAGACATCACCAGAGCATGACCCACATAGCACAGAGCCTTCTTCTTCAGTACCTGCTCTAGTGACTTGCACTACTGATACTCCCACACCACTAGTCACTCTTGCTCTAGCCTATGCTGAGTCTTCAGTCGGGCCATCCATCACTGTCTCCGCTATAGAGTTTAGAGCTCTCATGTCGTCCTTTCACTCATTAAGCGCCTCTTAGGCCACCTTAGTCCGTGAGATGCAGGCCATCAGACGACAGATGGATACCTTACAGACACATCAGGCTCAGCATACAGCTATCTTGGACCAGCACTCCGCCATGCTCTCTCAGATCCACCATCACCTGGGCATATCACCTCCTCCACCTCAGGAACCACATCCATGATTAAATATTTCTATCTCCATTTTGTATATGTTTTTTGTATATGTTACATGTTTTATATTCTAAGATTGTATGTACCTCATGCTTATATCTTGTACTCAACTCTCTCAGTTTATATAAGCATCATTTTTTGTATATTATTTCCTCTCTCATGTTTCTTATGGTTTTTGAATCATGTGGATGCACTCACACGCCTTGAATACCACATCACCATAAGCTATATCATTCCTTCCTCGTCTTTTTCGATAGAAACATTGGGTACAATGTTCATCTCGGTTGGGGGGAGAGTTGAGGAAGTAAGTATTTCCTATTTTAGTTAGTTATTTTGTTGATTTAGTAGTTTTTGACCTTTTTCAAAAAAATTTGTTTCATTCTCTATGGTTGTTAAAGATAATTTCTCAAAATAAAATAGGATAAGTCGAGTTTTAACTTAATTACTTAAGTCTTAGAGTTTGTTTTATGCTTTCAAAGTTGATAATCAATTGAAGCCCTCTTTGATTTCGAACTTATTTCTTCCATTTCAAGCTTTACACACACCGTGCACATTAGATCCCGGATATATGATGTAAAACTTTCTCACCCTCTAAGCTTAGGAAAATTTTGACTTGGTTCATTACTTAACCTCTTTTTAATAGTGTTGGGACACCTCAAAAAGACCAATGAGTCTTAAGAAAAAAAAAAGAAAAAAAAAAGAGAAAAAAAAAAAAAAATAAAAATAAGCTTCTATTCTTTCCTTGAAACCTAAGCATGATCCGAAGGGGTGGCGAAAGCCTTTAAAACCCGATGCCCTAAACCTTGATTGGTTGGGAGTCATTGATCCTCTGCTTGCTACATAGGTGAATTGGTTAAGTTTAGTGAGTAAAAAGAATTGTGAATAAGAAGGTGCGTTCCTAGCCCATTAAGAGTTGGTTAATTTTGCCAATGTTCGAGAAAAGCTTAGGTTGGGGGGAGAGGATAGTTGTACATACTATATCCGGAAGCTAATCTCATTAACACTTAGCTCATTATGGAAGAGTTTGATCCGGAACCTTGAGAGTAAAGATTCTTTCGATACTTAATTGCATAATCTCCACTCTTTGTACTTTTTGTTTAGGTTTTAGCTTTGACAACTCCTATTGCATTTTGAATCTTCATATCTTTAGTTCACCATGTGAGATGTGTTTTGATATCAGTCATGCCACTCAATTATTTTTTGGAGTGATTTGCATGACCTCTTTTATGTATATTATTATGTTTGCTTAGTTTTTATCTCCTCCATTGCTAAGGGACTAGCAATGAGTCGGTTGGAGGGTGTGATTACTACTGAAAAGTGCTATTTTGTAGACCTAATTATAAGGGTTTTAAGCACCTTTGAGTAGTAATCATACTCATTTAACCTAATTAACTCATTAAGTTCCTTAGTAATTAGTTCTAACCATTTTTAGTGGCAAGTTTATATGTTTTTCATCAGCTTATGAACCAATTCAAGCATGCCAATTTATGGAGGAGCTACTTGGGCAAGTTAAGCAAGGATTTTGGACGTTTACAGGCTTGAATTTCAAGTGGAAACACGAGCACAAGCAATGGGAACACCATTTCGCAAAGGGAGGCAATTCACTTGCCAAAAGAACCAATTTCGCAAGGAGAATTTCACCTTGCCAAATTTTCGCATAGGGATTTTCCTCATGGTGCGAAATTTGGCAATTTCGCACCATGAAGAAACCACCTTGCGAAATTTCACAAGGTGGAATTAGGCACCTTGCGAAAAAACCAAATTTCGCAAGGTGGCTTTTCACCTTGCGAAATTTGGACCCTTCATCTTCCCCCCTTGCGAAATGCCTTTGAAATCCCCTGTTTTGAGACGCTATTGATGATATTCCACTACCGGTTCTCCAAGATATTTTGCTTGATTTTTAGCTTTGTAAATACCTATTTTACCCTTGTAATCAACTAATGAAAAGGTTGCTTTTGTAATAGCTCTTGTAATTTAGCTTTTTATTGTCTTTAAATAGAGGTGAAGAGCCTCAAACAAAGAAATCTTGTAATCTTGTAAGCTGTTATAAGTTATAAGAGCATTTTTGTTCATACGTTTCTTTTCTCTTTTCTTTCTCATTTTCTTAGTAGCCAAACATCCTTGGAGGATGAAATCCCCAAGGATGAGAGGCTAAAACCTTTTAGTTTCTTGAAGTAATGGATGTCATGTGAAGCTCCCGTGTCAGGATGGAGATTTCCAAGCCATTAATGTAAGTAGCTGAGCGTCATAAATGTTTTCATTCAAAGCAAAGCTTTTAATCCCTCTGACTTGCTTTGAATGGCCAATACTTGATAACCTTTTGGTCTCAGTGGATTCTTATTGTTAGATCCACTGACGTTCATTAGTTATCTCCTACGAGCCATTGTATTGCAAGTCGAGGAGATGACCTATATCATTAAAAGAGCATTTATGAGGTTCAGCTACCCTTTTTGTAAGTTTTCAAGAACTAAAACTCAGTTGTTAAACTCATACCGGTTCGGAAAGTAAGCATCACCTTAGTTGCTTCCCCAACTCGAGGTGAAAAGTTCCAAAATCTCCATTTTTACATAGTGAGTTAAGCATGGCTATCCAAAGCTTTGAGAAACTTCTTTTTCCATCTTTTAACCTATTTTCATGTTAGTTTAGTTTACAACACCTTCATCTTTTTATGTTTTCATCTTAACCTAATTTTTATTAAAAAAAGTTCACTCCATCCTCCGAACTTCACCAGTTAAAGTAAAAACCCTTCCCAGTGTTCGATCCTAAAGCCACTATGCTATAGTAGCTTTGCTACTTTAGTGTAAGGACCTTAGGTATAAATTTTGTTGATACCCTTACATGCCAAGCTACCAAGAGTCGGGTTATCATCACTCTACCCTGGGCTTACCCCTGCAGGTTTCCAATTTGCATGGCTACCTTTGGCATGCAATCTTTGTATCCACGTGTCATCTTTTGTTATTTCTTCATCTTTGATTTTAAAATAATTTCCCAAACTCCTATTTTCAAATAATTCTTGAAATTCTAGTTTCCAAATTATTCAACTCTTCAATTTTTCATCCTTAGAATTTTTTAGGTCCTATAAACATCATTTTTAATCAAATTTGTTGCCATTTTCTCTTCGGCAAGTGTTTTTCACATTTTCCTTGATTTTTAAATGTTTTAAAATAAGCGCGGATAAATTTCATAATTTTAAATAATGGAATTCATGGAATTAATTTGTGCGAAAATAAATCGGGCTTTGGTGGGGCCCAACATATGAGATTTTCCCGTGGATTGATGGATTGCTATGCTTGATTGACTTGCCCTACACTGTAACATGCATGTGATCATTCTGTGTTCGTTTACTAACCTTTATTTTTCATGAAACAATCAGCTCATTACTTAGGTACACTATTTGCCTTTCTTGTTCATCCGATTATTTTTTAGATTGATATTCTTTTGGTATTCATGTTTGATCAATTAATTGTCACACTTTAACTTAATTAGTAGAGACCTAATTCTTAGGGCTTAGAGGGGTGCTACGATCTATCACCGTACTTTCCTAATAGGTAACCCAACCCCTAGACCCAGACTCGGTTTTTTTCATAAACCCATTTTTCCTTTAGGAGTCATACTTAGGGTTTTTCTTTCTTATTTTGTTTTTCCCTTTAAAAATAAAACAAAAATAAGTAGCGACTCCAAAAACTTTTCAAAAAAATCACTTTTCTTTTAAAATAAAAAGCGAGTTCATGTCATTTAAGTGGAAAATGCATCTGTGCGCCAAATACGGGGTCCACAAAATGGAAACTCCACTAGGGATCACTAGAGGGTCAAGCTTGAACTTAGGTTGAGGCAATTGTGGCGTCTGATTGGTCGATCAATGGGTACCCACCTCTCTTTGTGTTTTTGTTTGCTTGACTATTGATTGCACATTGAAAGTTCTTGATATCATTATCCTTGATGCATGCTTGGTTATTGTATTCGTTTGAGGCATTGGCATGTTGATTATATTGATTGATCATTTCGTCTATCCTCAGATATTGACTCTCCTTGTTGTATGATTAGTCTGCTCATCTTGACTTGTATATTCTCAGTGTTGCTCATCTTTTTCATCTTTATATCTTGATTCTTTCTGTTATATACCATCTTGATCATCTCTGAGCATGCCATTTATTCTTGTTAGATATGCATCATGATTATCATATTTCTTACTTAGCTTGTTTGTAGATTTGGATGATATACATGTGCTTTGCATGATTGTCTATTGCATGACTTCTCTCTTTCCGTGTGATTGCATGAGTTGCTTGTCTATGTGTGATTGCATGACAGTTAGTAGGTCTCTTCCCCATGTCACTTAGTGGGGCAGCTCAAAGATGGTTTGCCTCAGTTGAGCCTTCAAGACTTCGCACCTAGAAGGATGTGGCTCATGAGTTCTTAACTCAGTTCGCTTTGAATGCCAACATTGATGTATCTAGATGAGGGTTGGAGGCCACCAGACAGAGGCCAGACGAGTCCATTTCTTCATTTATCAGTCGTTGGAGGGCAAAAATGTCTGGTATGATAAACCGACCTAAGGAGCAAGATCAGATTGATATGGATCTTCGGAACCTGTAATCGAGGTTTGCTAGGTGCCTTGTGGGCATTCCATTTCAGGATCTTAAGAGTCGGGTTCATGCAACTTTTAGTATTGAGGAGGTCATTGCTCAAGAATTATGGACAAATACTGTTCATTTCCCTGACAGTAAGGGGAAGAAGTTGGTTGGATCATCTAGTAGATCCAGAGAGGTTGGCGTTATTATCTATCAACATCAGAGGCGCACATATCACTCACCTTACAGGACTCCTATAGTTAGAGCTCATTTCTCTCATCCACAGTATCGATATCAACTGGTTTATGTTCAGCAGCCTTACATTACTCAGACTAGCATGCAGTCGCGACCACCATATTCAAGAGCCACTACTCCTCCGTCACCTAGACCATATACACAGAGGCCTGCGAGACAGTTCACTCCATTGGGCATGACTTTGACTAGAGCTTTTGAGAAGCTTAGAGACACTGGTTTGATCGTTCCTTTGGTGCCATGCCCTTTGCCACATCCTATTCCTTCTCACTTCCTCTTACATGAGCATTGCTTATATCATCATATTCAGGGACATGATACTAAGCGTTGTGCGACACTCCATCATGCGATACAGGACTTGATTGATTCAGGGTTGGTCAACTTGTTTGGGCCAAGTGTGACCACCAATTCCCTACTTACACATTCTACACATGTAGTTCCTCCTTCTAGTCTTCAGTAGATTGATTTGGATATTGATGGTACTGATGGTCATATGGTATTTTGGGATATTCCAAGTTGAGGACTTGGTTCAGTCGACATGAGTACATCATTTTGCAACAGTTCAACTCAGAGCGTATTTCATTTTGATTATGGTTGTCATCAGAGTCATTTCAATTTTATCGAGTCCAGTTTTTAGTACATCAAAGTTTTTATTTTTATTTTTTTTAGTCTAGTTTGGTTCAAAGTCATTGTTTATAGTTCATGTTGAGAGTCCAGTTCGTTTATAGTCCTTTATCATTTCACACATGGTGTACTCATTGGTTCATTTAGTGATATGATCTTTTATTCTGAGTATGTGTCATTTTCTTTCTCATGAGTATGCTTTACATATCTTGTGTCGATGTGTGTTATGCTTTCGATATGAGACATCTTTTCACTTATACATTGTGATCACTACGACCTGACATATCATGGAGGATATTGAGCCTATTGACCTAATATTAGGAGATCGACCTAAGGAGTTCGAGACTGTGACCCATTCCACCTTTTGATCAGAGCAGTACCATATCCATGTCCATACCCTAACTTTGTAGACTTGATGACCTACCCATTTTGAGCTTGACATAACACCACCCTTTGGTACCACTATACGACTTTACTATTCTTATTCACCTTTGTACACTACAATACCATTGCCTATTCTTTCCATCATTTCCTTAATTTGACCAGGTACAGTCCGAGATGGTTAGACCTAAGGTGACCTTTGTGTTATGATAGATGGATCATGATGAGAGAGTGGTTTGACTGCTTGATGATGTCGTTGAGGCAGAGGGGTCGTCATGGAGCATCTAGATTTGAGTCATTGCACATGACTTTAGAGAGTTGGGATGACTAGAGATGGTGATTTTATGAGGGTCTTATGATGATAGAGTGAGGTGATTGTCAAAGGACATTGATGATTATCACAGAGCATCAGTGGGATCTTTCACGCGATTTTAGAGGACTCACCATGACTATGTTGGATGGATGTCAGTCTTTGGTATTAACCATGTGAGATCTTGAAAGCATGATGTTCGAGGTAGTGGTCAAATGATGGGTGGCCATCATTTCAGGAGCTTATTTACCATGTCACCCTCGCATATAGAGTCACCCGTTGCTAGCCCTTTGAGCCTCACATGAGCACCATAGCCTTTTATTTCATCACCTCATTTATCTATTACACCAGGTTGGGGACCTTATAGTGCTTGCATGCTTTGATTAGATACGTCATGAGTTCTAGACCTGACATACATATTTAGGCCTCATCCATCACTCTTCATTGTGATATTTTCCACTTTGACATCATCTCATCACTTTTTTCGGCATCACATATCACCACTTGTGATATTCGTTCTTTGTCTTTTCTCTCTTCATCGTTTACTTGGCATCATCCTTGTTTCACCTTGAGTGGTGGTTTTTCACACGTCATTGCATGGAGGATTGTCACATTTTTCCCCTCATTCACCTCATGGGCAGTGGTTCAGAGATCTTAGTTTGAGAGGTTGTTTTGTTAGTGATGATTCATGTTACATCCGTAAGTGGAGAGGGTTTGATCATTTGGGTATGTATTTTCATGGGAGGTCATTCATTATTGATCAGAGTATGCGCAAAAAAAAATTTTTTTTAAAAACACATTCTTCATTGTATCATTCTCCATTGAGCACATGTATGGATGTGCTAGTTTGCTTCATTGAGTTTATGTGTTAGAGAGACTTCGTATGGGAGCTTATTTCTGAGATTCTATCTTAGTATATATTTTGGGTGAGAGTATGAGAGAAACGAACAACTTTCTTTAGGATTTCTGGATCCTTACCCTATTCGTCATTACATCCATTTTTATGTGACTTATCTCCATGTTTTGATGTAGGTTGACCATTACTCATTTTTCTATCTCTTTGCCTTCTACTAACTTTATTTTATTCCTCCATTTCACTCTACCTCATCTGTTTCTTTCTTTTCTCATCCTACTTGATGTTTGACTTGGGTTCAGCTTCCACACTTTATTATTGCTTATTCAATATGTCCATTCCTTTATCATCACTTTTAGTGTGGGGATCCTTAGGTTTGCGACTCATGATGGTTTTTTTACCCATTGCATCTCATGCATGAGGGGAATGGGGATTATATCATTGGGATTATTGAGCCTAGTTTCCGTTCATTTCTTTCACCCTATTACCTTAGCCTACATTACGTCTCATGTCTTAAGACCACCCTGAGACCATGACTTCACACATTATGAATGAAAACTCACACATAGGCAATACTCGAGATTGGTTGGACATTATTTCTTAGAGCGTGATGGATGGGGAGTCGGGGTGATAGATTACACCGAGGCATACCCCTCTTACCAGTAATGGATTTTCGGAGGTGATGTGTTCTAAACTGGGGCATACCCCGCCCATCAACAACAGTTTCTTTTGGAATGATGCCTTGCACTGGGGCATAGTCAGTTTTCACTTGGGTGATGATGGATTAGGAGTTGCGAGATGACCCTACACTAGGGCATAGCCATTTCAAAGAGCACTTTTATTGGAGATACAGTCACTCTACTCGATATTCTACATTGGGACACACTCCACTCATCGATGGTTGATTTTTGAGATGATGGTTTATTTTGAGACACAGTTGCTCCAGAGATTATACATGGTAGATATAGCCACTCTATTCTTTTTTGTAGAGCACGGGATGATTAAGGTCTGTTGAGATTATATTGGTGTATTCATTTTCAGCATTAAGAGATGAGATTGACCTTATTATGATGACACATATTGAGACGTAGCCCTCTCATTGCGATGGACTTTGATTTATCTTGGAGCATAGTCGCTTCAGATGGTTTATACTGGGGCATAGCCATTTCATTCACATTTATAAAGCCCAATGATTCTGATTCATATGGATTTTGTTGAAATGTTTCCATTTTTAACACCACAAGTAGAGATTGATTGATTTATTGACGTCTACTAAGCATAGTCCTCTTCAGCAGTTCTTGACTCGGATACACTACTTTATATTGGGGCATAGCCAGGATGGAGAGCATTTTTCATTGGAACATAGCCACCCTATTGGATCATTTACACTGGGGCATATCCATCTTTTGGAGGGAGATCAAATTGATTCTTTACGTTGGAGCATCTGACGAGTGATATGGAGATTATTGGATTATTTCATGTTGTCCTCATTGCATACTTAGGCATAGACACCTTGTTAGATGTTTCGACATTGAGACTTGACTTTCTGTTTATGATTGCTGCTTTTGATGGACTATGGAGCTATTGACACTTTGAGTTTAGTCTTCTCGGCATACTTGGATGATCTTGGATACCTGCCTACCTTTCATTTCGTACTCAAACGTTTCACCCTTAATACTTTCATGCTTTCTATCTTACCTGAGCTTGATCATTACCTTCTTTTATCCCACACATCTCACCATGACACATGACCTCACACCTTCTCTCGATTAGGAGAAGATGTAGATCAATCCTCGATTTCCTTGGTTGTGCTTTCATGCATCTTGTAGACTTTAAGTTCAACATCTTCCATGATGGCAAAGCTTGAAAGATTGTTGATTTATTAGTGATGATGCTTTCATTTTGATAGTTGGCATGTTGAGTGTTGATTTGTTTGCTCTTTGCATTTTGAGCACTAGTCATCATTGTTTTTATTCATCAGTTAGTTTCGTTTTGTTAGCATGGTATCATGATACATGGTCCTATTTTGCATTACCTATTTAAGGTTGGACATTTTCATTACATGATGGATGAGCATATTTCTGAGTATAGTAGTTTTGAGGCATTTTGTATCCATGTTTATTCACCGTTACATGCTAGGGTCTACCCCCTTCTCCGAGAACACCAGAACTTTCAATAGACTTTCATTCACCTTTTGATCTAGTTTTTTACCCTTGCGAGTTGCATACTATGGCATACCCTCCTTCCCTAGGATCATCGGACCCTTCACAGGCTTCAATAACTTTTGACCTAATTATCGATCCTTATGAGTTGTCATACTGGGGCATATCCCCTCTTGTTGAGTTTGCTTGCATCGTTATCTTAGTTATCCTCTGACTTTGAGCCACTTGATTAGATCATTCTTCTTGTCAGTTCAGCTTGAGTTATTTAGGACCGCACCTATATCAATCGGTCATTCATCTTGTTAGTTTAGTTCGAGTTTTGGGGTCACACCTATATCGATCGATCATCTTCCTGTCAGTTTGAGTTTGAGTTTTTAAGATCGTACCTATATCGATCTATCATTTTTCATGTCAATATGAGGTTGAGTTTTTTTCGAGACCGCACCTATATTGGTCGGTCATTCATCTTGTTAGTTCAGTTTTTAGGACTGCACCTATATCGATCGATCATTGTCTCGTCAGTTTGAGTTTGAGTCCTCAGGATCGTAACTATATCACTCGATTATCTTCCGTGTCAGTTTGTGTTTTCAAGGCCGCACCTATATCGATCGGCCATCTTTCCATCAGTTCAGTTCAATTGAGTTTTTCGGGACCGCACCTATATTGATTGATCATTCATTGTCTTATCAGTTCAGTTTGAGTCAGGGTCGCACCTATATCGATCGGTCATCTTCCCATCAGTTTGGTTCTATTGAGGTTTTTAAGACCACACCTATATCGATCGATCATTTATTTGTCTTATCCGTTTGAGTTTGAGTTTTTAGGGCCGCACATATATCGATCGGCCATCTTCCTGTCGGTTTGTATTCAGTTTGAGTTTTTGGGACCGCACCTATATCAATCGATCATTGATCTTGTCAATTTAGTTAGAGTTTTAGGACCACACCTATATTGGTCAGTCATCGTCTTGTCAATTTGAGTTTGAGTTTTCGGGATCAAACCTATATCGATCAGTCATTCATCTTGTCACTATTAGTTTGACTTTTTGAGACCGCACCTATATCGATCGATCATTTTTCATGTTAGTATGAGGTTGAGTTTTCGGGACTGCACCTATATCGATCGATCATCGTCTTGTCAGTTCAGTTTGACTTTTTCGGGACCGCATCTATATTGATCGGTCATCATCTTATCAGTTTGAGTTTGAGTTTTCAGGACCCACCTATATTGATTGGTCATTCATTTTTTCACTTCAGTTTGAGTTTTTTGGGACCACACCTATATCGATCGGTCATTGTCTTGTCAGTTTGAGTTTGAGTTTTTCGGGACCACACCTATATCGATCGGTCATTCATCCTATCAATTCTGCTTGAGTTTTGGGGGCATACCTATATAAATTGGTCATTCCTCATGTCAGCTTGTGTTTAGTTTGAGTTGGGATCGCACCTATATTGATCGATCATTGTGCATGTTAGTTTGAGTTTGAGTTTTTAAGACCGCACCTATATCGATCGGTCATTCATCTTATCAGTTCAGTTTTCGAGTTGGGGTCGCACCTATATCGATCGGTCATTCATCTTGTCAGTATGAGTTTGAGTTTTTTGGACCGCACCTATATCGATCAATCATCTTCATGTAAGTTCCGTGTTAGTTTGAGTTTCAGGACCGCACCTATATCGATCGGTCAATTTTGCTTAAGTTTAGGGATCACACCTATATCGATCAGTCATTCCTCCTATCAGCTTATGTTTAGTTTAAGTTGGGATCGCACCTATATTGATCAGTCATTGTGCATGTTAATTTGAGTTTGAGTTTTTTTGGATCGCACCTATATCAATCGGTCATTCATCTTGTCAGTTTGTATTCAGTTCGAGTTGAGACCGCACCTATATCAATCGGTCGTTCATCTTATTAGTTCGATTTGAGTTTTTGAGACCACACCTATATCGGTCGGTCATCTTCATGCCAGTTCCATGTCAGTTTGAGTTTCAGGACAGCACCTATATCGATCAACCATTGTCTTGTCAATTGAGTTGAGTCTGTTCGGCCTTGAGCCACACTTTATCCTTCCTTTGAGTTTGCGACACATATTTCGGTCATATTGTTAGGCACCCTACGCTTAGCATTCTTATATAGTACACATTTAGTTGTTCTCTTCGAGTGCATTCTTTCATGTACTCCAAGGTAGTTCGACCGTTACTTATCTTTGACATTGATCTTCGAGTCACTTTTGGAAACGTCGTAGAGGGAGTCTAGATCTTTAGTACAGCTTTTGAGGCACTTTGAGATATGTCTTTCTTTAAGGATTAGGGCCCTTGTGTTCATTTGTTGGCCTGAGCGAGTTCGTATTTTACTACTGTCCCTTTGAGGGTCTCTTTTGTTCTTTGGTAGAGTTCACTTCATTCCACTCACTATTCACACTTTCTTTTCACTCTAGTGTTCATATTCCATACACTCTTGAGTTCTACCGAAGAGGGGCATATTTGTAGACCCCCATTTTATGGGTTATTTTGAAGCTGCTAATTTTGCCATGTGGAGGAACCTTGGAGATCCACGTGTCATATTTAGAGAGGCCATTGGGGAATCATAGTAGTGGGTTGAAGGTGCAATGAGAAAACGACACGTGTGATGGAATATTCAGAAACGGTTTTGAAGATTTGAGGGTTGCAGGCTGTTACAGAGAGGAGCGGGGGTTGCTTAAGTAGGGGGTGTGGTTGTTGCTTAAGGGAGATAGCTTGGGCAGGAAGGAAAATTAGCTGGGGGAGATGAGAGGGAGAAGCCTTGAGAGAAATGGAGATGAGCGGATGCATTTTTTTACAGAGAAGAAAGGTTTTCTAGAGTAAGTTGCATATGGTCTGGAGCAGAAAGAATGAAGTAGAGCAGCTTGATACCCAACTAATCTCACTGGAGGGGAGCCTTTTCAAGTATGTTTGCTAGACCACATATTGATTGTTGATGATATTCTTTGGGTTGTTGTGACTATGTTATAATAAGTCCATGCCTCATTCTTTATGTGGAATTTGTTTAAGAGTGATTTAGTTCCTTTTAGCTTTCCTTTTGGATGTATGAGACTTATCTTTGATCTTATTTCCACTCGGGTTTTCCCACCCATACATAAGTCCATCAACTTCAATATGAGGAAGGGTTCGGTTCAATGTTTTCTTTGGTTCATTTGATGCTCCATTTTTATGCTTGCTCCCCTACTATTTACTCTCTGTTCCCGGTGACTATTTGTATCCCTGAGGAGAAGGGCTTTGCTGTTGTGATCATGATGAACACTGAGGGGAGTAAGATTCACATGGGGGAACTTGGTGGTGCTCCGTCGGCCAAAGCAGAGGATGGTGAGTCATGGATCTTTAGTGTCCAAGCTTTTGATTCACCTCACCCGGAACGCACTATCAACATCAACTATGATGGTTTTGCCGAAGATGTGAAAGTTGGTGATGAACTCCTTGTGGATAGTGGAATGGTGAGGTTTTATGTGATTGAGAAGATTGGTCCAGATGTTAAGTGTCGGTGTACTAATCCTGGACTACTGCTACCAAGGGTTAATTTAATGTTCTGGCGGGATGGGAGTTTGGTGTGAGAACGCAATGCCATGCTCCCCATAATTTCTTCTAAGGATTAGTTGGACATAGATTTTAGGATTGCAAAGGATGTTGATTTTATTGCAATATCATTTTTCAAGTCTGTTGAAGGGATTAAGCATCTCAAAAGCTATATTGCTGCAAGATCTTGTGATAATGACATTGTTGTTATTGCAAAAATAAGGAGCATTGACTCATTAAAGAACTTGGAAGAGATCACTCAAGCGTCAGATGGAGCTATGGTAGCCAAACGAGATTTGGGTGCTCAAATCCCATTAGAGTAGGTCCCATCTGCTCAACAAAAGATTGTTAAGTTGTGCAGGCATCTAAATAAACATGTCATTGTTGCCTCACAACTACTCGAATCCATGATTGAATATCCTACACCAACCTTCACACCTGCCTAACTCACCACCCCCATCTCTCTATATCCTTCATACCCACCAAATTCAATAACCATACCCATTTTCCCATCCTGTATACTCACAAAACTTATCATCATACCCATCGTCTTTCACTTATTTCCAACACCATACCCATCATAGTTAATTGGTCCCCATCTTTCATACCCACTGAACCTGATCACCACAATACCCCCACCCGCTCAGCTCATCACCTCTTAGACCACACCACCTAACTCACTTTGGGTTCACTTCCTTCACCTACCCATGCACATGAAGTGTCATGCACATGGCCACCTTCATCTCTCCATCAGTCATATGCACCAAATTTATCATTGAACCTACCATTTTCCTCATCCTCTTTGTTCACTCCTTGTAAGAGCACACTAATGTTATTGTGCTTCTTGACAATGAGGCCATCTATGATATTTGCAGGTGCCCCCTTGACACCGAGCGATCAACTTATACCAACCTTAACTACCTTGTTCCTCAGAAAAGAAACTGGGCGGCTCAGGTACAGATCCAGAATTCGAATATGATGATTCTGACAATGGAACCGTGAATGATTTCCTTTCCCGATTTGTCTGGATAATGCGTGGAAAGCTCATGGAAGTATACACTGACTGTAACAAGCAGACAATCGATGGGATGTTTTTTATCATTAGTCGCAAGGTTGTATCAGAGATGGAGAAGGGTGGCCTTGAGCAAATGCTTGGTGCAGCAATGGCCGCACCATCTTAGGGTTTTAATAAGGATTTATGGAAGACGGTTTGAAAGGTTAATAATTTGGTATTGGATGACATGAAGAAGGCAAGAAATGAGGAGAAAAATGAAGAGGGTTTACCTAAATACAGGAGCATGTTGGGTATTGTTGCTACTATTACTTTGGAAGAAGGTTTGGTAGCACTTTGGAATGGGCGAAATCAAGAAATATAGGTGTTGCGATATTACAGTTCTGGATCATACTAAACAGTCCTCATTATACACTGCTACAGGACCAGAAATCAAGAGAGTTGTGACACAAAGCAGAGGAAACAGGATGAAAGACCAAACTCAAAAGAATAATCTATCGTTCCTGCCAACATCACTCTACCCTGGGCTTACCCTTGCAAGTTTCCAATTTGCATGGCTACCTTTGGCACGCAATCTTTGTAGCCACGTGTCATCTCTTGTTCATCTTTGATTTTAAAATAATATCCCAAACTCCTATTTTCAAATAATTCTTGAAATTCTAGTTTCCAAATAATTTCAACTCTTCAATTTTTCATCCTTAGAATTTTTAGGTCCTAAAAACATCATTTTTAATCAAATTTATTGTCATTTTCTCTTCAACAAGTGTTTTTCACATTTTCCTTGATTTTTAAATGTTTTAAAATAAGCGCGAATAAATTTCATAATTTCAAATAATGGAATTCATGGTATTAATTTGTGCAAAAATAAATCGGGCTTTGGTGGGGCCCAACATACACTATAAGAAAAAAGGGTAATAATGACGTTTTTTAGGCGTCAATAAATGTATACGATGACGCTTCGCGAAAGCGTCCTTTTCGCCTCTGTCAAGGAATGGGTGCAGGCAACCATGTCGCTTCTAGACAATGTCATTGTTGATTGGTTTATATTAACACTTTAAAAAACGTCATTATTGATCTACCTATGTTAACACTTACACTAGCGCCAAGGAATGACCAAAATATCATTTGTCTATTTCGACACTAAAAAAAGTGTCATCTTATGTGGATAATAATATTGAAAATCCCCCTATTGAAGTGATATATTTTGTATGTCCTGTTATATATAATTTTGGCTGCATGATTATTTATAAAGTACCAAACAATAACTTCAATATTAATAACTACATCTTCCAAAAGAAATTGAATAGAATAATATAATGATAAAGAACTAATGTCTACATAGTTAATTAATACGCAAATTTGTAAATGTATCAAAATACTTACAAGCATATTTTCCAACTTCAACATATATAAAACAAGTACACATGTACCAAAAAACAAGGTCTCCAAATTCCTTATCAAAAATAATATTACAAGAAGAAGAAGAAGAAGCCAAAAGTATTTTTGTTGGTTGCATATTCACTCCTGAACTTGAAATCTCTTACCTGTATACATTTAAAAAAAAATTAATAGAAGAAACAAATATTAATGTTTAGTTAATATACATGCAATGAAAGTTAAATCTAAATCTATAAATGGTCCATGAAAGAAGTGCAAATGAGAATAACTTGGTATTTAATGAGATGTTATGCTTCAATGAAGATGAAAAATTGTTTAATTTGATACTTTTTTATAAAATATTAAAATACTTTTTTAGTTCATTATTAAGTTAGAGGAAACAAGTTAGGCTTTCAATGGTATAAATTCTACAATATGGAATGTAATATAATATTTTCTTATCTATGTCTAACATATCAAACTCATTTCTCATAAATAAATATATGAATATACCAATAGGTATGGTTTATAATTAGTTTCAATCATAAATCATCATATCTAGTAATATAAGACATTTAATATTAACCATTTGCAAATGCCTTAATTTCTTCTTAAAACTTTCCTATATTACCAAATTTAGTTAACTAATAACATTCCATAAGGAAAAAAAAGAGTATTAAACTAAAAATTAAAAGAGCATAACCAAGGCAATAGAAACCTACAAATCATTGGTTAAATGTCATAATAACAACCATTCTAAAACTTGCCTTTATTTTCAATTCCAAAATTATAACCCAAATATAATAATTAACCCTACACAAAAAAAAAAAGCTCTCTACCATCCCTCCATCCAACAACAACCTGTTGATGCAACAACAACCTTTCCAACAACAATAACTTCTCCATACAACAATAACAATTTCTCCATACAACAATAACAATTTCTCCATGTAACAACAACAACAACAATAACAATAACAATAACATTGATGATCGATGGTGATAATTATATTAGTAATAATTTGATTTGTTTAGTCCAAACATATAACAATAACAACTTCTCTATGCAACAACAACAATAATAATGACAACATTGATGATCATGATATAATAATTTGATTTATTGAGTTCACAAATTATATGCTTCTTCTCCATACAACAATAACAAAAATAACTTCTCCATGTAACAACATTGGTGATGATGTAATAATTTGATTTGTTATATTGAAATAGTTTATGTATAAAACTATTATATTCTATCACTATGGAGGAAAAAATTACTTATCTCATGAGATGAGAACTTATGAGAATCGTCAAAATGTGATCTACAACTCTTACTGGACTGAAATGAGGGCATCTGCATACATAAGATGGTAAATTAAAAAAATTAGTCCATTCAAGACTTCATTAATAATGAAAATCAAGCATTATAGATGTTAATTTATACCTTCAGGCATGGGTAAGAATCAATTGAGTTGCCAACATAACCCACTCAGATCGTACTTCATTAAGCTCAACTTCACTATACGATTTTTTTCCCTTTAAACTAATAATTAATTGTACATACATGATGATTAGTTAAGTTAACAAAAAATTACTAAAGTATAGAAACTAATAAAATTTATTAATGAGTATATACCTTTGTGGATAGAAGGCTTGGATCAACAATTATATCTTTCATGTATCTCATCACATAATAACCACACTCCACACTTCCTAGTTGTCTTGGGCACTATAGGCACACATATGAATTATGGTACCATAAAAACATTAATATCATGATGTTTTATGTCATTATTATCTAAGTGACAAAACATAAAACCATATTCAAATTTTAGGGTTGATATAAGTGGTCATATGATATATCTTACTCTAACCAAGTAACTTACCACTACTTTTACCCATGTTGGCTCCCTCTTTGATGATCTTTGTTTCTCTCGGTGGATGAATTCGTAGTGCCCTACATGGAAATGAAAATTAACATTTTAGATACTATGCACTATATTCAAGTATGGAAATGAAGACACTTACATGTTAACAATTTCCTTAAGATCATCACATGGTTGCTTTTGCATCGGATCAAGGTAGTACGTGAGTCATTGTCCTCATATCCAATGCCACCAAGACCCAGTGGAAACTACAATAGTACATTAGATATTATTTAGTAATTAGCATTGATTAAGCTATTTAACATTTTAAAAAAAACTTAATATTTTTCATAACTTACTCAGGGTTATATGGAATCAAAATGTAGTCAGCACGCTTTGCATGCATTAAACGATTTGCAATCAACCTTGACCTATTTTCCTTTGTTGTCTCACCCATTCCAGCTTTAGAGACTAAAGCTGGATTGATAAAAGCAAATCGTTCGATGAGCCTTGCATCACTTAGCTTTTTCTATAGGTGTCTGTTTAAATTCCACATACCTTGATAAGAAATGACCATTTTACTTTTATATATATATATATATATATATATATATATATATATGTAAATTAACACACATTAGCAAGTTATAAAATTATTTACCATATATAATATATGACACAATTAGTCGACACTTCCTTAAATGAAATTATCATATCCATGTCTTCTTTCATAAGGAAGGTCTTAAAACTCTCGCCAAATACATCATTTGGGACCTCTACACCTTGTGCTTTCCCCTCATTTAGCATGAGACCTACTAATGCATCAAAATTGTTAAAAGCAATATTCTATTTCAATCCACACAAATGATACAAGTTTTGAAATATTCCATTACCATATTTTGAGTAATATTTTTAAAGGGTTAATTTAATTCATTTCCCCTCAAGATTTGACTAAATATAATGGCACCCGATAATATGAAATTTGAAGAAGTCCATAAACTCTTCAAGTCTATAATTAGAAGTTCCTAGTAAGTTGTCACCCATACTAATGAAATTTCTTGAGTCAACATTAATCTCGAACCTTTTTGCTAAAGAGTATCAAGCTTAGTTGAGTGAAGTTTACAAATTTTGATTACTTCTATTTTCCAACGATTTCTCGCCATCCAAGCAGAGTTTAATATTGAGTAAGAAATTTGATTGCTTCATGGCATATAGTTTAGTACTTCAAATTTTATGGTTTAGACTGTTATTGTTGTTTTATATTAGATGTATTTAAAGAAACTGGTTGTATCTGAACCTATTTATGGTAAGGTGTATTCTAATTAGAAAATTAGAAAAGCATGAGAGTAGATCATGAAGACCATTATTAATACAGTAAGAATTCCTTTGTTTAGCTTTGCTACTATGGAATGAAACATATCCATGCAACAAAAACAAGATATTTTATGAATTTTAATAAAAATTTCTTCATAGTTTTGATTGGTATGAAAAAAATATCATGCAAATAAAAAAATAATAATAAAAGAGGGATATATATATATTTACATTAAAAAAATTAGAAAATTTTATAATAAAATTGAGACATATTTAAAGCACACAAATAAATATAATCCAACAAGTGGCATGCGGGTGGGCGATCCGGGCCATCTCAAACTCCAAAAATATGATCCAATTTGTCTCTACAAGGACCTTCAAATAAATTTAAATGAAAATGGGTTTCTAATATTTAAAGCCTTCACACAATAGCAGACCCCCTTCTTTTCTGCTTCACCTTTTTATCAATCGCTTGATTTGCTCTTTCTCTCTCTCTCTGCAAACAAAGTACAAACCAACCATGGAAGCTGTGGGAGACGCTCTTCTTTTCTCGCCGCCATCGGCCTCTTGTTTGACAAGTTGGCCTCCACCGATTTGCTCGACTTTGCACGCCAACAATGGGTGTACTCGATCTCAAGAAATGGGAGATAGAATTGTCGGATATTCGTGAAGAGCTTAATGACGCGGAGGACAAGCAGATCACGGATCGCTCTGTGAAAGAGTGGCTGGGCAATCTGAAAGATATGGCTTATGATATGGAGGACATCTTGGATGAGTTCGCCTACGAAGCTTATAAGTCAAGGAACATTAAGCTCATCTGGCCTTAGTATCAAAGTTGATTTTGGGTAATATCAAATATGAGACAAAATTCGAACTAGAAAACTTATAAGAATGTGACAAAGAAGAAGGAAGAACAGAAGGATATGATGGTGTAGAGAAATAAGAAGAAGAAAAGAATAGGGTGAATGAATTTATTTGAGGAGAATAGCAGATGACAAAGTTGATACCTGAGTCAAGAAGGGATGAAGAGCAATGGTGGAGATGATAGATGGAGGTCCGGCAAGAGTGCTAGGAGGCAAGGACTTAAAAACCTGGGTCAACGACGATGCCGCTAAGGACGATACACTGGCTGGGAATATCAATGTGCAGCAGACAACGAAGAGATGATGTTTCAATGGATGAGGAAATTTCAGCGAAGTGGAAGATGGTGTCGCAACCATGGCGAGAGGAGATTGAGAGAGGATGCAGCAGCTAGAACAATGACAAGCGGCGCAAGTTTAGAATCCTTTCAACGCACCAAATTTGTCCGATGAGTCTTTCAAAGACACACCAAGGAAATCAGCCACTGCCACTCTCCGCCTCTTCTTCCACGACTGCATGGTCGAAGGCTACGATGCCTCGGTCCTCATCTCCTCCAACTCCTTCAACACCGCCCAACCACGACGCCGACATCAGCCTCTCCCTCCCGTGCACGAGTTTTGCCTCTCCAGGTCATCGGTCATCGGTCATGACTTTGTAGGAGGGATGAGGTGGACCAAACAAGGCCTTCGGATGGGCCCAAATCCAGCCCACATCCAAGGTCCAAATTCCTATCCCCTAAAGTAAAATTTAAATTACTATTATTATTTACATTCTCAGAGAAGTTTCTTCTTTAAACCAAGCCCATATATTTTGGACCTGGTGCCTCCCCCAATCCTTGGCTGCCCAACAACTAAAACTCAAACCCAAGCCCACCAAAGAAAATTTTAAAACACGTCATGTCTTTGCCAGCTGTTCCCCTCTCAATACCATTTAAAAATCCTCCATTCTGAAGCTTTCTCAACTGCTGCAGCCGAACCTGTCTTCTCCTTGGTGTATGAACACGGCACGTCCATACCTACAGGCGGCAGAGACTACACCTCCTTTCCCACGCCCTTGTGTTGGTGCGTGAGCCACCCACCACATTACCCTCAACCTCCATCCCGATCACTACTGGCTGCTACATCTCCATGGCATTACGCAAAAACAAGGCGGCACTTCCCACCACAACTAAAAGGAGAAGCTGGAACTATACGTATTACATCTTGTAGCATACCATTCAACAAGAAGAACAAAAAATGCACTGTATTTATTTGGGATACCATTACCCTGATTTTCTCCTTCCAAAATAATTTTCCCATCTATGAAACAATAATATTAGATTTTTGGAACAATGAAAACCCTTCCATTTGTCTTCATTTGTACTAATCTATTCAAGTTTGAGGAAAAAGGCAATACTTGAGAAAGAGATTTACCTGTAACTATGATGCTCTGTTGGTAACCTCCCATGCATGGAAGTTAAACATGGCCATTCCAACGGATTAGGGCATTTTAGTGGTGGACTTTGCAAGAGGAATGGATTTTGGCAATTGATGTGGAGTCAAATGACTTTGCAAGGGGAATGGATTAGGGCATTTTAGTTTCTTCAGCTCTCACGAAATTGTGGAGGGAATGTCTGGCGGGTGAGTGTAGAAAGGGAAAAGCATTTAATTAATATATATTTAGAACATATATATATATATATATATATATATATATATATACTATTATTTAATGTCACCTAATATAAGCGCCATGAAATATCACGACTATGACACTGCTATAAAGTGTCATGGAATAACCAGTTATTCTTATAAATGCCACAGCAAGCAATGATACTTTAAATAAGCGGCATGAAATTAAAAAAACTAATATAAAAAATGACCCTTTTGAAAAAACGCCATTGTATATCCAAATATAATGATACTTTATGAAAGCGCCAAGGATTAAAGCGTCATAATTTTCTATTTTTGTAGTAGTGATATGAGATTTTCCCATTGATTGATGGATTGCTATGCTTGATTGACTTGCCCCACTCTATAACATGCATGTGATTATTCTATGTTCGTTTACTAACCTTTATTTTTCATGAATCAATCAGCTCATTACTCAGGTACACTCTCTGTTTTTCTTGTTCATCCGATTATTTTTTAGATTGATATTCTTTTGGTATTCATGTTTGATCAATTAATTGTCACAGTTACTTTAACTTAATTAGTAGAGACCTAATTCTTAGGGCTTAGAGGGGTGCTATTGTCTATCACTATACCTTCCCAATAGGTAACCCAATCCCCGAACATGGACTTGGTTTTTTTTTCATAGACCCGTTTTTCTTTTAGGAGTCATACTTAGGGTTTTTCTTTCATATTTTGTTTTTCCCTTTAAAAATAAAACAAAAATAAGTGACGGCTCCTAATTAAAAAAAAAATCAATTTTTTCAAAATAAAAAGCGAGTTAGCTCCATTTAAGTGGGAAACGCATGTGTGGGTGAATGCGGGGTCCATAAAACCTTTTACTAATTTAATAGATATAAATTTTCTTGAAAATTAGATTCCAAAGCATGTTATTTACTTAATTTTGGAATAGTGTGGATTAAGAAAATAAAATAAATTAGAGAGCAAAGTTTCCTTTTCTAAATTATTCCAAAGGATTCTAAACTATTTTCTTTAAAATTATTTTGATGAGAATCCTTGTACAATAAAAGTTTCTCTCTCTAGTTTTTATTTTTAAAGTTTTTGAAAATTTTCTTATTACACTAATCCTTAATTTGGAGAGTAAATAATTTTAAGAAATTTTCAAGATAGATAATTTATCATTAAGGGAATTACTAAAAATTTTATTTTTGGTGATTTATTGGAATAAATTAGTGTGAAAATTAATTTCCATAAGAATTCATTAAATTAGAGAGGTGAAGGAATAAGGAAATTAAATTGATGAGAGATTTTGAATATGAGAACTAAAATTTCTCTATGGGGATAAGGTGCTCTCAAAGTTTCAAAATCTCATAAATTGGAAGTTTCTTTATTACACTAGAGTTTCCAATTTGGAAAATAAATATTATGAAAATTTTCATTATAAATAATTTATTATTAAAGGTTATTACCAAAAGGATTAGTAATTTGATGGAGATAAATTTTCTTGAAAATATTTCCTAGATAAAATATTTATTAATTGGAATTGTGTGAAGAAGGAGAATATTTATGAAAATTTGAGAAGGACCAGTTTATCAAAATTCATTTTAGATCAAATACTCTCATAGAAATTTTAAATTTTGCATATAGACATTTTCTTGCAATAGTAGGTTTTCAATTAGGAAATAAATATTTTTTAAAATTCTCAAAGAAGATAATTTATTCATCAAGGTAATTACTGATGTTTTAAAAGTCTCTTTTTCACACGATTAAGTGGGAGAGGGCCATAAGCAAACCCATAACCTCCAAGATCGAGTTCATCTTGATTTTGGGTGCATCACCATCCTAAAAATGAGGCAGCCTAGGGAATAAGGGATATGGATTGTCCTTTATGGAAGAGGCTATATATATTTATAATGGGAGTGGCCAATCTTGTAGATGGAACTCTTCACTTGGTAAAATTGATGTCAAGGATTTTAATTATACACTTAATTCATACATGAAATGACATAATCACCTAAAGTGATCCTGCTTGTATGGGCTAAGGGCTAAATTAAAAGATATGTTAATCATTGTCTTACAATAACCTTTTAAGATTTAATGTAGGTTGATTAATTAGAGAGGGTCCCTACCCTGGTAATAAGAATCATGACCTACCTAAAATAGGCTTGATACTTATAATACTAGGATACCTTGCAAAATGACATGTAGTTTGAGAGCACTACATTTTTGCTAAATTAATTACCAACTTGCCTTGAATGCTCAATTCTCTTTATAAATGCATAAAATTATTGTATTTGTTATAGATATCAAGTCGTTAACCTTATCACTTCTTTTATCTCTTGTTTAAATTAGACCTAGTTATAGACTGAAATGTAATCTGGATATAGTAATTATTAGTTGCATGAAAGCTAATTTTAGGTAGAATTTATTATTTATTTTTAACAAACGTAGCAAAAATAAAGAGAGGTATATCAAAGATGGCATAAAATGAATCATAAGACTAAGTGTCTCACACATGGGTCTTTGGATAATGTGTTACAAAAGCAACACATGTCTATTTCCTTGGTCTATGATATTTTCTTTTAAGCTACAAGGATTATTTGGTGATTAAGGCAAGTCAACTAGACAAGATGCCCTTAAGACTATGATGACTAGGATTCATGTGATCTTAGATATCTTAGCAAAATCCTCTAAGATGGATTAGAAGATTATCAAATATTAGAAGGGTGTTCATATGGTAGTCAAGGTTTTTTGGCTCTAATATCAAGAAGAAGAAGAAGAAGAAGAAGAAGAACACCAAATAAAGAAAGTTCAAGAAAAGGAAATAAAAGAGTAAGCTCAAGGTTATTGATTCCTTTGTAACCTTTTGGAATACTAAAATGCCTAGTTTGTCTAAGGGAAAAAGAAAGTGTACATCATATTTTCATTATTGAATATATAGTAGTAGATTTCACCAACTATGGAGGATAGATTCGAAGTCTACTATTTGTAATATTTTATAAGGTTTTCAACATGTGAGAAGGTTACATGATGGGATTGTACTTACCTTAACTTTAATTGCAAGGTTAGTTGTGCAAGTTAGTGGGAGGTATTACCTCTTTTATGGGAGACTTTATTAGCACTTTGCCAAGTAATGATAATAGTCAAATCTTATTAAAAAAAAATTACATAGCACTAATCAAACATTTGGCTTCTAATGCCTAAGTCATATTAATCTAAACAGGATCCAACGACTAATCATATCTAAACACTTTGATTTTAGAGGATCTTCTAGTTTGCAAATCTTGTATAAGTGGTAAAATCACTAAGAGGCTTTTTATTGCTAAAGGACATAGAACCTAAGGAATATTTGGAATTAGTGCATACTAATGTGTGTGAAAATTTTGGAGTTCATACATAGAGAGAGTATGGGTACTTCATCATTTTTTTTTTTTATTGATGAATGCTCTAGGTTTGGATATGTGTTCCTAGTACATAGGAAATCTGATGCCTCAAATAAATTCATTGAATTTAAATGAGAATCGGATAACCTATTATGTAAACATATCAAGGCATTTCGATTAGATCGAGATGGTGTATCTAGTAGGTTCGATTCTTTCCATAAGGAGCATGGAATAATATCCTAGTTGTCTGTACCAAGGGCTTCATTGCAAAATAGAGTAATGAAAAGAAGATATCAATCTTTGATTGACATAATGAGAATGATGATTAATTTCTCATCACTTCCCATATCCTTTTAAGATATTCCTTGAAGGTTGTATCTTACCTCCATTACCAGGTCAGTACCTTTAAGCTCCAAAGAGATGTGAACAAACTTAGTTTACAACAAATTCACATATGGGAGTGTCAAACACTTGTGTTAAACAAAAAGGTAAACCAATAAAAAGAAGTTGTGATAATTGGTAGGAGGATGACAGAGGGTTAGAGAGTAATTTGGGAATTTTGATAATTTCACTATTAGAGTGTATATTTTTAGGATTATTTTTCCCAAAATATATGTAGTTTGAAAGTCAAAAGTCAAACTTCTTTAAAAAAAAAATTGTGGTGCATGATTACATGAATTTTTTTTTATTCATTCTTTCAGCATTATTTTTGGAAGAGTTTAAGCCATTGGCTCTTCCTCTTTTTGGAAGAGTTTAAACTATCTATTTCCATCTTGAATGTATTATCACTGGCTTTAGAGCCATCTGCAACCATATTTTCCTTTTTGGCAACCTTCTTATCCTCTCCACCATGTGGATTCATTTTCATAGGAGAAACACAAGGTAGAGATTCCGACATGGAGATAGGGTTAGAAGTGAGCACTACTTCATTGATTGGACTGAGTTTGGTAGGAATTTTCTCACCTTCTTTTTCCTGTTGTCGAGTCCCTTGATTCAAACTGTTCTCATTAACAACTTCATCTTTGGGGTTGCCACTAGAAGGGATGGTACCTAGCAAATACTTTATGAACTAAAGCATTACTTGCACATGAGGTATCCCCTTTCTTTCCCTTAGACGAGCTTTCTTGGACAGAGTTTTATCCCACCCTTACCAGGGTTAGAACCAGTCCTTAAACCTGAAGGCCTAGTCCTCCTGTTTGGTTAGACTTCAATCCAAGTTTCCAACTAAATTCCTCTCAAAAGGCCTCTGGTTTTCACCATTTGCATCTTTGAAATCTATATTCTATTTTTTTTTTCCTTTTTTAAAAAATATTTTGATGTCAATCTTTTTCTCTATTTTAGGACATTCAACCAATGCAACTCTGTAGGACCCATCATAATCAATTATGGCTGACTTAATCTTACCCCTTCTTTAAACCCTTTTAAGATCTTAGGTTAGGATCTTTCTTCTCTTTAGGCTCTAGAGCGTGAGGGAAGAGGAGATGACATGGACCTATAAGCTCTCATCTCCCTCTATAGTTAATTTTGTGCTGATTTTGATCATCTACTTTACTCTCTTAGCTTTTCTCATTTTCAAACCTTAATCTCTAGCCTTTCCACTACCTCTCTATTAAGAGTCATGATCACTCAGTTTGATTAGTTTTCCTTGCTGTCACTAATTAGCTACAAGTTGTTAGGATTTAGTCTACACATGCCATTACCATATATAACCACCTAGTTAGTAATTATTTAGAAACCCATTTGGCAATAGCTCTGCATTTAAGCCTCTTTGAACAACCTTCAGAATCAAGAAAAAATACAGATCAATTCAGATTTTGGCGTGGGTTTTCCCTTCTTCTACCTATCAGTACTTTTCTTTCATCACAACGTAAGACATTTTCAAATTGAAAATCTGATATCGAATGTTTTATGATACATCATGGAAAGCGAGATTCTACATGTAACGAGATGATTAAAATTGAGTCTCCTTTGAAGAAGAAGAAGAAACAATATTACCTAGCTAGATTCTGAATGCATTCGCCCACCAAAAAGACTTCTCAAGTGGTGTCCTTGGGATCACTAGGCTTCTCCGTGGGATCGCTAGGCTTCTCCTTGGGATCGCTAGGCTTCTCCTTGGGATCGCTAGGCTTCTCATTGCTAGCGATCTCCTTGGGATCGCTAGGGTTCTCCGTGGGATCGCTAGGCCTTCTCCTTGGGATCGCTAGGCTTCTCCGTGGGAATGCTGGGCTTCTCCGTGGGATCTCTAGGATTCTCCGTGGGATCTCCATGGGATCGCTAGGCTTCTTCGTGGGGTTGCTATCGCGCCCCTTTTTTTCAAATTTCATCAAGTAGTGGTTGTGAGTGGGAATAGCGGGATCATGATAAAAGAAAATCATGTCCTGGGGCTCCAATTTAAATTTCTTCACATATCTGTCCCAGTTCAACCCAAGCATGTAGGAGCTTCTCCGCTCTGAGAAATAAGCCTCCATCGGCCAGATCTGTCTATTATGGTCCATAAATGCCACTTCTATGTCTTTATATTTTCCATCACGTTTTTGAGGTTCAGCGAGAATTTTTCTACCATATTCTATTGGAATCATGAGCTCGCCCCTGGTGACATCGCCTTTGGTTAAGCTCTTCTTGTAGCGGAGGGTTCTCTTGTTATAGACAGCTGAAGTGCTTGCTGATGCTCCTGACGAATGAGATGAATTGATTGCTGGGGCGGTGTCATCCTGGTTTCTGTAAATGAAAAGGTTCAAAACAAAATTAATTTTTCAGTGTTATTAGTATGGTTATTGAAAGATCAACAACAACAAAGTGACCTCTGTGGGAATGTATGTAAATCAACAACAAAGTTCAAAAATTCTAAAATTATTGATCAGTATGAAATATGATTACACAAGATCCTGAAATTCCAGTGTTTGGTTATTGAAAGATCAAATTCTTTATCATCAATTAATTCACCCAACAAAAAACATCAGAAGGATTCAAGACTTCCTTTTCCTTTTCATTTCCCTTGTTTTTCTGTCATCCAAAGAGAGGGTTGTCCAAGAAAACCCTTTCTAGAAAAATCAGCTGTAACAAGAATTCTATTTCTTTGAGAGGCATCAATTCTGCTCCTGTGTTTGGCTGATGGGAAAAAGGAATAAAAGCACAATTGAGAGACAATGGTTTATCTCTACTCAATCCACATATAAAGATGTGTTTCTTTGGTTAATTTCTTTTTCCTCCCCAGCATTTACACGAGGAAGAGCTAAAGATATTCTACAGAACTTCAAGAGATAATCTTGAGGAAAACGCTAAACCCTGAAGACTAACTAAATTAACCTATTCCTCTGTTTGGTTGATGAGAAAAAAGAAAGGAAAAAAAATGAAACAACAAAGAAAGAGGTCAAAATTAATGTGGCATAACTCTTGATTTCCACCATTTCTTGGCAACCAAGAAGTGGTTAAACGAGGGATAGAGCGCTAAAATATTCATGAAAGAAAATTCTGAATTTCTGTTTCTAGTGAGGATCACCTGGGTTTATTCTCCGTTGATGGGCTCAAGTTATCACCCACTACACTTTCTCCTGGAACACTAGCACCCTCTTCTGAGCCAACTTCTTCATTGACACTAGATTCCGACCCGCTTGATAAAGATATATCAAACTTGATCTTGTTCGCCTCTTCATCCGGGGAACTTGTACTGTTCAGTTTCTCAGACATTTTTCTTGATTTGAGAGAGATTATCAACTTCAAACTAGTCTATACTGGGGGATTGTTTTTTCTTCCAAGTCTATATTATCATATCTGGTTCTATATATATGAGCCAAGTCTATGTTGTAGAGATAACCGTTTCCATAACCAACTTACCGGCCATTAGGGTTGACCACTTGGGAATGTACTTGCATGCCATGGAAGTACTTTACTTTCGCATTTTAATGCTTTATTTGCATATTTGTTTTGTAAAGCGATTTGAAAAATAAACTTCAACATGTATGATATTTTTCTTTGTATTTTTGCATGGTAAAGTGTAGCGTGACCACCTTATACTTAGTTTTCAAGCACATATGATTTTTAATGGTTTTAAATAATTATCATCATTCCATATACATAAATTATGAGTATAAACAAAATAGAAAATTGAGAAAATAAGATGAAATTTTTTTAAAAAACTTAAACTCAATATTGTTTTTCTAAGCTATCTTTATTATTTTTTCTATTTATTAAAATATAACAAGGAGTTAAAATTATAGATATATTTTCCAATCATTTTTGTTTTAAAGTTTATATTTATGTATCTACCACTAAAAAAATGATATGAATTTTAGCGGGTTAAGGTTGGGTATGATCGTGTTGGTGTTGCAATTTTGTCAATTTGTACCACTTATTTAACAAATGGATTGTGTTTAGGTTTAATAATCAACCAATTTGACCCATTTACTTATTCTTGTCAAATTTACCTTTTTATTTAATCATACCAAGTTATATGTTTATCTTATCATGTTAAAATGATCCATTTGGTTAATTGGGCCAAAAAGAAATTATGACATCATTTATATCCTAACCCATTTAGGACTCATTTCACCCATATAAATTTATTAATTAATTTGATATATTTAAAAATCAAAAATACTTTTTTAATTATAAAAGTCATATAGTTAAAAATTATATAATTAAGTAATAATTTATATCTTTCATTATAATGTTTTAAAATATTTTATAATTAAAACTTTAAATAAAATAATAAAAAAGTGTATAATTAAATTTTAATTAATTTTTATATTATGATCATATTACAATTAAAATTATATAATTAAATTAATTAACACTTTAAAAAAAATTAAAACTTAAACGTCAAAGCAATTAAAACTTGAAAATAATACATTTATAAATTTAAAAATAAAACAAGTTAAATGAGTCAGAATCATGTTAATATGTTAAAAGGTTTAGAATCATATGAATATGTTAAGATCATGTTAAGGAGTTTAATGGGTTATAATTGTATTAACAAGTTATTTGTGTCAATTTATATATAGGTTAATTTAATCCATTTATTTAATAGATTAAATGGGTCTTGTGTTGTTACCATGTAATGAACGAATCACGTTTACAAGATCATATTTTAAAGCATTCTATGCCAATAGGAATTGATTTGAAAATATTCAAATCACAAGTATGTTATTATTCTTTGGATATATGGTATCTATTTTGGTTTTTGAATGCCTAGTTTTGTTGTGTGATAGATCTAAAGAACCTAGGATAATATTATATGCACCCTAATGATTATATGCAAAGAAAAAATTAGTCAAAATGTTCAAAATGAATTTGGGTCTATGACTTTATAATGTTATTGAGTTTCATGAATTTTTATTACTAATTAAATTGATTTTTGAATTTTTAAATTATTTTTAAAAATTAATAACTTTTATGTACAAAATATAGTTTGATTTGAAATTTATTTGATTAATAAAAAAAAATTGTTAAGTCTAAACCAAATTCATAAAAACACATGTTTTTTTATAAATTTTTTTAATTACTTCAGGTTTTTTTTAAAAAAAAAAAGGATGAAAGTAACTTTTATTTATTCTATAAAAACTATTATCTATTTCATTTTGTTATTAAATTCAAAAACATGGAACAACGACCAAGAATCTTATAAATTTTTAAAAATAGTTTTTTATTTTTAAAAATAGAAAACTATTTTTTAATCACACCGTTGGTTTAAGTGTACTATTTTTATACTAAAGAAATTATAAACATTGTAATAAAATTACTTGGAAAATTAGATAAGACTAGTTGGTGAAGGCAATATAGCTAATTTTGGTGTATTTCAGCGAGTCCACTGAAGCTGAATTCTGCTAAGAGCCTTGTACTTAGCCTCCAAGCTTTACCTTGTACGGGCTACAAACATCTATAGAAACTGAAAATAGAGGCAAGTTCACACTTACCATGAGGCTCTTCAAAATGAATTTCTTATATGACAAAAGTAAATAGTACCTGGATATTTATAGGCGATCAATGCATTATTTTGAATGCCTTTTATTAAAATTCAACCTCCTTAATTAATAGTAAACAAGTCCTTGATTAATTCAAATACAAAATTGGCATAAGTGGGAACTTGGAGTATAGCATCTAGCAAAGGAACATTCACCTTAATTGCCTTAATTTTGCCTCTAACATGGGGTCTCATTTAGCTTATTATCTAAGCTCTTATCTTCCTCTATTATAAACTTTGTTCTGATTTTCATCACCTACCTTACTCTGGTAGCTCTTCTCATGTTCGAACCTTCATCTCTAGCCTTTCCACAACCTCTCCATTAAGGGTGTGTTTGGTACGTGGGAATGGGGAATGGGAATGAATTGTTTCCATTCCCATCCTCCTTAAATAGAAATGTGTTAAGAGTTTGGTGACTTGAATTCTATTTGGTCCGACCCGAAAAACTCACAGTGCGATATATGTGGTGAAATTAAAATTATAAGGTTTTTCTAGGGGTCTGTGGTGGTAGCAGAGGGATTAGGCCTATCGGGGGCTTGCCCTCGTAGTATGGACCTGCTTTGTTATATATATAAATATATATATATATATAATGTATAGGATTTAAGGTTATAATGTTTATGCCTATGCAGTAGTCGCTCACATCTTTCTTCACTTGTCCCAATTTTTTGACATAGTGGATTTTTGTTCTCCTCTACCCGTTGTTTTTCCCATCTAGGGCTTTCCACGTAAATCTGTGTGTTCTTATTTTATTTAGCAATAAGAAACAAAATGGAATTGGTGATTCCGATTCTTGCATTTGAATGTATTTAGAAATATAAGGTTGGAATGATTATTTCTTCTTTTTTTTTCAATGTTAAAATATTTATTTTCATTTTTTTTTAAAACTCTTACACTGTGCATAGTTTAAAAAAACAAAAATATTTGGTGTGTGATTTAAAAAACATATTTGTTTTAAACATTTACACCGCTGGTGATTTTTATTCTTGAGAAACAAATTTTAAAAACAAAATAAGAAGTTTAATAAGTTTTAAAAATTATTTGAAACTCAAAATATATATAGAGATATATACATACATACATACATACATACATACATACATACATATATATATATATATATATATAATGATTATAAAAATTAATAGACATAATTAATATTTTAAATTATTTAATAAATATTCTAATTTCTAAGAATAATTTGAAATTCAAAAACTAATTAATTAATTATAGATTAAATGAAAATTTTTTATATTAAATAAAAAAATGGAATATCATGTCCTTAGTTGTGTACAAAAGGTATGGAATGAAAATTTTGGTTCATTTATATCTTAAAAATTTAAACTTTTTTTGTTTTTAAATTCATTTAAAATAAAATAGTATTAACAATTATTAATTTTACATTATTATTATTTATTTTTAACAAAATAAATCAATTATGCTTTAATAAGATATTAATATCCATATTTTTATAGTATTTATAAAAATATAATTTATAATTTTATTATACTATTAATATTCACATTTTATTAAATACTATTTATTTTTAAATTTATTTATAATTTCAAAACTATTTTATTTTTAATAGGACTTGGATTAAAGCTAGTTTATATTATATAAATTAAATTTACACCTTTTCTTTTACAAAATCTAAATAAAAATATTTTTAAAAATAATTTATAATAAAAAAATTTGTTGTAAATAATAAAGTGGAAGGAGAAGAAAACGAAAAAAAAAATTAGTATATAGGAAGAAAATAGAATAAATTTTCATTAGAGGTTTTTCCCTTCTATAGGGAGTCACAAAGAGATATACATCAATATGGATGATCATCCACAAGTTCCTATAATCCAATAAATTTTCATATTTTATAACACTCCCCATTTGATGATCATAAGAATATGCTTCACTAAAACCTTACTAAGAAAAACTCTAGTGAAGGAAAAAGAATACAATATTCTTTTGAACTACTAAAACTGTCTTGTTAAAAACCTTGCAAGTAAACCCAATGGGATAAAATCTGGACGAAGGAAAAAAGAGTACAGCGTAGTGATATTTTTATCAATTAACTCCCCCTCATATTGACATGATTATATTTTCTCCAATAACGCAGCATGGAGATCTTTGAGTCGATGCATTCCAATGAACTTCTTAAGTATTACAATTGATAATGCCTTTATGAATAGATCTGCTAAATTGTCACTCGATCTTAGTCATTAAACAATAATTCCATCACTCTTCTAAAGCTGATGAATGTAAAAGAACTTTGGCAATATATGCTTAATTTTATCACCCTTAATGCATCCTCTTTAATATGTACAATGTATACAACATTATCTTCATATAACTTGGTAACATTACCTCTGATGGAGGATAGTTCACATGTTTCCATTATTTGCTCGATTGATCTCCATGATATTGTTGTACCACCACAGGTAAATAAATACCTCATTTGAGATCGAGCTTTGTGGGGGGTCTGAAAGATAGCTAATATCTACATAGTTAAACAATTGAGATTAAAATCCTTTCAAATAAAATACACCCATGTCATCGTAGTACATGTTTAACTTTATTCCAATGTCTTTGAGTTGGTGCAGAACTATATCTAGTCGTGTGTAATTTACGAGATACATCAATGCACCAATAACACTGAGATATGGTATTTCTAGATCAAGTAGTTCTTCATTATCATCTTTAGGACGAAACAAGTCCTTGTTCACTTCAAGTGAACAAACAACCATGGTAGAACTTAATGAATGTGATTCATCCATATGAAAGTGCTTTAAGACTTTCTTTGTATATATTGACCAATAAACTAACATTTCATTTGAAAAGTACTCGATCTGTAGGCCGAGACAAGTTTTGTTTTCCAAGATATTTCATTTCGAATTTGCTTTTTAAATAGTCAACTATTCTTGTAAGCTCTTCAGGAGTTCCAAAAAAATTCAAATGTTCCACATGTACTATAACAATTGCAAATATTCAACATAATGAATTTCAAATATTCTTGGAAGTGATTGTACCATATGTCTTTAGATTGCTTAATCGATACAAGGATCTCTATAGCTTAATTCAGTATATGCTACAATGTTTTGAATTAGTTGTTTCGGGCATTTGAAATTCTTCAATGATTTTCATATATATATGTCATCATTTAAAGATCCATATAAATATGCAATAACGACATTCATGAGACGCAAATCCAGTCCTTAGACTACTAAACAAATTAGATATCTAAATATGGTTGCATCCATCATACACTACAAGAAATAGGAAAATTAGTGACGAAGTTTTAATGTGGGAAAAAAATTGTCACTAAATGTTATTATTAGTGACAAAATTTAAAAATCGTCGCAAAATTTATTAGGCGCAACAAATTTAGTGACAAAAATGTAACTTTTGTCACAAAAAAATATTGACAGTGAGAAAGTCATGCTAGTAAGTTATTCATGAAATTTTTTTGCGACAATAATGAATATTTAGTGACAATTATTTTGTCGCAAGATATATTTTTCACAACAAAATATTTTATTGAAATTTTTATTACTAAAGAATATTATAAAATTTTAGGGATAAAATTTGTTTGTCGCCTTTTGTTATTTTGCAACATGGTATAAAATATTATTTTAAAATTTATTTCATATGATATATTAATAATTAAGATTAGATAATACTTTATAATATTCAAACATATTTTATTTTAATATCTTACAATCCACATATTTATTGAAAATATAAATTTTTTATTTTTATAATTATATATTGATTTAGGTTACACACATATGACTCTTAGTTGTTGGATTACATAAAATGAGTTGAATAATTTGATATAATATTTTTGTTTGTGAAATCCTTTTATATAAATTAAAATCTACATTTTATTACACATTAAATATATTTTTCAAATAATGTTACATTCAAGGATTAAAATGTTGCCAAATATAAGAGCTTTCAATATTTCGCCATTTTTTCCAACCCCAAAATTCGCTCCAAAATTTTGGAGTTGGGTATTTGAACCCCAAATAAAAGTTTAAATATTCACCCACCCACCATCAAGGTAACTTAATATTTGTTATATAGTATGATACCTATTAAATATAAAGACTTATAAATAAAAAAAAAAATGAAAAATTTACATATGTATTAAAAAGAAATATTTTAATAAATAATTAATAATTATTTTATAATTAAATGAAAATATTCCAACATGAAAATAATCATAATAATTTTATTTACAAATCTTTTTTTCTATATCATTAATATATTAATTAAATATTAAAAAAATTATATGTAATCATCATTTATTTTGTATTATTAAATAAAATTGAATCAAATGAATCTTAATTTAATATTAAATATATTTTTTTAATTCAATTTAAAATTTGAATTCAATTTTTTTTAAATTATATATTTTTATATTTATATTATTACTTATATTATATTAAATATATATTATATTTATAAAATAATATATATATATATATATATATATATATATATATATATATATATATATATATAATTAATTTAATAGGATTAAAAAGGACTAAAAATTTAAAATATTTTATTAATAATATATAATATATTTTTTGTCATATGGCTGCCCCAAACCCCAACCAAAAACTTCAAATGCTCACCCACCCACGATCAAGCTAACTTAGCTTTGGATATAAAGAATGACACCTATTAAATCTAAAGACTTATAAAGGAAAAAATGAAAATTTTCTTTATATATTAAAAAGAATTATTTTAATAAATAATTAAATAAAAATATTCCAACATGAAAATAATCATAATAATTTTCTTCACAAATCTTCTTTTCTATATCATTAATATATTAATTAAATGTTAAAAAATTTATATATAATCATCATTTTATTTTGTATTATTAAATACAATTGAATCAAATGAATCTTAATTTAATATTAAAAATATTTTTAATTCAATTTAAAATTTGAATTCAATTTCTTTTATATTTATATTAAATATATAATATATTTATAAAATATATAATATATATAATATTAATAAATTTAATAGAATTAAAAAGGACTAAAAATTTAAAAATTATTAAATATTAAATTTAAAATATATATATATATAATAATATTTAATATAGTTTTCTTGCCAATTTGGAGTTGGGGGCATACGAACCTCCAACCAAATTGTTCATTTATTCACCCACCTACCAATAGGCTGTCTTAACTTTTGTTATAAAATATGTCACCTATTAAATCTAAAGACTTATAAACAAAAAATGAAAAAATTATGTATGAATTAAAAATAATTATTTTAATAAATAATTAAATAAAAATATTCCAACATGAAAATAATTATAATAGTTTTCTTCACAAATCTTTTTTTCTATATCATTAATATATTAATTAAATGTTAAAAAATTATATATAATTATTATTTATTTTCTATTATTAAATATAATTGAATCAAATGAATCTTAATTTAATATTAAATGTATTTTTTTAATTCAATTTGAAATTTGAATCCAATTTTTTTATATTACATATTTTTATATTTATATTATATTAAATTTATATTATATGTATAAAATATATAATATTGATTAATTTAATAGGATTAAAAAGGACTAAAAATTTAAAAATGATTAAATATTAAATTTAAAATATTAATAAATTGTTTTTTTTAGATTAATATTTTATTAACAATGTATAATATATTTTTTGCCGCCGTCCCAAAATTTGGCGAACCCCCAACCAAAAGTTTAAATACTTCTCTACTCACCATCAAGCTAACTTAACCTTTGTTTTATGATATTACACCTATTAAATATAAAGACTTATAAAAATGAATCTTAATTTAATATTAAATATTTTAAAACTAAACATAATATAATCAAATGTAATAATATCAAAAAAAAAAAAAAAAAAAAGGTATTCTAGCACAAATGTTTAGGTTTTAAATGTCTAGCTAGTCATATATAAAGTGAAAGATAAAAATCATTTATTAATAATATTATGTAACTCTTCTATCATAATATTCATTATTGATCCACTTTCAGAAAGTTTAATATATCACTGATAAAATCTCCAACAATGCTACAATGAGACTAAAACAAAAATTGTTATATTTATATTTAAAATTAATAAATTATTTTTATATAATATTTCAAATTGATAATTTTGCTGATTTTAATATTCTTATATAAAGATTCAATTTAGTCGTTTCAATTCTAACCTTAGTTACTTTCTTATAAAGCATAAATATATATTCCATGTATTCTCTACATGTACTTTCCTCCATACTAACACTTGTAATCTTGAAATTTTTTTTCCTTCTCCTAATCCTTCCTAAGACCTAATGCCCTCCCTTAGTAGTATAAATTATTATTCTTAATCATTATTATTAATTAAAATTATATTATTTAATTATTTTATTGTGTCAAAAACAATAAGGTATTTAAAATCAAGGATAAATTTGTAAAACTATTAATAAAAGATAAAGATGTTACATATAAATGACAAATATATTTGTAGACCCCAAAATTTGTCTTAATTTTATTTTGTATTGATTATGAGCCCAATTTTATACTCAATTTTCAATTTTAAGACTTTTAATTGTTTTGACCCACTCTTCCCTTTAAATCTGCCAAATTTTATACTTAGTTTTCAATTTTAAGATTTTTGATTGTTTTGACCCACTCATCCCTTTAAATTATTATTATTATTATTATTATTTGTAAACCTCAAAAATTGTCTTAATTTTATTTTGTATTGATTTTGAACCCATTTTTTTATTTTTGTATTTCAAATTTAAATATATTTGATATTTTTTGTCCATTCATCCCTTTTTAAGTTTATTTTTGTTATTATTGTTATTAGTTATTTTATTCCATTTTTATATTTTTATTATTATTTTCTTTTTCTCATTTTTCTTTATCTTATTATTAATATTTTATTATTTTTTCTCTCTCCTCACTTTCTCCCCCAAAACCCTAACTTCCCGCCGCCCCCCTCTCTTTTTCCCTCCCTTCTTTTTCCTTTTCCCTCCCATTCTTTCTTCCCCCCCTCCCCAAAAAAAAAACCCTACTCTCTCAACCGACGACGCCCCCCTTTCTCTTCTTCCCTCCTTTCTTTTTTCTTTTTCCCTCCCATTCTTCTTTCTCCCTCCCCCCTCCCCCCCCCGAAAAAAAAAACCCTACTCTCTCAACCGGCAATGGCAGCTGCGGTGGCGTACTTGAACGGTGGTGCAGAGGAGATGCAAGATAGGGCTCTGGTGGTATCGGAGCGGCAGACGGGGGCCTCGATGATGGAGTAGTTGGTGCCGAAGATTACGACTCATGCGCTGAGTTACTTGGATTATCCGAGTCTATGCCGGCTTTCAATGACCAATTCGTTAATGTGGAAGGCTGCGAATGATGATAATGCATGGAAAGCACTCTATCACAAGGTGATTTCTTTGTTCTTTGCCATGCATGTTTGTATTTAGAACTTATTTATGTTTGTTTCTGTTGAATTTCGAGTTTCTTGTGGTGTTATTCAACTAATTTATCTACAATTATCTCACTCCAAGATTTGAAGCGCTTGTAATCTTGATTCTTTTTTCTTTGGTTGTTGAGAAACTAAGGAAAAAGAATGCATATACCTTCTTCTTTTTTGCTTTGATAGGCTGTGGAAAAGGAAATTTTGAATCTCGGATTTTTAATATTTGGAGCCTGAAGAGACAAAATCCTCTGTAAAACTAGGCTAATTCAACAATTTGGTTTGGTTGAACCATTATACAAAAGCAACTTCTTATATCCGTTTACTTAATTTATTATAAGAAGGAATTTTTTTAGCAAAATAATTTTGGAGATTTAGTTTGCATTCCATGATTCTTTGGGAAAGGTTCATTTTGTCAATTGTCATGTATGTAAGTGTAATATAGGACTTATTGATATGTTTCTATGGTCTTATGGGTTGGATTATTGTAAGGCAAATTGGGGCTGTGTTTGCACTTTTAGATTTAAGATCAGTGTTTGTAGAGGGGGAAGAGAGAGTATGTGTAGTTTGGGATAGATTGGTGATGTAGGGAGGAGCATTTTAAAATTTTCCTCAATTTAGTTCCCAATTCTGCTTATAAAATGCTCTTTTCCTCCAATATTTCACCCATTTTCTAGTTTATAGTCTTAAACCTGTTGCTTTAGTAGGTATGTGATTAATTGGAAAATAATTTTGGATTTGGATATTGGACTTAGTATTGTTATTATTATTTCAGTTGGGCTTTAATATATGCATTGGTTTGGGCCTTGGATATTTAACTTATTGATTTTGGGCTTTTGGTTAATTTTGGGTATTATTAATGTTAAATTTGCATTTATTTGATTTTAATATTGTGTAAATTTTGGGTTGTTTTGATAATTGTATTTAGACTTTGGGTTAATTTGGACATTGGGTATATTTGGTTAATTTAAATATTGTGTGTGAATTTTGGGGTTAATTTGAATGTTGATTTGAATATTGTGTTTAAGTTTTTGGTTAATTTGAATATTGTGTGTAAAGGGGTTGGATTTAGATGATTTTGGGATTTTATTTTGAATGATTTAATTTTAAGTTAACATGTTTTTAATTTGTATTGATTAATTATTGTGTATTGAATTTGTATTTTAATTTGAAATATTAAATTTGGGCCTAATTATTTTCATTTTTTAGATTTGGGCTTTGAATAATTGTATGGACTTTTGGGCTTGGACATTTTTATTGAATATTGGGTTGAGATATTTATATTGGATGTTGGGCTTGGATATTGTTATTATTATTTGATTTGGACTGTGGGCATTTATATTGGATAGTGGGTTTGGGTATTGTTATTAGGGGAATTTATGTAACCATACACCAAGGGGCAAAATTTTGCCTTTTGGAAACTTAACTTTTTACTTTTCAAATTCAATGGATTTTGTGAAAAATAAACCACCTTTCATACACTATAATAGTGATATTGAGGAGCTTTCCAAAAATACCCTCATACACTTTGACATAATCAATTACTCAGCAAAGTCATGTTCCACTTAAGCCAGTGACATGGCTCATATGACATGTAGACACTCCATGTGGCAATATTTTTAAAAAAATATTTACTAAAATATAATAGTGAGATTTACCCGAAATCATTTCTTCTGTGTTGAATCAAAACCCTAAATCCCTTCTTCTCTATTTCAACCAAACCCCCCAAATCCCTTCTTCTCTCTTGAACCAAACCCTAACTCCAAAAACCCATATTTTTTCACTTTCTTTCACAGCCACAATTCGCGAGGGAGCTTGCGGTGAAAATAGAGAGAAGTGGTCCGAGCTGAGAGGAGCTTTCCCAGTACGAATGTAATGGATTTATGAGTTAATTTGGGTTGGTATTGATGCTTGTTGAGATCTTTGTGAGAAAATTGGGTAATTTTTTAAAAATATCACACACGCATTACGCAGATCCACAATTTGAGGGCAAAGGTTGTGGTTTTCAGCGTGGCTAAAAAATCATGGATTTAGGGTTTGTAGAATTTAAATCCAATGGCACAAAAGCAATCAATCTAAAGAAATAGTGCATTTGAACTCCACTTACCAGTCCACCCACCGCACACGCTTTACAGATCCACAATTTGAGGGCAAAGGTTGTGGTTTTCAGCGTGGCTCAAAAATCGTGGATTTAGGGTTTGTAGAATTTAAATCCAATGGCACAAAAACAAATAAAACCTTAGAACAGATCCAGAAAACACAGGGAGCAACAAAATAAAAGCATTTTTTTTTTTTTTTTTCCTTGGGAGTTTTGATGGATTTCTCTCGGAAATCAAACGAGGATGAATTTTCCCGGAAATCGAATGGGGGATGGATTTTCTTGGGAAGCAAATTGGGGTTGAAAATAAATATTAATAACATGATTAGATTAGTACCTGCGAGGATTGAGAGTGGCAGAGGAAAATAAGGCATGATGCTTGCCTAGAGAAGAATTCAACAAAGGGGCTTCTTGATGCCTCACGCGTGGTGGCCGGACCCATCAAAATCTGAAGCATCAACCACCATTAGAACCACAGACCGAGTTCTAGAGGTTGAAACCAATCTCCTCCCAACAGTGTGCTCAAAATCAAACTCCGGCAACAAATTCTCCACCATTGGGTCCTTCACCTTCCCATAATGCCTCAACGAATGGCAACGAGCATGTTTGTTTTTTAGATATAGTATAGAAATAAAAAGGAAACAAATCACAAGAACAATATTATAAATCAAAATTATTAATTATTAATTATAAATAATTATTAATTATCCATCTTTATTTTGGTTAAATCAAAATTTCAGTTTTTATCAGTAATATTTTATAAATTAAAATTAATTTGATAAGATAAATTATTAATAATATTAATTATTTAAATAAATTAATGTTAATAGAAAATTTTGTTACCATATATTTTTAATACAAATGTAGAAAATTTTAAAATGGTAGGTTACTCTTTTCTTTCAGTAGTTTTGTAACTTCATTAATTTTGTAAACATTGGTCTTGTTGTTGTTTGATGGATATTGTAGTTTAAAATGTGAAATGGTCTCTATTTGTTTATGTAGATTTATTTCAATTATGACAATTCATCTTAATGGCGCTAACTTCATGAGTCATATGAAGTGAATTGTAGGATTACGTACCTTTTAGTGAAACAAAGGTTTGAGGACTATGATTTTTATTGAATTGGATTTTGATATGTCATATTTTCTTTTATAGCTATTTTTGTAACCATATCAATGTTGGGGCCACCGATCTTGTTGTTTGTTGAATAAAGTAGTTTAAAACAATATGACTTTTATTTATCAATATAAAAAAATATTATATTTTAATTTACAAAAAAATCAAAATTTACATGAACTGTTATATATATACATTATATATACATATATATACAAAAACTAACCTCCTAGAGCTTATCCGTTACAAGAACTTTTTTTCTCAAAACTGATTGGTTGACAAAGAAAATTCCAATATTATCTTCATTTATTTAAAAATAATTTAAAATGCATGCACTTTTTAATTTATGATTTAATTATTCCCAAAAATAGCCCTTTACTTGTCATGTCATCCTAATCCATTGACAATTAGAATCCTTTGTATAAATATTTCCATTCTTTTTAGATATTTTATTATTATTATTACTTTATTATTTTATTATTTTATTATTTGGGAATTTTTTTTCTCTAGAAACATTATAAAGTAAGAATTTGAAAAAATAAAAAACAAAATTTATTATAGTATTAATAAGTTAAAAATAGATTCGTATTCTTGATAATAAATAAACCACTAATAAATTTCTATTTATTATATAATATTAATAATTGTTTAATATAATAATGAATAAAATTTGTTATTAGAGTTTTTCAATAATAAATTTGTTATAATATTAAAATAATTATATATTACGAAGTTTATTCTTTATTATTTAATAAACAATCTTATTACTTTTTGAATTGGTAATTATGATTAAATATGATTTGTTTGACAATATTTCCTAAACTTTTAGAAAACTAAAATAAGAATCCTATAAGGTGTTTGTTTCTAGAGGAAAAAAAATCTTAAATAATAAGGAAACATTTATATGGAGGAGTGTAGTTTTCAATTGATTTGAATAACATAAAAAATAAAATGACATTTTTTGGAATAATTGGATAACTCATTGCATGTATTTCAAATTATTTTTAAATAGATGAAGATAATACTAATTTAAAATATTTGGGATTCTTTTTACCATATATTTTCTTATTAGTGAATCAAATCCCACTTTTCCCTAAACTATATTGATTTGGTTAGATGAATATGTAACTTTGAGGCGTACCATTTGTTTTTATTGGTTGACCCACTAAAATGCACATTGTCTTTTTTTTTTTTTTTTTTTTTTTGCAGTGGGTATCATAGTGGGTGACCCTATATATAACAATTTCACCCTTATTGATAACCATATTATTGAAAGGCTAGAGGAAACCGATCTCAATGATTATCATTTACATGATGTAACAAAATGTTTCCCATTTCTTTGTTAATATATGTTATATTTGTGTAATAATTATGATGAATGTATATAGGAACACTATATTCACATTCACATGTCTTTAACATTTGATTAATTTATTAATGAATTATGGTTGTTTAATGCAGTGATAATATGAACATACGGTGTCGTTGTTCTGGTCGTAGATTCCTCTCTGGAATCCATTTGCTCTCAAAAGTGAAGAAGGATGTAATACGAGAACTTGGTTTTGGTGGGCTATTGCAATTAGGTTGTAAGAAGGTTAATTTAGATTTATGTTTTTGGTTGATAAAAAACACAAACATTGCTTATTCCCAACTCGAGTTATTTGGGGGTAAGAAGGTTTCTTTGACATGTCATGATGTTGGGATGACGATGGGCATTCCACATAATGGAAGAAAGTTAATTGTTGAGAAGGGAAGTGTTAAAGCTAGTCAAATGCCGAGTTTGCAAGATATAGAGTCAATGATGGTTGGCATCGATGATATGGAGGAATTTAAGCGGGTCTTCTTGATTTTCGCTTGTGCAACCTTATTGGCACCCACTTCTCGTTTCGAAGGTAGTCACTCGTTATGGTATACACCCCGAGAGCAGTTACTTGAGAACATAAATTGGGGAGAATATGTCTTAGAATTTTTTATTCAAGCTATACATGAACATAGGAGGAAGGAAAGTGTTTGGATTAAAGGGTGTTTGATGTTTCTACAGGTAACTTTTTGTCTTATTTATAAGTATATGTCCATGTATTAGATATTCAATAATGGTTATACACTATGTTGGCCATGATGTTACCACTAATTATGTCTTATATAATGCAACAGATATTCTACTTTTCAATATCTAATTTTCCAGCCATGTATGTGGAACTTACCACTCCTCGCATTGCTGCATGGAATGATTTTTTGGTCAAGCAACGCATCAAGTTGGAGTTAGAAATGCTTGGAGGATTTGGCAAAGTTGAGGTATAATTAGCTTTTAGTTATATTAAGATAGTCGATTACCATTGTAATTAGATTATTGGGATGACAATTTACATGTTTTACAATGATAGTTGGTTAGCACATCGGTGGAGCAAGATGAAACAGAAAAAAATAAGGCTCCTGCAGTTGATGACCCAGTTGACCCAGATGAGAATGAAGACTTTGATGTAATCCTTCATACCTAATGACTATGAATAGTAACTTATATTAAGGCTTAGTTTAAATATATGTCATTTAATGTTCCTTCATTATGTTTGACTTAGGTTATTTGTGCTCGCATGGAGGCAACACAATGTCAAATCACCGATGCACAAAGTCATCTTAATAGTCTTATTGCATCATACAACCGTGGCGTGAAAATGTTGAGGACTCGTTTCACCTCTTCACACTATCGTACAAATGAAGGCCAACCGTCAAATTTTCATGAACATGTTAATGAAAGTAGTGCACCATTTTATACAAATAATCCACAACATTCACCTGTTCATTCTGGTGGTCAAAGAAGATCTTTTGAAGATGACGTTGGATGTACAAATGAAGGGGTGTCAGAAAGACCCAACGTAAAAGATGGTGTGTTCTTTTCAAACGAGGATCCCCTTCACCCTGGGCCACACAATATGTTGGTGTTAGTGCAATCGTGCATGAACAACAATGTGGATGTAGCACCACAAGCCTCAGAAGAAATACGACCACAAAGAGTAAAAATGAAAGTACGTCGTCATAGGCAACGAGCAGCTGCGTGTAAGTCACCTTTTGTACAATTATGTGTATCAAAATATAAAAGGTTGACGGAGGAAGAGACACATGTTGCCGACTATGTATTTGACGAGTCAAAAGATCCAAGGTTAGTCCCAAATCACACGTTTAGCAAGTATTGTTCTTAAAAGACTATGATTATGGATTTATCTAGAAAACAAAAAAAAAATACTCATGTCTTGTGTTTCATGTGATTAATAGTGAGATGTTTTGTGCATATGGTGGCTATGGCGTGACACGGGAACAATTTCAATGCTTAGTAGAGGAGAGCTTCATTGATATTCCGGTAAGGTTTATGATAAATAAGAAAAAAATACCTTCATCTTTCCATTGATCATTTTAACTACTGAAGAGGCATTATGTAGGTGATTTCCATGTTTTGCCGATACATGAATGCAAAAGAAGAGAATCCTTATCGCGAGACACTTTTTTTAATCCATACTTTGGGGTGAGGTTTTTCCTCGAGTACACCAAATCTTGTCCCTAATATAAGATGCATGTATAGTTTTAGTCATACATTGTTACTATGCTCTCAACAACTTTTTACAGGAAATATGTGGTTCAATGAGCAAGTCTACCTCAAAATCAACACTCAAGAAAAGATTAGGTAGCTATTGTGTTAATCTTGAATGTTGCAACCAGGTAATGCTTGACTATTGTATTGATTACATAGATTGATGACAATTTTTTAATAATTTCGAATTTATATTTCAAATATTTAAGCCTTCTTTGTTGTTATGATGATTGTCCGTTTTGTAGTTTTATATCCCCTTATTCCAATTTAATGAATGGGTCATCATGGTAATCAATTTGGAGGCTAAAAGGGTGGATCTACTTTCATCATATAATAGCATTCAACGTGTTCACTTTGTTAATGAAGCTTTCAAAGTAGTTGGATTTATGTCGCAGTTATTAAAAAATTCCTTCAAACGGAATGATGTGAATATAAATAATTTACATCCACAGTATGCAGATATCGATGGCAATCCAAAATTGTTAGTTACATATTTTTTTTTTCATGTATTCATTTTCAATCCTAATTGGGTCCTATGTTAATAACATGTCACAAATCATACTTGTTATTGCAGATGTCATACTGGGATGTATGTTATTCTCTATATGCAACATTGGGATGGAAGTGGTCTTAATAGAACCATTAATTCTGTAAGTTGTTAAATATGATGTTATGGTTTTATTTTCAAATGTACATGTTAAATGTTACCGGGATGTGGGGTCTAACATAAGTTTAATGTGTAGGAACGCATGAGCCTTAAAAGATTGAAATCTGCAACTCATATGGTTCTTGATAGCGAAAACGAAATTGGTGAAATGGTTACAGCTAATATTTGGTCAACCAACGATGCAGAATAGTATTGGGTAACCTTCACAATTAATTTCTTTTGTTTTATTTCATTCAATTTTTTAACTATACATTCAAATTTAAACTTCAACTTGGTCATCGATAGTGAATAATAGATTTTGAGGCTATGTCATGTCTTTTTTTATGGTACAATAGAAGGGATAAGTTATCAAGACTGCTTCCAATGCATGCATGGTTCATTTGACTACCAAAGTTAGGTGCTATCTCCTCCCTATATATATAAAACTATAGTAAATGACATTTTTTTTTTTTAAGGTTATATTATTGACAATTTCTTAATGCTTCCATAAATCGTTTGTGCTATTCCATATAACCCTGTTTAAATCGATTGATAATATTGTAATGACATGGTCTCGGTTGCTTAAACTTATCCCCAATTTTCTATGTTTATGTATAATCATGAGCTAATTATTAGATAATTCAACAACCCCGTAAACCAATTTGGTCAAATGGTTGTATTTTCTCATTTATTTGAAAGAATCCTTGTTACCATCTTATTGTGGGTTTAGTTTGTCTCGCATCTATAAATCAATTGATACTAAACTTAGTTTAGAGTGATTTTTGATGGTTAGACATTTAATAAGACAAAGGACGACTTGTTCCTGCATTAATATTTCCTAGGGGAGTGTTGTGGAAGGAACCCTCTAAAAAGAATAAGTTCCTTCATTACTCATAAGTCTTTATAGGTTTTTATTATGTTTTATTTACATCTTGTGGTTAACTGTACTTCTCTTATCTTTAGGAGGTCACTGATAAGCTGATTGAGGAGAATGAATTTGATGCAGATCAAAAGGATGCATTTAAGGTGATCTGTAATTGATGATATGCATGTAACTGATTGCTCTTGCATGTAATTAACCATACCATGAACTTAAATTGTTTTGGTTACTCATAATTTTGTCAAAGACAATGTCTGAGAGGCAAAAAAAGCCAATAGACAGGTATTTTATAACAGATACCAATCGTTACAATAGTTTTGGTCTTGCACATAAATTTCAAATATGTTGAGTACTTGTCAATTCCTTTTCTTGTAGGCTAGAGAAGCCTAGAAAAAGGCCTTGCAGAAATGAGTTAGTAGACTAAAGCAGCATTTGAAAACATGAAGTTTAACAAGTTCTACTCAATCCAGACCGATGATAATCCTGGCATATCAAATGTTAAGGTACAATTTATTTTTTCTTTTGCAAAAGCTAATATTATTAACACCACCTAATTAAAAGAAGGTGCACAAATGTACACAAGAAGTTTAGAAATAAGACATAAAGGCAATTAGATTGAGAGATTAACAAAAGCACCTCTCTATAATCATCAAGAGCCCAACCAATCAACACAATCTAATATGGACAGTCATGTTAAAAGCTAGAGAGAGCATAAGATAGAATTTGTTAGAGTTTGTTCCGATTATTCTTCATTGACAAAAACTCTAAAATGTTAAGGTACAATTTTGAACATTTCTTCTATTGAAAGAACGAGAATATCTTCGACACCACTATTTTTGTTTCTCCATATGAGACTATTGATAGCCTATGAATCTTGTGCATTTTGAAGCTGGCCTTAATGCGATATTCAAGATCATGGTGTATTGCTGTAAGTCGTTCCCTACATAAATAGTCAAAAAATAATCTCTTGATGGAATATATGTTTAATTTATTTATCTGTTCCATGCTAACATAACATGTCTGCTATTTTTAATATCAACTAACTGATCGCCCAAAAGCTTTGTCATTATGTGGCCATTTTTTTTCCTTGGTATCCAAATGGATCAATATGACACTATTTCTAAATGGTTTGACTTTTACTTAGCTAATTAAGTTGAGTTTTTTCTGTTTAGTCACCTTGTTTTCACTTGGCCATGGTTTATTGAGGGTATGTTTTGCCATCCATTCTCGTGGAATAAGTACAAAAAATAGTTGATTGGTTGTAGCATATCAATGAATTTGGCCTCTTCTATTAGAGCGAGACACTTGTTAATGAATGCTAATTGCATTATCTTATTTGTGCCCTCTCTACATTTTTTTCAGGAAATAAGTATGACTCATTAATCTTTAAATAGTAATTATTGTTGTTTGGAATGCCTTTCGTGCACCGTTTATAAACAATTGTATTATGGGAAAGCTCATGAAGTTCTCGTGATTGGGCTCATCAACCACCAAGTATTTCTCTGCAAAAGATGCCAATTGGTTTGCATTGGGGACTATAGTTGGCTATTGATTCTAGGAAATGTTTCATGATGAAAGTTCATAATGGAACCCTAAATGTGTGCTAAATCTGGTGGTTCTTTCTTGGTTTCTCAATTTGTCTTACCTTTCCAATTTATGTACTTTGTTAGAAGTTCTAATTTTGTCCCATCAACATTATTTCTTGTATTCCCAAAAGGTTCAATTCTGCCAATGCCATGAAATACAAATAGTTATTGATCATTTATGGAGGTTTAAATGATTGTGGATGATATAAGCATTTACAAAACGAAATTGCATACTCGTGCAGCGTTTGGCATGATGGAAAATATCATACTGGTAATAAATCTTTGTTTAGCAAGGTGATTAGCTTCTATGTGTAGCTATCAGAGTAATAAAGTCATAGAATTTTATATTTACGGATGATTTTTAAAAATAATTATTTTTAATGATATGGGTCATTTTTTTCCAAATTGAATTAAATAAACTTCTACTACTGTTTTTGTGGGAAAAAATTGGAGTCCATGCGCATTTTTTGTCAATTGTGAAAGTTTTTTTTAGCATTTTTAATAATTTAATGATACATTTTTTAAAGTATTTAAAATGTCATAAAATATGTTTTAATATACGTATTTTTTAATTTTAAAATAAATCTCTTAAATATATTAAATCAATTAATGCTACTTTTCTTATAAAAATTTAATAAATATTATATTTATTCATACTTATATCAACTACATTACACTTATTTGATAAATATTTGGCCATTTTATGTCAAAGAGAACAAAAACTTGAAAAACTTTTGTTGCATTTGATTTGATTGTACCACAGTGGACATTTAATAACTAGAGGTCAACATATTACCAATATTTATGATGCACCTACCACATAATAACTTCACATTCACTCCACATAATGATAGTCTTCAATTGTAGGCTTGTAGAAGACTTCATATTACCAATATTTATGATGCACCTACCACATAATAACTTCACATTCACTCCACATAATGATAGTCTCCAATTGTAGGCTTGTAGAAGACTTCATTCACGTTGTTTCATCCCATCCAATTTTAGTGACTTGTAACTATGCACTCATTATGGAACATTAAATGCATGTATGTACTAGCCACATCTCGTGCACAGGCGGACCTCCATTCCAACTTCAACCATTTACTCAGTTTGGTTGACATCACACCCTCAACAACTCATATTCATTCCCATTTACACCTCATTTTCTACTATACACATTGCACATGACAACCTCCCTCTTCCACCCACCCATTCCTCCATTTTAGCTACTCTACCATTTCACTCTAAGATTTTCACTGGCATAATCGTCAACAATTTGCTACAATAACAACAACAATAAGGTTTGTTTTTCATTGTTTTCTGCACATATTTTCTCTTGGTTGTGGCAACCACTCTTTTGGGAGTTGCTTGAATCCCTTTTTAAGCTATTTGTGGTTGGCTTGGATGCAATGAATTGAAACTTTTCATCTCTAACTTCCATCACTGAATTTTTAACAATATGTAGTGCCATTACAAGGACCAAACATCATGCCGCCTAAAAAGAAGGTTAGACATGGCTCAACGTCAACTGTACCTGAGGAAGTCCAACATGACCCTTTCATGCCTCGCCACCCACTTGATGAGCACGAATGTGATAAGCTCATAGAAAAACGACCAATTGCCATTGAGCATGTCATACTAATTGCTGGGTTTGAAGAACATGGCGTTGCTGAGTTACTAGATTTTTACAAATTGAGACCATTTATACAGCTAACGCAAGAATGTTATCCAACTCCTGTGCGAGCATTCTACAGCAATATCAGAAATGTTGACGAGGAGAAATATTCATTTCACACTTCATTCAAGGGAGTTGCTGAGCGAGTTTCCCCATCCCTTATTGGACGCACCTTCTCTCTGGAAACACCCAAGAAAGCTATTAACTTTTGTATTCCAGAGATTGATATCAAGGCAATGTCAGACACAATAACAAAGGAATTATGCGGCCATTCTTTTCAGTTGGGTACAAGCGTTGAACGTAGATCTCTACTTCCAAAATACAGGATTCTAAGTCTGATATTGTTTCATACTGTCTTGAATAAGAAGGGTCATCTTAATGAGCTTACACTATATGTTCTGCATATTCTGTTTCACATGGCACGTCGCAGTAAAATTAATTTGCCCGCACTTATTTGCCATAACATGATAGAGGCACGGCGTAGTAATGTGAGCACACGTGCATTACCATGTGGTTCAACTGTTTGCTTGCTTTTACAAAATGCAGGGTTGGATTTCAAGACACTGCCTTATGAGTCAATCCCGCGCATGCAACCTATGCGCATGAAAATGTCGATAGACAAACAAACATCATCCTCTTCATCTCGTAGGTCAACTAAAAGTTCTCAGCTTGGGGATATTTACGCAATGTGCAAATCAATGAACAATCAATTGAGATTGTGCGTCAACAATGCGATCGTTCCATTGCAGCATGGAAAGCATTGCACCCTGATGCTCTACCTCCTACTCCATCACAGACAGATGACGAGGAAGATGGTGATGATGATGGTGGAGATGAAGAAGACGAAGATGCACCGACTGATGGAGAGGAGTAACCTTACTTTCTAGCCGTCTTACAACCGAATGCGTATGTGTGCGCACAACATTTTCATGGATTTTGTAATAAGTTTATAAAATCTCGTTCTCAAACAACTTCTTAACTTCTTTTACTTTAACGCTTTCCAATGCTTATCGATATGCATGCCTTCATTAATCATCAGTAAAGCTCTCTTGCACCAATTGTCAACACTCTATGCAATATTTATGTGTAAATGTGATGCTAGTTATGAGGTTGGTTTAAGTTATTTTGAATGTCTGAATGACATTTTGCCTATTTTCCAATCTTAGTATGTATTGACTCTATATTTTAGGCTTTAACACATATGAATCAATTATCCATACATTTTATTTCAATGTGAATGTGTAGGGCCAGCCCTTCATGTGTTGGGTCTGCCTCCCATGACCACACTGTCCAATCAACAAGTAAGATAAAGTCACTATGAAGGCATGCCACCTGCACAAGGGGCATGCTTATCTTTTTGATAGTGCACAAATAATAACTACGATTAGGTTTTCACCCACTTGCATGCATGTCATATGAAAGGTCTGCCCCTAATTTGACTACTGCACATGGCATCTTCGACACATAGGCATGCTCTGTGAAATAAAGGGGTGGGCCCTTATTTTGTGTATTGCATATAACATAAGATTCCAAAGTTTATCATACCATTGGGGATGTGTATGACATGAAAGCGGTGGCCATAGTTTTCCTTCATGCTCATTCCTACAAAAAAACGTTGTCATTACCTAATACTTTATTTCAAATTTATATTATCATTCTATTTTACATTATCTTTATTTTTTTAACTACTTTTTTTATTTAGCTCATTATTACTTTTTTTTTATTTACCCGTTTACTTTTATTTAATTTCAAAATTTTGTATTTTTAAATATTACAAAAATAGTTGTACTCAGAATTTGCTACAAAAAAAAATGATGAAGTCCTAATATTTTATAACTTAAAATTAATTTGATTAGATAAATGATTAATAATTTTAATTATTTAAATACATTAATGTTAATTGAAAATTTGTCACCACATATTTGTAATATATTTTTAGAAATCATATCTCAAATCAAATATTTGATATAAATCAATTTAGTTTTTATTTAAAATGTAATAAAATATGTTTTAATAAAAGCATTTTTTAAATTTTGAAATAAATCACTTATGGGTTGCCAAATTAAATTATGGTTCATCCATGGCACTAAGGGGGTACTAGAATCACTAGGGTCAGATGTACCAAATTTAATGAAGGATGTACCAAATTTTGTGAAGGATGTACCAAGGGTCCGAAAATGCGTACCGAAGTGGGAATCGACCCCCAATCACTTTGTTATGGGTTTCTAAATGAAATTATGGACCATCCATGTTGAAATGGGGGTCTCGAAATCTGTTGGATCGGATTTACCAAATTTAATGAAGGATGTACCAAATTTTGTGAATGATGTACCAAGGGTCCAAAAATGCTTTCCGAAGCGGGGATCGGCCCCAAATCACTTTGTTATGGGTTTTTAAATGAAATAGTGGCTCATCCACGGTCAGAAGAGGGTCCCGGAATCACTAGGATCGGATGTACCAAATTTTGTGAAGGATGTACCAAGGGTCCGAAAATGAGTTCCGAAGTGGGGATCGACCCCCAATCACTTTGTTATGGGTTTCCTAAAGAAATTATGGACCATCCATCTTGAAATGGGGGTCTCGAAATCTGTCGGATCGGATGTACCAAATTTAATGAAGGATGTACCAAATTTTGTGAATGATGTACCAAGGGTCCAAAAATGCTTTCCGAAGTGGGGATCGGCCCCAAATCACTTTGTTTTGGGTTTTTAAATGAAATAGTGGCTCATCCACGGTCAGAAGAGGGTCCCGGAATCACTACAATCGGATGTACCAAATTTTGTGAAGGATGTACCAAATTTTGTGAAAAATGTACCAAGGGTCCGAAAATGCGTTCCGAAGTGGGGATCGACTCGGAAACCCGAAACAAAGTGATTTGGGGCCGATCCCCACTTCGGAAATCATTTTTGGACCCTTGGTACATCATTCACAAAATTTGGTACATCCTTCACAAAATTTGGTACATCCTTCATAAATTTGGTACATCCGATCCGACAGATTCCGAGACCCTCATTTCAATATGGATGGTCCATAATTTCTTTAAGAAACCCATAACAAAGTGATTGGGGGTCGATCCCCACTTCGGAACGCATTTTCGGACCCTTGGTACATCCTTCACAAAATTTGGTACATCCGATCCTAGTGATTCCGGGACCCTCTTCTGACCATGGATGAGAAACTATTTCATTTAAAAACCCGAAACAAAGTGATTTGGGGCCGATCCCCGCTTCGGAAATCATTTTTGGACCCTTGGTACTGATTACTACTCAAAAAGTGCTATTTGATAGCCTATAATTAATCCTTTTAAACACTTTTGAGTAGTAGTTTAGGCATTTTAACTCAATTGGCATGTTAAGGATCCTTTAAAGCAATTTTAATCACTTTGTGTAAGTTTTGGTGTTTTTGTTAGTATTTTGATCACCAAAGCAAGTCAAGACTGAGGAGAGTTATGAGGAATCTTGGGAAAAGCTTAGAAGTCATTTGCCAAGAGTAAATCCGGATTGCAAGGAGAAAAAGCAAAGAGAATCTGCCATGAAGCATATTCTTGATGACAGTCGTAGCAGCCACTTTTGGAGCACTTTCTGAAGTCCAAATGATGCATGCTATATACCATTTCAAAGCTCAGGAAGTCAACAATCCAATGCTTCAAACGGTGCGCAATTCGGAGTTGAAATGAAAAAGTTGCAGCCATTGCAAGCCAATCACTCCGAGCTGAAGGAAGCATTTTGCAAAGTGCTGCGAAATCACCCTTTTGTTGCGAAGTGATTCCGCAGCCTTTTTGTACAGTAGGGTGTATTTCCTTCTGAAGTTGCCCGACATATACCGCGAGAGGGAAGCTGGGAACCTCAAGGTGGAAGCCAACTTCGCAGCCCTACGAAGATAGCTTGGTGTTGCGAAATTATTTCGCAGCCCTCTTGAGTGTCTGCGAAATCTCGCAGACACCATTTTCTCTTGCGAAATGGTTCCTGAAGCCTCCCGATATTTGCTACCGACTTTGGGAGATATTTTCCATTAGATTTTTGTTGTCTAAATCCCAAAATACTCCTTGTAAGCCACCAATTACAAGATTCCTTAGCTTTTAAGTTAGTAAAAAGAGAAAATATCTATGTAATAATTAGTTTTATATTATGTTCATATATATACCTCTCGGGAGCCTGTTCTCAGAGAGGAGATCCTTCTGTAAAGTTTTGGGTAAGCAAGTAAAGTTCACTTCTTTCTACTGCCTTACCTTCTCACTTCGTATTTTTTATTTTGTTACTAAGTTATGAACTCTCTGAGGAGTTTTCCCCAGAGAATGAGTAACTAAACCTTTAATTCCTTGGAGCTAAGGTTGCCGGGGAAGGTTCCAAGTGCAAGAATGCAAAGCTTTGTGGTTTTAGCTAGTAATGAAGACGAAGTGAAATCCTTTAGTGATTTCTATGTCTTTAGTTAACTTAAAACACCTTAGAGTCACTTGGGCCAACACTTGGTAAGGCAAGTGATTTCCAACCATGGAAATGCACTAGTTTACCCCTTGCGAGCCTCTGGTAGGTGACTTTAGGGTAGGATTTTCTAGAATAGCCAACACTTGGTAAGCTTTTGGACTCCAAGGAGACATCCATTAGTTATCTCTTGCGAGCTTTTGACGGGTAATCCAAGGTTAAAGATCACCTTGAATGGTTGAGGCTTGGTGAGAGGCTTAAACCATTGCAAGTTGCATTAGTGAGAGAATTAAAGTGAAATCTAATTGAAGGATGAATCTGTACAACACCAGTTAGAGAATTGACTATATGTTGAATCTCTAACGCGAGGAAATGAACCATCTGACCGGAGCTATGTCTTTTGCATGAGGAACCACCCCAGTGAACCTAACTCTCCAAGGAATGTTTTTCTTCCTAAGTTATTCCTATTACTTGTTGTGTTAGTTAGTTTAAGTCTAAACCTTTACCAATCAAAGTTTGTGTTTTATTTCTTAAGCTAACCTTGAAATGAAACAAGACCAATTCACTTGGAATTGGTATCATTGATAGCTAGTTAATCTTTCCCAGTAGACGATCCTAGAGCCACTATACTATAGTAGCTTTTTCTTTGCTACCCTAGTGTATGGTGTTATAGGTTATAAATTTTGTTGATTACTGATGACCCGACTCTTGGTAGCTTGGCATGTAAGGGTATCAACAAAATTTATACCTAACGTCCTTACACTAAAGTAGCAAAGCTACTATAGCATAGTGGCTCTAGGATCGAACACTGGGAAGGGTTTTTACTTTAACTGGTGAAGTTCGGAGGATGGAGTGAACTTTTCTTAATAAAAATTAGGTTAAGATGAAAACATAAAAAGATGAAGGTGTGTAAACTAAACTAACATGAAAATAGGTTAAAAGATGGAAAAAGAAGTTTCTCAAAGCTTTGGATAGCCATGCTTAACTCACTTGTGTAAAAATGGAGATTTTGGAACTTTTCACCTCGAGTTGGGGAAGCAACTAAGGTGATGCTTACTTCCCGAACCGGTATGAGTTTAACAACTGAGTTTTAGTCCTTGAAAACTTACAAAAAGGGTAGTTGAACCTCATAAATGCTCTTTTAATGATATAGGTCATCTCCTCGACTTGCAATACAATGGCTCGTAGGAGATAACTAACTAACGTCAATGGATCTAACAATAAGAATCCACTGAGACCAAAAGCTTATCAAGTATTGGCCATTCAAAGCAAGTCGGAGGGATTAAAAGCTTTACTTTGAATGAAAACATTTATGGTGCTCAGCTACTTACATTCATGGCTTGGAAATCTCCATCCCGACACGGGAGCTTCACATGGCATCCATTACTTCAAGAAACTAAAAGGTTTTAGCCTCTCATCCTTGGGGATTTCATCCTCCAAGGATGTTTGGCTACTAAGAAAATGAGAAAGAAAAGAGAAAAGAGACGTATGAACAAAAGTGCTCTTATAACTTATAAAGTTACAAAGTTACAAGCTTTTTACAAGATCCATGTCTGAGGCTCTTCACCTCTATTTAAAGACAATAACAAGCTAAATTACAAGAGCTATTACAAAAGCAACCTTTTCATTGGTTGATTACAAGGGTAAAATAGGTATTTACAAAGCTAAAAATCAAGCAAAATATCTTGGAGAACCGGTAGTGGAATAACATCAACAACGTCTCAAAACAGGGGATTCAAAGGAATTTCGCAATGTGCCTAATCCACCTTGCGAAATTTTCGCAATGTGTTTCTTCATGGTGCAAAGTGGCAAAATTTCGCACCATGAAGAAAATCTCCTTGCGAAATTTTCGCAATGTGAAATTCACCTTGCGAAATTGGTCATTTGACATGATGCAGCTGCCTTCCGAAGGCCATAACTTCCTCATTTCAGCTCTAAATCATACACGGTTTGAAGCGTTGGATTCTTGACTTCCTAAGCTTTCAAATGGTATATAGAATGCAAAAATTGGACTTCGGTAAGTGCCTCAAAAGTGCGAAAGAATACTGCAGCTGTTTTCTTCACTCTGTTTTCCTCTTCTCCATTGCTTGTGCTCGTGTTTCCACTTGAAATTCAAGCATGTAATCGTCCAAAATCCTTGCTTAACTTGCCCAAATAGCTCCTCCATCAATTGGCATGCTTGAATCGATTCATAAGCTGATAAAAACATGTAAACTTGCCACAAAATGGTTAAAACCAATTACTAAGGACCTTAATGAATTAATTGGGTTAAATGAATATGATTACTACTCAAAGGTGCTTAAAACCATTATAATTAGGTCTACAAAATAGCACTTTTTGGTAGTAATCACACCCCCCAACCGACTCATTGCTAGTCCCTTAGCAATGGAGGAGATAAAAACTAAGTAAACTATAATAATATACATAAAAGGGATCATGCAAATCACTCCAAAAAATGATATGAGTGGCATGATGATATCAAAACACATCTCACATGGTGGACTAAAGATATGAAGATTCAAAATATAATAGGAGTTGTCAAAGCTAAAACTTAAACAAAAAGTACAAAGAGTGAAGATTATGCAATTAAGTATCAAAAGAATCTCTACTCTCAAGGTTCCGGATCAAACTCTTCCATAATGAGCTAAGTGTTAATGAGATTAGCTTCCGGATATAGTATGTACAACTATCCTCTCCCCCAACCTAAGCTTTTCTCGAACATTGGCAAAATTAACCAACTCTTAATAGGTTAGGAACGCACCTTCTTATTCACAATTCTTTTTACTCACTAAACTTAACCAATTCACCTATGTAGCAAGCAGAGGATCGATGACTCCCAACCAATCAAGGTTTAGGGCATCGGGTTTTAAAGGCTTTCGCCACCCCTTCGGATCATGCTTAGGTTTCAAGGAAAGAATAGAAGCTTATTCTCTTTTTCTTTTCTTTTTCTCTTTTCTTTTTCTTTTCTAAGACTCATTGGTCTTTTTGAGGTGTCCCAACACTATTAAAAAGAGGTTAAGTAATGAACCAAGTCAAAATTTTCCTAAGCTTAGAGGGTGAGAAAGTTTTACATCATAAATCCGGGATCTAATGTGCACGGTGTGTGTAAAGCTTGAAATGGAAGAAATAAGTTCGAAATCAAAGAGGGCTTCAATAGATTATCAACTTTGAAAGCATAAAACAAACTCTAAGACTTAAGTAATTAAGTTAAAACTCGACTTATCCTATTTTATTTTGAGAAATTATCTTTAACAACCATAGAGAATGAAACAAAAAATTTGAAAAAGGGCAAAAACTACTAAATCAACAAAATAACTAACTAAAATAGGAAATACTTACTTCCTCAACTCTCCCCCCAACCGAGATGAACATTGTCCTCAATGTTTGAATCGAAAATAAGGAGGAAGGAAGTGGTACCTCATGTGATGTGGACTTGGAGTTGGGAAGGTTGAACCACCTGTTTCAAAATTCAAAAATTGAACGAGAGAGGAATTTATACTAAATATTTACAAAAATGATGAGTGGGCCCCACTTTGAGCAGCTGAGGACAAGGCTCAAAGGGTCCATGCCATGATGGTATACTCATAGAAGTTGCAATGACATTTGAATGTAGCTTGCAGGGTGTTAAAATTGGAGATTTTTGGCTAAAACAGGGGAAAACAAAGGAGGAGTGAACAGTGAGTGCCAAAATTGGCACAATCACTGTTCACCTCCTTTAAAGCCCGACTGTGTGTTTTCCAAGTTTGAAAACAAAAGGTTTGGAAATGCATTCATTAATTTTTAAACTTGGAAGAAGATGGAATTCAAGAAAAAGGCCTTCCCGAGAGCTTTATTTTTAGAAATTAGCTTGAAAAACATTTCGCACTGGTAATTGAGGTGCGAAGATAGCATCCCGGGAGGCTTGGCTTTCCAAAATGTATAGAAATTCCTTTTCGCACCATGCACTATCACTGTGCGAAAAATTCGCACTGAGTGTGTTCATGGTGCGAAATTCCACTGAGAGCTTTGCTTATGCATTTTGGCTCCCCTGTTTCCTCTGTTTCACCTCCATTTCGATTTTTGCAAGCGTCATACCTGCATGAACACTTCAAAACTCATCTTAAAAACATATTAAAACTAAATTAAAGCTAAAAATTCAAACTAAAACATGCATAAATTTAAAGAAAGCATAGAATTTAAATGAAGCTGATAGCATGTACCCCAAAAAGAAGATGAACTATTTAGCTCATCCTCACTCACACACCCATTTCATGCTGAATTCCCCCTGGATCCCAAACAAAATTGGCATTCCTCACTTGAGACTTGCTTTGTATGATCTTGCCATACAAAGCTTGGGGGAAAGGTGGAGGGATGTGATTCTTCATCATTTCTTCCTTGATGACTATCCTTTGTGGTGCTCCTTGTACATTAACATCATAGCCATCTTCCTCTGTACTTTTCCCATTTTTCTTTCCTTTGATTTCCTCCCTCTTTTCTTTCTCTGTTTCACTTTCTTCCTTGTGCTCTAGCTTGCATGTGGGCAGATCAACCTCTTTACCTCCCTCCTTAGCCTCCATTTCATGGATACCCTTTTGATTTTGATGAGGTTGAGAAGGAGAGTTTTCTTTCTCTTGCATTGTGTTGAGGTTGGCAAACCTTGAGATTGAATCTTGGAGATTATCTATCTTCTGAGATAGATCATTTTGCACTGCATCCATCCTCTTAATTTGAGAACTCTCAACATTCTCAATCTTTTGGTGCAATTGGGAGTTGATTTCCTTTTGTTCACCCACAAAGTCACCCACGACTTTACTTAGGTTCACAATGGCTTGCTCCACTGAAGAGGTTTGTTGAGGTGCTTGGGTTTGGGCTTGGGGTTGGTATGGAGGTGGCCTTGGTTTCCAAGAAAAATTTGGATGGTTTCTCCAGCTTGAATTATAGGTGTTGCAATCACCAAACATGTCTCTCGCCACTGGAATGATAGGACACTCCTCCACCAAGTGCTCAAAAGACTGACAAATGGCACAAAGCATAGCTTGCAATGGTGTCTGAGAGATGGCTTGCACTTCTTGCATCTGGTTCATTTCTAGCTCTTCCAATCTCCTTTCCATAGCTGCAATCTTTGCCTTCATGTCCATGCCATCATTCAAAATATACATCTCACCCTTAGCTTTAGGTTGAGACGTCATTCTTCCCATATCTCTAGCATTTGGTTCACCCCATTCTCTTGAAAATTCAGCCACATAAATGATGAAGTTCATGGCTTCCTCTGCTATCTCATATTCAATATGGCATGCACGGATTCAGCTGGAACAAAACAAATAAACAAAACAAAGAAAAAGAAGAAAAAAAAAAAAAAACAGAGCATGCGGAAGGAAAAACAGAGTATGAAAAATAAACTAAAAATGAAAGTTAAAAGCTAAAAGAAACTTATCTAAACTAAGTTAAAAATGTTCTAAAACTAAAATAACAAGTTAGTAAATAAAAAAAATGAGATAGAATTCACCTTACTCATGAGAAGTCTCACAAGTTACCTCCGGTTGATATATTCACAGTGAAGTAGCACCTTCCCCGACAACGGCGCCATTTGATGACCCGACTCTTGGTAGCTTGGCATGTAAGGGTATCAACAAAATTTATACCTAACGTCCTTACACTAAAGTAGCAAAGCTACTATAGCATAGTGGCTCTAGGATCGAACACTGGGAAGGGTTTTTACTTTAACTGGTGAAGTTCGGAGGATGGAGTGAACTTTTCTTAATAAAAATTAGGTTAAGATGAAAACATAAAAAGATGAAGGTGTGTAAACTAAACTAACATGAAAATAGGTTAAAAGATGGAAAAAGAAGTTTCTCAAAGCTTTGGATAGCCATGCTTAACTCACTGTGTAAAAATGGAGATTTTGGAACTTTTCACCTCGAGTTGGGGAAGCAACTAAGGTGATGCTTACTTCCCGAACCGGTATGAGTTTAACAACTGAGTTTTAGTCCTTGAAAACTTACAAAAAGGGTAGTTGAACCTCATAAATGCTCTTTTAATGATATAGGTCATCTCCTCGACTTGCAATACAATGGCTCGTAGGAGATAACTAACGAACGTCAATGGATCTAACAATAAGAATCCACTGAGACCAAAAGCTTATCAAGTATTGGCCATTCAAAGCAAGTCAGAGGGATTAAAAGCTTTACTTTGAATGAAAACATTTATGGTGCTCAGCTACTTACATTCATGGCTTGGAAATCTCCATCCTGACACGGGAGCTTCACATGGCATCCATTACTTCAAGAAACTAAAAGGTTTTAGCCTCTCATCCTTGGGGATTTCATCCTCCAAGGATGTTTGGCTACTAAGAAAATGAGAAAGAAAAGAGAAAAGAGACGTATGAACAAAAGTGCTCTTATAACTTATAAAGTTACAGGTTACAAGCTTTTTACAAGATCCATGTCTGAGGCTCTTCACCTCTATTTAAAGACAATAACAAGCTAAATTACAAGATCTATTACAAAAGCAACCTTTTCATTGGTTGATTACAAGGGTAAAATAGGTATTTACAAAGCTAAAAATCAAGCAAAATATCTTGGAGAACCGGTAGTGGAACAACATCAACAACGTCTCAAAACAGGGGATTCAAAGGAATTTCGCAATGTGCCTAATCCACCTTGCGAAATTTTCGCAATGTGTTTCTTCATGGTGCGAAGTGGCAAAATTTCGCACCATGAAGAAAATCTCCTTGCGAAATTTTCGCAATGTGAAATTCACCTTGCGAAATTGGTCATTTGACATGATGCAGCTGCCTTCCGAAGGCCATAACTTCCTCATTTCAGCTCCAAATCATACACGGTTTGAAGCGTTAGATTCTTGACTTCCTAAGCTTTCAAATGGTATATAGCATACAAAAATTGGACTTCGAGAAGTGCCTCAAAAGTGCGAAAGAAGACTGCAGCTGTTTTCTTCACTCTGTTTTCCTCTTCTCCATTGCTTGTGCTCGTGTTTCCACTTGAAATTCAAGCATGTAATCGTCCAAAATCCTTGCTTAACTTGCCCAAATAGCTCCTCCATCAATTGGCATGCTTGAATCGATTCATAAGCTGATAAAAACATGTAAACTTGCCACAAAATGGTTAAAACCAATTACTAAGGACCTTAATGAATTAATTGGGTTAAATGAATATGATTACTACTCAAAGGTGCTTAAAACCATTATAATTAGGTCTACAAAATAGCACTTTTTGGTAGTAATCAATTACTCCCTCAATCAAGGAGCACCAACTGGACACGAATCAGCTGGCACACCAACTAGGCATGAATCAGGTACATCATTCACAAAATTTGGTACATCCTTCACAAAATTTGGTACATCCTTCACAAAATTGGTACATCCTTCATTAAATTTGGTACATTCGATCCGACAGATTCCGAGACCCCCATTTTAACATGGATGGTCCATAATTTCTATAGGAAACCCATAACAAAGTGATTGGGGGTCGATCCCCACTTCGGAACGCATTTTCGGACCCTTGGTACATCCTTCACAAAATTTGGTACATCCAATCCTAGTGATTCCGGGACCCTCTTCTGACCGTGGATGAGCCACTATTTCATTTAAAAACCCATAACAAAGTGATTTGGGGCCGATCCCCCCTTCGGAAAGCATTTTTGGACCCTTGGTACATCATTCACAAAATTTGGTACATCCTTCACAAAATTTGGTACATCCTTCATTAAATTTGGTACATCCGATCTGACAGATTCCGAGACCCCCATCTCAACATGGATGGTCCATAATTTCATTCAGAAACCCATAACAAAGTGATTGGGGGTCGATCCCCACTTCGGAACGCATTTTCGGACCCTTAGTACATCCTTCATAAAATTTGGTACATCCAATCCTAGTGATTCCGAGACCCTCTTCTGACCGTGGATGAGCCACTATTTCATTTAAAAACCCGAAACAAAGTGATTTGGGGCCGATCCCCGCTTCGGAAAGCATTTTTGGACCCTTGGTACATCATTCACAAAATTTGGTACATCCTTCACAAAATTTGGTACATCCTTCATTAAATTTGGTACATCCGATCCGACAGATTCCAAGACCCCCATTTCAACATGGATGGTCCATAATTTCTTTAGGAAACCCATAACAAAGTGATTGGGGGTCGATCCCCACTTCGGAACGCATTTTCGGACCCTTGGTACATCCTTCACAAAATTTGGTACATCCGATCCTAGTGATTCCGGGAACCTCTTCTGACCATGGATGAGCCACTATTTCATTTAAAAACCCGAAACAAAGTGATTTAGGGCCGATCCCCGCTTCGGAAAGCATTTTTAGACCCTTGGTACATCATTCACAAAATTTGGTACATCCTTCACAAAATTTGGTACATCCTTCATTAAATTTGGTACATCCGATCCGACAGATTCCGAGACCCCCATTTCCACATGGATGGTCCATAATTTCTTTAGCAAACCCATAAAAAAGTTATTGGGGGTTGATCCCCACTTCGGAACGCATTTTCGGACCCTTGGTCCATCCTTCACAAAATTTGGTACATCCGATCCTAGTGATTCCGGGACCCTCTTCTGACCGTGGATGAGCCACTATTTCATTTAAAAACCCAAAACAAAGTTATTTGTGGCCGATCCCCACTTCGGAAAGCATTTTTGTACCTTTGGTAGATCATTCACAAAATTTGGTACATCCTTCACAAAATTTGGTACATCCTTCAATAAATTTGGTACATCCGATCCGACAGATTTCGAGACCCCCATTTCAACATGGATGGTCCATAATTTCTTTAGGAAACCCACAACAAAGTGATTGGGGGTCGATCCCCACTTCGGAACGCATTTTCGGACCCTTGGTACATCCTTCACAAAATTTGGTACATCCAATCCTAGTGATTCCGGGACCCTCTTCTGACCGTGGATGAGCCACTATTTCATTTAAAAACCCATAACAAAGTGATTTGGGGCCGATCCCCCCTTCGGAAAGCATTTTTGGACCCTTGGTACATCATTCACAAAATTTGGTACATCCTTCACAAAATTTGGTACATCCTTCAATAAATTTAGTACATCCGATCCGACAGATTTCGAGACCCCCATTTCAACATGGATGGTCCATAATTTCTTTAGGAAACCCACAACAAAGTGATTGGGGGTCGATCCCCACTTCGGAACGCATTTTCGGACCCTTGGTACATCTTTCACAAAATTTGGTACATCCGATCCTAGTCATTCCGGGACCCTCTTCTGACCGTGGATAAGCCACTATTTCATTTAAAAACCCGAAACAAAGTGATCTGGGGCCGATCCGAGCTTCGGAAAGAATTTTTGGACCCTTGGTACATCATTCACAAAATTTGGTACATCCTTCATTAAATTTCGAACATCCGATCCGACAGATTCCGACACCCCCATTTCAACATGGATGGTCCATAATTTCTTTAAGAAACCCATAACAAAGTGATTGAGGGTCGATCCCCACTTTGGAACGCATTTTCGGACCCTTGGTACATCCTTCACAAAATTTGGTACATCCGATCCTAGTGATTCCGAGACCCTCTTCTGACCATGGATGAGCCACTATTTCATTTAAAAACCCATAACAAAGTGACTTGGAGTCCATCCCCCCTTCAGAAAGCATTTTTGGACCCTTGGTACATCATTCACAAAATTTGGTACATCCTTCACAAAATTTGGTACTTCCTTCATTAAATTTGGTACATCCGATCCGACTGATTCCGAGACCCCCATTTCAACATGGATAGTCCATATTTTCATTCAGAAACCCATAACAAAGTGATTGAGGGTCGATCCCCACTTTGGAACGCATTTTCGGACCCTTGGTACATCCTTCACAAAATTTGGTACATCCGATCCTAGTGATTCCGAGACCCTCTTCTGACCGTGGATGAGCCACTATTTCATTTAAAAAAACAAAACAAAGTGATTTGGGGCCGATCCCCGCTTCGGAAAGCATTTTTGGACCCTTCGTACATCATTCACAAAATTTGGTACATCCTTCACAAAATTTGGTACATCCTTCATTAAATTTGGTACATCCGATCCGACAGATTTCGAGACCCCCATTTCAACATGGATGGTCCATAATTTCTTTAGGAAACCCAGAACAAAGTGATTGGGGGTCAATCCCCACTTCGGAACGCATTTTCGGACCCTTGGTACATCCTTCACAAAATTTGGTACATCCGATCATAGTGATTCCGGGACCCTCTTCTGACCATGGATGAGCCACTATTTCATTTAAAAACCCGAAACAAAGTGATTTGGGGCCGATCTCCGCTTCGGAAAGCATTTTTGGACCCTTGGTACATCATTCACAAAATTTGGTACATCATTCACAAAATTTGGTACATCCTTCATTAAATTTGGTACATCCAATCCGACAGATTTCCAGACCCCCATTTCAACATGGATGGTCCATAATTTCTTTAGGAAACCTATAACAAAGTAATTGGGGGTTGATCCCCACTTCGGAACGCATTTTCGGACCCTTGGTACATCCTCCACAAAATTTCGTACATCTGATCCTAGTGATTCCGGGACCCTCTTCTGACCGTGGATAAGCCACTATTTCATTTAAAAACCCAAAACAAAGTGATTTGGGGCTGATCCCCACTTCGGAAAGCATTTTTGGACCTTTGGAACATCATTCAAAAAATTTGGTACATCCTTCACAATATTTGGTACATCCTTCATTAAATTTGGTACATCCGATCCGACATATTCCGAGACCCCCATTTCAACATGGATGGTCCATAATTTCTTTAGGAAACCCATAACAAAGTGATTGGGGGTTGATCCCCACTTCGGAACGCATTTTCGGACCCTTGGTACATCCTTCACAAAATTTGGTACATCCGATCCTAGTGATTCCGGGACCCTCTTCTGACCGTGGATGAGCCACTATTTCATTTAAAAACCCAAAACAAAGTGATTTGGGGCCGATCCCCACTTCGGAAAGCATTTTTGGACCTTTGGTACATCATTCACAAAATTTGGTACATCCTTCACAAAATTTGGTACATCCTTCATTAAATTTGGTACATCCGATCCGACTGATTCCGAGACCCCCATTTCAACATGGATAGTCCATAATTTCTTTAGGAAACCCACAACAAAGTGATTGGGGGTCGATCCCCACTTCGGAACGCATTTTCGGACCCTTGGTACATCTTTCACAAAATTTGGTACATCCGATCCTAGTCATTCCGGGACCCTCTTCTGACCGTGGATGAGCCACTATTTCATTTAAAAACCCGAAACAAAGTGATTTGGGGCCGATCCGAGCTTCGGAAAGCATTTTTGGACCCTTGGTACATCATTCACAAAATTTGGTACATCCTTCATTAAATTTGGTACATCCGATCCGACAGATTCCGAGACCCCCATTTCAACATGGATGGTCCATAATTTCTTTAAGAAACCCATAACAAAGTGATTGGGGGTTGATCCCCACTTCGGAACGCATTTTCGGACCCATTGTACATCCTTCACAAAATTTGGTACATCCGATCCTAGTGATTCCGGGACCCTCTTCTGACCATGGATAAGCCACTATTTCATTTAAAAACTCAAAACAAAGTGATTTGGGGCCGATCCCCACTTCGGAAAGCATTTTTGGACCTTTGGTACTACATTCACAAAATTTGGTCCATCCTTCACAAAATTTGGTACATCCTCCATTACATTTGGTACATCCGATCCGACAGATTCCGAGACCCCCATTTTAACATGGATGGTCCATAATTTCTTTAGGAAACCAATAACAAAGTGATTGGGGATCGATCCCCACTTCGGAACGCATTTTCGGACCCTTGGTACATCCTTCACAAAATTTGGTAGATCCAATCCTAGTGATTCCGGGACCCTCTTCTGACCGTGGATGAGCCACTATTTCATTTAAAAACCCATAACAAAGTGATTTGGGGTCGATCCCCCCTTCGGAAAGCATTTTTGGACCCTTGGTACATCATTCACAAAATTTGGTATATCCTTCACAAAATTTGGTACATGCTTCATTAAATTTGGTACATCCGATCCGACAGATTCCGAGACCCCCATTTCAACATGGATGGTCCGTAATTTCATTCAGAAACCCATAACAAAGTGATTGGGGGTCGATCCCCACTTCGAAACGCATTTTCGGACCCTTGGTACATCTTTCACAAAATTTGGTACATCCGATCCTAGTCATTCCGGGACCCTCTTCTGACCGTGGATGAGCCACTATTTGATTTAAAAACCCGAAACAAAGTGAATCGGGGCCGATCCGAGCTTTGGAAAGCATTTTTGGACCCTTGGTACATCATTCACAAAATTTGGTACATCCTTCATTAAATTTGGTACATCCGATCCGACAAATTCCGAGACCCCCATTTCAACATGGATGGTCCATAATTTCTTTAGGAAACCCACAACAAAGTGATTGGGGGTCGATCCCCACTTCGGAACGCATTTTCGGACCCTTGGTACATCCTTCACAAAATTTGGTACATCCGATCCTAGTCATTCCGGGACCCTCTTCTGACCGTGGATGAGCCACTATTTCATTTAAAAACCCGAAACAAAGTGATTTGGGGCCGATCCGAGCTTCGGAAAGCATTTTTGGACCCTTGGTACATCATTCACAAAATTTGGTACATCCTTCATTAAATTTGGTACATCCGATCCGACAGATTCCGAGACCCCCATTTCAACATGGATGGTCCATAATTTCTTTAAGAAACCCATAACAAAGTGATTGGGGGATGATCCCCACTTCGGAACGCATTTTGGGACCCTTGGTACATTCTTCACAAAATTTGGTACATCCGATCCTAGTGATTCCGGGACCCTCTTCTGACCGTGGATGAGCCACTATTTCATTTAAAAACCCATAACAAAGTGATTTGGGGTCGATCCCTACTTCGGAAAGCATTTTTGGACCTTCGGTACATCATTCACAAAATTTGGTACATCCTTCACAAAATTTGGTACATCCTTCATTAAATTTGGTACATCCGATCCGACAGATTTTGAGACCCCCATTTCAACATGGATGGTCCATAATTTCTTTACGAAACCCACAACAAAGTGATTGGGGGTCGATCCCCACTTCGGAACGCATTTTCGGACCCTTGGTACATCTTTCACAAAATTTGGTACATCCGATCCGAGTGATTCCGGGACCCTCTTCTGACCGTGGATGAGCCACTATTTCATTTAAAAACCTGAAACAAAGTGATTTGGGGCCGAGCCGAGCTTCGGAAAGCATTTTTGGACCCTTGGTACATCATTCACAAAATTTGGTACATCCTTCACAAAATTTGGTACATCCTTCATTAAATTTGGTACATCCGATCCGACAGATTCCGAGACCCCCATTTCAACATGGATGGTCCATAATTTCTTTAGGAAACCCATAACAAAGTGATTGGGGGTTGATCCCCACTTTGGAACGCATTTTCAAACCCTTGGTACATCCTTCACAAAATTTGGTACATCCGATCCTAGTGATTCCGGGACCCTCTTCTGACCGTGGATGGGCCACTATTTCATTTAAAAACCCGAAACAAAGTGATTTGGGGCCGATCCGAGCTTCGAAAAGCATTTTTGGACCCTTGGTACATCATTCACAAAATTTGGTACATCCTTCACAAAATTTGGTACATCCTTCATTAAATTTGGTACATCCGATCCGACAGATTCCGAGACCCCCATTTTAACATGGATGGTCCATAATTTCTTTAAGAAACCCATAACAAATTGATTGGGGGTTGATCCCCACTTCGGAACGCATTTTCAGACCCTTGGTACATCCTTCACAAAATTTGGTACATCCGATCCTAGTGATTTCGAGACCCTCTTCTGACCATGGATGAGCCACTATTTCATTTAAAAACCCATAACAAAGTGATTTGGGGCCGATCCCCCCTTCGGAAAGCATTTTTGGACCCTTGGTACATCATTCACAAAATTTGGTACATCCTTCACAAAATTTGGTGCATCCTTCATTAAATTTGGTACATCCGATCCGACAGATTCCAAGACCCCCATTTCAACATTGATGGTCTATAATTTCATTTAGAAACCCATAACAAAGTGATTGGGGGTCGATCCCCACTTCGGTACGCATTTTCGGACCCTTGGTACATCCTTCACAAAATTTGGTAAATCCGACCCTAGTGATTCCGAGACCCTCTTCTGACCATGGATGAGCGACTATTTCATTTAAAAACCCATAACAAAGTGATTTGGGGCCGATCCCCACGTCGGAAAGCATTTTTGGACCCTTGGTACATCATTCACAAAATTTGATACATCCTTCACAAAATTTGGTACATCCTTCATTAAATTTGGTACATCCGATCCGACAGATTCCGAGACCCCCATTTAAACATGGATGGTCCATAAATTCTTTAGGAAACCCATAACAAAGTGATTGGGGGTTGATCCCCACTTCGGAACGCATTTTCGGACCCTTGGTACATGCTTCACAAAATTTGGTACATCCAATCCTAGTGGTACCGGGACCCTCTTCTGACCGTGGATGAGCCACTATTTCATTTAAAAACCCATAACAAAGTGATTTGGGGTCCATCCCTCCTTCGGAAAGCATTTTTGGACCCTTGGTACATCATTCACAAAATTTGGTACATCCTTCACAAAATTTGGTACCTTCATTAAATTTGGTACATCCGATCCGACAAATTCCGAGACCCCCATTTCAACATGGATGGTCCATAATTTCTTTAAGAAACCCATAACAAAGTGATTGGGGGTTGATCCCCACTTCGGAACGCATTTTCGGACCCTTGGTACATGCCTCACAAAATTTGGTACATCCGATCCTAGTGATTCCGGGACCCTCTTCTGACCATGGATGAGCCACTATTTCATTTAAAAACCCATAACAAAGTGATTTGGGGCCGATCCCCCCTTCGGAAAGCATTTTTGGACCCTTGGTACATCATTCACAAAATTTGTACATCCTTCACAAAATTTGGTACATCCTTCATTAAATTTGGTACATCCAATCCGACAGATTCCGAGACCCCCATTTCAACATGGATGGTCCAGAATTTCATTGAGAAACCCATAACAAAGTTATTGGGGGTCGATCCCCACTTTAGTACGTATTTTCGGACCCTTGGTACATCCTTCACAAAATTTGGTACATCCGATCCTAGTGATTCCGGGACCCTCTTCTGACCATGGATGAGCCAATATTTCATTTAAAAACCCATAACAAAGTGATTTGGGGCCGATCCCCACTTCGGAAAGCATTTTTGGACCCTTGGTACATCATTCACAAAATTTGATACATCCTTCACAAAATTTGGTACATCCTTCATTAAATTTGGTACATCCGATCCAACAGATTCCGAGACCCCCATTTCAACATGGATGGTCCATAATTTCTTTAGGAAACCCATAACAAAGTGATTGGGGGTCGATCCCCACTTCGAAACGCATTTTCGGACCCTTGCTACATCTTTCACAAAATTTGGCACATCCGATCCTGGTGATTCCGGGACCCTCTTCTGACCGTGGATGAGCCACTATTTCATTTAAAAACCCGAAACAAAGTGATTTGGGGCCGATCCGAGCTTCGGAAAGCATTTTTGGACCCTTGGTACATCATTCACAAAATTTGGTACATCTTTCACAAAATTTGGTACATCCTTCATTAAATTTGGTACATCCGATCCGACAGATTCCGAGACCCCCATTTCAACATGGATGGTCCATAATTTCATTTAGAAACCTATAACAATGTGATTGGGGGTCGATCCCCACTTCGGTACGCATTTTCATACCCTTGGTACATCCTTCACAAAATTTGGTACATCCGATCCTAGTGATTCTGGGACCCTCTTCTGACCATGGATGAGCCACTATTTCATTTAAAAACCCATAACAAAGTGATTTGGGGCCGATCCCCACTTCGGAAAGCATTTTTGGACCCTTGGTACATCATTCACAAAATTTGGTACATCCTTCACAAAATTTGGTACATCCTTCATTAAATTTGGTACATCCGATCCGACAGATTCCGAGACCCCCATTTCAACATGGATGGTCTGTAATTTCTTTAAGAAACCCATAATAAAGTGATTGGGGGTCGATCCCCTCTTCGAAACGCATTTTCGGACCCTTGGTACATCCTTCACAAAATTTGGTACATCCGATCCTAGTGATTCCGGGACCCTCTTCTGACCATGGATGAGCCACTATTTCATTTAAAAACCCATAACAAAGTGATTTAGGGCCGATCCCCACTTCGGAAAGCATTTTTGGACCCTTGGTACATCATTCACAAATTTTGGTACATCTTTCACAAAATTTGGTACATCCTTCATTAAATTTGGTACATCCGATCCGACAGATTCCGAGACCCCCATTTCAACATGGATGGTCCATAATTTCATTTAGAAACCCATAACAAAGTGATTAGGGGTCGATCCCCACTTCGGAACGCATTTTCGGACCCTTGGTACATTCTTCGCAAAATTTGGTACATCCGATCCTAGTGATTCCGGGACCCTCTTCTAACCGTGGATGAGCCACTATTTCATTTAAAAACCCAAAAAAAAGGTGATTTGGGGCCGATCCCCACTTCGGAAAGCATTTTTGGACCCTTGGTACATCATTCACAAAATTTGGTACATCCTTCACAAAATTTGGTACATCCTTCATTAAATTTGGTACTTCCGATTTGACAGATTCTGAGACCCCCATTTCAACATGGAGTGTCTGTAATTTCTTTAGGAAACCCATAACAAAGTGATTTGGGGTCGATCCCCACTTCGGAACGCATTTTCGAACCCTTGGTACATCCTTCACAAAATTTGGTACATCCGATCCTAGTGATTCTGGGACCCCCTTCTGACCATGGATGAGCCACTATTTTATTTAGAAACCCATAACAAAGTGATTTGGAGCCGATCCCCACTTCGGATCACACTTTGGAGCCCTTGGTACATCTTTAACAAAATTTGGTACATCTTTAATTAAATTTGGTACATCCTTCATTAAATTTGGTACATCCAAGTCTAGTGATTCAGGGACCCCCATCTGAGCATGGATGGGTCATAATTACATTTAATATATTTAAGTTATTTATTTTAAAATTAAAAAATACTTTTATTAAAACATATTTTATTAAATTTTAAATAAAAACTAAATTGATTTATATCAAATATTTGATTTGAGATATGATTTCTAAAAATTTATTACAAATAATTGGTGGCAATTTTTCTATTAAAATTAATTTATTTAAATAATTAAAATTATTAATCATTTATCTAATCAAATTAATTTTTAGTTATAAAATATTAGGACTTCATTATATTTTTTGTTATATTGTAACCTATTCTAAGCACAACTATTTTTGTAATATTTAAAAATACAAAATTTTGAAATTAAATAAAAGTAAACGGATAAATAAAAAAAATTATTAATGAGCTAAATAAAAAAAGTAGTTAAAAAATTAAGATAATAAAAAATAAATTAAAAATTGAACAATTAAATTTTTAGAAAAAATCTATGATTTTGAATCAACAAGGAATCATTTCCTCCCTTTATTTCATATGAACATCAAGGGCCAACCTTTAAGCTATCAGTATGCCTCCATTTGCCTTACTGCCCAACCCACACCTCAACTCTAGTCATCCTAAAGGCATGCCTCTGACAGAGAGTCATGTCTTTCTTTTTCCTACTGCAAGTAGCTTAACAAAAAGAAGTTTTTCACCCACATTTATGTGTCTTCCATCAAGGTTTTGCTCTTAGGTTGACTACTGCACATAGCCTACCAATATAATGGTTTTAGCAATAGGCATGCCCCTAAAATCAAGGGTGTGCCCCTACTTTGCATACCGCATATAGAATTTCCCAATAAAGTTATCATACCCATGGGCATACCTATGCAACCAAGGGTGCACCCCTGCTTTGCCTTCTGCATGTAGCATAGTTATATAATATCATTAACACATAGGCATGCCTTTCAAATGGAAGGTGCGCCCCTAGATTGCCTTCTGCACATAACATACTAAACTAATGTTCGAATGCCTTCCCATGGTGTTAATGGTTCAACCTCCCTTTTACAGACACCTCACATAACACGAAACCAATTTTAAAGATGAAAAACGATAGGGTTGCCTATGATCTAACAGGCACAACCTTATTTTGGCTACTGCCCATTTCACACAAAACTAAATAATATGCTTAAGGGTCATCAACCAAAAAGCAGCAGCCCCTACATGTAAAGGTTGGCCACAATTATGCCCACTAGTTAACAATCTCGTTTTTTTGCCAAGGACGCCATATAAATCTATGTCACTTCAATGCCATCTTTGAACAATAATGACCAAGGTACATATTTTGCTATTGCAATTACATTATCATGTAACATATCCCATAATATTGAAGAACAACATACAATCACAATATATGTACACCAAACACTTCAAATCCAATAAATTACTCATTGCTTATAATCAAGGAAACAACAACGAAGATTACCAAACTATTTCATACTAATATAAAGTCGATCTTACATTATGAAGTTTAATAAAAAAAAACTTACAGCAATGGGTTGTTACATGTCGCACGATTATGCCCAGGCTGATTACAACGAGAACAATGAACTGTTTTTTTTTTACATGAATTGAGACTCGATTCGACGTTTCCTAGGTCTTCCAGGAGGTCGCTTTGTGGTTGGAGGATTAAGAAAGGGATAAGTATGACCCAAGGCATCACGAACGGTTCCATCTTCATCAATCATTGGCATGTCATGCGTTACCAAAGTATGCATGCTTCCAGAGTATATCTTCTCTTGCAAATTGTACTTATACCAGTCATCAACATAATCGGATACATCAAACCCCATTCGCCGTATAGCTGCACAAGCATGATCACATGGGATTCCGGACATTTGCCATGCTTTACATGTGCAAGTTCGCTCCATTAAGTCCACTTCCAGGAATGCTTTTCCATTGGATACTTTCATCGAACTACCCAAGTGTAAATAAGTGATATAATTTTCACCTTTTCCAATGTTCAATGCAATCTTTTCTTCTATTTTAGGACCAATACACCCATTCCATTTTACAAGTCCATTTTTATGCTCGACTAAAAGAGATCCTAACTTATCCATATGCTCGATGAAGAAAACACAAATGTTATGGTGTCGTTCATGTCTTAACCAAGAATTGAAAGACTCGGCCAAATTACTTGTCATCTTATCCCAACGCATCTTCTTAAATTTAGAGATTGCCCAATGTTGAGGGTTATTTTCTTCAACCCACTTCGCCAAATCATGATTAAATGTCCTTAAAGTATCCATTGCAACCTCATAATCACAATCTAACCTAGCATAGGCGATAGAATCAAGCATTTGCAAAGCATTTTCCTTTCCTTTCCTCCCTTTAGTGTTTAGCTTTATTAGAAAGCTACTGAAGTTTTCTTTAATGTGACGATAGCAATGTGCATGGTTTTCACTACCAAATACCTACGAAACACTACGGATAATCCCTTGGTGCCTATCGGATATTATTATAACATCTCTTTCACCTATGACCATCTTCAATTTCTCTAAAAACCAAAGCCAATCCTCGTAATTCTCGGAGCTAAATAAGCCATAAGCAAGTGGAAACATGCCATAAGTCAGCATCATAGGAAGAAGCTGAAAATAAAGCACCCTTGTATGGCCCACTCATGTGGGATGAATCTATTGATATAATAGGCCGACATCCCAGTTGAAACCCATGTATTGACACTGAAAGGGCAACAAACAATTGCATAAAATGACCATCATCCGAACATCTATATTCAGCAATCGTCCCTGGATTTGTTTCAATAAGCCTTGTACATAACCAAGGTAACAACTTATATGAACATTACGGCACACCATGAATTCGTTCTTTAGCCTTCTCTTTCAAGTTCCATACTTGAAAATAATTCAATTGCATTCCGTATTGTCGACGAAAGTCTTTACATATTTGACGGGGTAAGTAATCTGGATTTGAACGAATAACATCATCAATCATAGTTGTGGCTCGATTACAACGAACTACTGGTTCGGAAATTGACACATCTTCTAAAGAGTGGTTATGTTCATTTCTAAATGTATGCACTTGAACTATTTTTGTTCTCCCAACAGCACGAGCAGTTACTTTCCAAGGGCATCCTTCAACAACACATATTACAGTCATATGCTTAAGACAATTCCTCTTAAACTTATATCTAAAACGGCCTCCTACTGACATGAGATATATTGCATCCCGAAATTCATTTGCAGTTGAGAAGGTATGCCCACTACCCAATATTGCACTCTCAAAACGGCTTGACTCTAGTGGACCAACATGTGATTCAGCACATCTTTGATGAAATCCTCATGATTGCATTCTAATATCAACATCTCTTGTTGAATATGGGACCGGTGAGTTAGACCCTACGATTGTTTCATTCAAGCTGCATTATAACATCTAATGAATAAACATAAATATTACAAAATAAATAAATACATGGAACCATTTAAGATTATATATTTTTTTGATATAACTTACCCTTGTCCTCCATTCTCAATCGTTTCATCATCTTCAACTGTTGATGCTAAACATATATATACACGTGCACATCGGTCACTAAATTGAAACATGTTTGTCAAGTCTTCATCATTTTTCAATGGTTGAAGTGCATATAAATCAAACGGGAGAGTATATGAAAACGTTGGTCCCACTATATTGATGTTCATTTTCCCACAAATCCTTGAAACAAAATCATTATATGTCATTGATCGTTCTAAACTTAGACCCTCTCGTCTCCCACCCATATATTCCACATTGCCATGTTCATCCCTTACTAGCTCTCCTCCAATGTGCAGATAACAATAAATTGTATTATTTGGATCCATTTAAATGCTACTCGATCATGTGCAGCCCCTGTTTAGAAGCATGAACCTTTAGTCAAGCTGAAACAATTAACTAATTTCTTAATAACACTGCATAAACCAACTTACTTATAACAAAACTGATTATCATGCCTATGACCATCATATATTAATACATCATTTATCTTTGAAACTTTACAAACGAGCTTCATTTACATTTCATAGTTTACAATTAATGGTGTAAATATAGACATGCATAGTGTATACTTAACATTAAGCAATGCAATTATTCTATTTTACTTCGTAGTAATTTGTTATGTTATATAAGTTAGGGAGTGAACCTCTCAATTCATGGGCTAACCATTGTTTTGGTAACTCTTCAAGCCAAATTGTGCTAATTTCACTCTCTTCGGGCCACCCCCTCAAACAATGGGTCGACCTTTATTTTGCCCACTGCCCAAATTTAACCATAACAATGTTACAACCAAGGGCCGACCTCCAAACAATTGGGTCATCCCTTATTTTGCCTACCGCCCAACTTAAACCACAATAATGTTTACAACCAAGGGCCGACCTCCAAAAAAATGGGTCAACCTTTATTTTGCCCACTGCCCAAATTAAACCACAACAATGTTTACAACCAAGGGCCGACCTCCAAACAAATGGGTCAACCTTTATTTTGCCTACTATCCAGATTAAACCACAACAATATTTACAACTAAGGGCCTACCTCCAAACAAATGGGTCAACCTTTAATTCACTTACTGCAACCTCTTACGAAAACAATAATTTCATCCAAATGTCATTAACTGAATTACGGCCAACCCCTTCATCTAAGGGTAGACCCTTACTATGACCACTACACACATAAACAAAACAAATTTCATATTTGTGGTTGTGACCATCAATTTTGAACCTAAGGCTCCAATACTATTTTCCCTAATTCCCACATAAATTCATGCCCACTTTACTAAATTTGTTTTATTTTCTTCTTCAATTTAATCCTTATTCATTACAAATTCAAAACTTTTATTAAGAAATTTATTCAAACTTTAATCCCAATCATTTTTAAAATTTATACTCATCTACTCATGACTAAACATGAATTCTTTTCCCATGCATTAGATTCACCAATTAACAACTATAAAAGATCACTCAAATTACTCATTTTGGAATCCCAGATAAACAACATTAAACAACAAAACATCTCGAATCCCATATAAACAACATTAAACAACAAATTGTTTGAACATTCCTAAAAATTGTATTCCCTTCACATGCAATACTCATATTTTTCTTCTCTTTTCCGTATTCTTCCCAACAACCACATACAACACAAACACAACAATTCAGAAATAAAACAAAATCAATATAGCTTACCACCATCTCATTTTCCCATCATTTATCAAAATTTAAGCCATATTTCATTTCAAATAAACCCTAAATAAATTAAAATATAAATTTAGATACAATATTAATGGACATTGAACATGTAGAAATATGCAATGTAATCAAGTTTAAATCACAAAATTGCACAAATCACATAACTATGACATTATTCAAATCTCAAAGAATCAAAATGACAAATCAAAATATAAAGTTATTACAAAATTTAATAACATATATATATATATATATATATATATATATATATATATATATATATATCACCTGGAAAAACCCTTGCTTTAAAAGTTAAATGCAACTACAATATTTTTATTCTTCGTTATCTCGTTCTCTCAATTGCTTTCTTTCTCCTTTTTCGATGTAAAAGCAAAATAGGAAGTACAACCAGGAGAAAAATGATTGTCACTCCTGAAATAAGAAGAAGGAAATGGGTTTTTTTTTGTCTACCTGGCCTTTGTTAAGGGGTTCGCACTTGGACTTTTGTTTTTAGATTGATGTTTGGTGGGAAAATGAAGATGTCGTCTTCCTTATGGTGATGGAGGAGAAACAAAATAAGAGATCAAGTTTGGAGGTTTGTTTGGGGTTGATGGGTTATCGCAATTTGAGAACCTACCAGATTTTTTATGGATCCTTTCGCCTTGTGATGGGTTGTGCCTGTGAACGAATAAGAAAGAACATGGGTTTTTGGTGTTAGGGTTTGGTTGAAGAAAGAAGAAGATATTTGGGGGTAAATATTGTTTAAAACATCAATCCATATGGAATGTCTAGCTGGCTGATGACATGTAACTGAGTCATGTCATTGCCTTAAGTGGACAACAAGCAACTTATCCAACTAGGAGAGATGTCAAATTATAGGAGGGTATTTTTGGAAGGGTCTCAACATCACTATTACAGTGTATGAAAGATTGTTTATTTTTCACAAAATCCATTGAATTTGAAAAGTAAAAAGTTAAGTTTCCAAAAGCCAAAATTTTGCCCCTTGGTGTATGGTTACATAAATTCCCCTTGTTATTATTATTTGATTTGGGCTTGAACATTTGTATTGTATATTGGGCTTGTCGGGTTTGGATATTTATATTGGTTATTTGGGCTTGGAACTCATTACTATTTCATGTGGGCTTTGGATATTTGTATGGAATTTTGGATATTGGGCTTGAACATTTATATTAGATATTGGGCTTGGGTTATTATTGTAGCTTTTGGACTTTGGACATTTGCATTGTGCCTTAGGCATTTAATAAAAATAGGATGAGAGTTAGACATTTAAATTTTATTTGAATGTATTCATGGAACTTTCATTTATTCAATTAATTGTATCTCACACAATTTGACTTTCCTTGTTTGTAGAAAAAGAGTTGGAAGTACAAAGGCAAACTAATGCTAGAAAGTGCTCAAGCCTTCATAGAGGTTGAAATATGAACATAACTATGAGGCTCGAGATTTGGATATATCAAGAGTCAGAGTTCATGAACCTTGATTACCACATCCTTATCAAGATCTAGATGGATTGCATCAAATAAACCTCGAGAGTTGATGTATATTTTAGTTTTTTTACTTGTGTTTTTTTAATTTTATAAAATTTTGCACATGTAAATATTTTTAGTTTGTTATTTTTCTTTTTGTTTTGGAACTTATCATATTTTTCAAATATGGATTGTAATGTTTGGTACCTTTATTTGTATATGTGGATATAACAAATATTCTTTTGTATTGGTGGCAATATTATCAATTATATATTAATTTGACCTATCTTATCACATAATTTAATTATTAAATTAGGTGTTATAATTTTATAAAACTTAAGCAATGTAATATTAATTGAATAAGATATGATTTAATTTAAAATTATATATATATATAACCTTAACCATTGGTAACAAAATAAGGTTTTGTAACAAAATCTATTTACTAACAAAAATATCAATTTTGTTGTTGGTTTTTTTTACCAATTGGCAACAACTTAATTTTCACTGAGTATATTTAGCAACAAAAGTTTAAATATTTAGCAACAAAGTTTTTCATCATAAAAAATTATTAGACACAAAAATTTTTTGTCTCTGTATAATTTTCGAGACGAAAAATTTAATTTGTTGCTAAAACTTTTCGCGACGAGGAATTGGCGACATCCATGAAACGAAAGAATTTTCATCGCAAAATTTATTTGGCAACAATATTATTATCTTCTGCGACAAAATTTATTGTCACTAATAATCAATTTTATTGTAGTGATAAGAAAATATGTTTCCTTGTAGTCAATACTAGGTCTCTATAGAAAACCTTAAGCTATGAGTCATATACACTTTATGTCTCATGATTTCATTTTTCTCATTGCACTTTCTTATAAATACTCATTTAAATCCAACAAGCTTGACAACTTTTCGCGTTTGGACTACAAGTTCAAATACTTCTCATTTTTCTATTGTCTAATTTTGTCAAGACAATATAAACTTGTCTCATATATATCATACAATGGATGTGGATGGAAGATTTTTTTACTTTCAAGTCTATATATATATACAATGGATGTGGATGGATTTTTTTACTTTCAAGTCTATATTGTTATATATATATATAGACTAGTTTGAAAGTTGATTTGAGAGGGATAGTGCGAGTTTCCTAGATTATAAAGAGAAGAAGAAGAAGATTAAGCTTGATAGATCGTCATCAGACATGTCAACCTTTGATATTAAACAAGAAGAAGATGGCTCAAAAAAATAAGTTAAGGATCCACCTGAAAATGCAATAGCTGTTAATGAAGGCAATTTGAACAAACCCAGGTTTTACAAGAAACAGAATTTCAGAATTTTCTTTCATGAATATTTTATTGCTTTATCTCACTTTTAATTTTCGTTTGGCTGCCAAGAAATTATATATGGAAATTAAGAATTATGCTACAACAATGACCTCTCTCTTTGTTGTTTCATTTTTTTCCTTTCTTTTCTCTCTTCAACCAAACACCCAGTAAAAGTTTAATTTGGTTCCTCTATAGGTTATAGGGTTTTCCTCAAGCCTTATTGCCCCATTGTGCTTTTGTTGCACAATCTAGATATATTTTTTGGCTAGGTACTGGAAAGTAAACTTGAATTTAGAAACTTTCTAAAATATTACAATTAGATTTAGTTTCCAAAAAGTTAAGAAGAATATTTTATTTTTGAATAGTTATTCAAGTTTCTATTTTTGAATTTTCAAGTATTAGGAAGTTTCTTCCGCTAGAATTAGGAGTTTTTATTTTATTTAACTTGAGTAGTTATAAATAGGAGATTATGTAATATTTGAATAATTAAGAGTGAGTGGTAGAATAAAATAAAATTTTTAATTCTCCCAAATTTATCTTCCTTTGTAATTGTGTGTTTTCTCTATCAACCTCATTACTCCAACCAAATCGGTATCAATGCTTCCGCATATCCAACAAATTGGTATCAAAGCAATACAAAAAAGATGGCAAATGAGATGTATCCGTTTCAAGTTCCTAGCTCACCAAAGACAACTATGACAGTTGGAGTATCAGGATGAAAGCTTTACTTGGTTCACAAGATGCATGGGAGGTTGTAGAGAAAGGCTATAAAGAGCCACAAGATGAGGTCATTCTATCACCAAATCAAAGGGATTTTTTGAAAGATATGAAGAAGAGAGACAAGAAAGCTCTCACCATCATTTATTAAGAAATGGATGAAGGCACTTTTGAGAAGATTTCAAGTGCAACCACCTCAAAGGAAGTATAGGAGATATTAGAGAAGAATTTGAAGAATCTAAAGATTTAGATTCTATGGCCATTGATCAACTTATGGGATCATTGCAAGCCTACAAAGAGGGATTAAAAAGGAAAAGCCAAGAAAAATTAGAACAAGTTCTTCAAACAAAGCTTTCATTAAAAGAGAATGAAGAAAATTCTAATGGAAGAAGTCAAAATAATCATGAACGTGGACGAGGCCATGGACGTGGCTAAGGCAATAGAGGAAGAGCTAGTTTCAATTCATCAAACAATGAAGGAACAAATCAAAACTCATATTTCTCAAGAAGGTGTGGAAGATGACACAACAAAAGGCAAAGCGAAAGGAAAAGGTGTATTTCTATATGTTAGAATTAAGAGTTTCTATTTTATTTAATTTGAGTAGTTATAAATAGGATATTATGTAATATTTGAATAATTAATAGTAAGAGTGATAGAATACAATAAAGTTTTTAATTCTCCCAAATTTGTCTTTCTTTGTAATTGTATATGTTTTCTCTATCAACCTTATTACTCCATGATTTGTCCCCATTGCAGTCATGCCATTTGATTCTGGCTCAGACGGGTGTTATCAACAAAATTTATAAAACCTAAATCACCTCACACTAGGGTAGGATAGCCAACATAGTATAGTGGCTCTAGGATCGTCCACAGGGATGGGTTTTCATCGTACAGTTGACTTTAGTGAAGGAAATAAAATGATGTTTTTCCTTATGAAAATTAGCTTTTAAAGAAAATGGAATTGTGGTTACAAAGATTGATTTTAAGTTAAGCAAAAATAATAAGTGAAGTTAACTATAAAGAAAAGGTTTCTTGGAGCTTTAGGTCACTAGGATCGGGTTCCTTAGACAAAGGGGGAGATTCCGAATCTTCTCCTCGTGTTGGGGACAATAACATAAAGGATGATTATCTCCCAAACCGGTTTTATATTTAGCAATTAAGATTTGATCCAAAGGGTTCATGAAAAATAATAGTTGCTTCCCATTAATGGCTTCAAACACTAAAGACTCTCACCTTGAACCACCTTCCAATGGCTCGTAAATGATAACTAATAGACATCCATGGATCTAGCAATAAGCATCCATAGAATCCGAAAAGCTTACCAAGTATTGGCCATTCAAGGTGCTTTTAAGGGATTTAAAGCTAAATCTTAAAATAAAAACCATTAATGGTTAACAACTACTTTCATTTAAAGCAAGGACAACTCTCATCTTTGCATTCGGGTCCTTCACCTAGGTTCCATTACTCCAAGAAACATAAAACCTAGCCACTCATCTCCTGAGAAATCATCCTCAGAGGTTGTTTGGCTAGAAAGAAGAGTGAAAACAAAAAATGAGAAGGAAAGGCAGAGCAAAAGCTCTATATATTTCTTACTACAGGGAATTTTCAAGTGTTTTCTGATTACATCCCTATGTGTCTATCAAAAGATGTTACACACACCCAATATATAAAAAAAATATATATGAAAATATCTAAGTTGATTACAAGGAGAAAATAGGAAATTACACAAAATATCTGGAGATAAAAATCTAACAGAGTCGGTGCACAGGAAGATTTCGTATACCATGCGAAATTTCTAATTGCAATGTTTATGTTATTTATGAAATAAATATAAGCAATGTTTTTTTTTTTGGTTTCTAATTAAGATCCCTCCCTCCATCCTCAAATTAAAATCTTATGATTTTGATTCTTCCAACCAATACTCACACCTACACATTGTACCTTTGATCTTACGTTAATTCTAAGTTCCTTATGTAGACGACCTAATTGTTATACAATTGTTAGTTCTTTTTGTATTTTTGGTTTAAGAGATAAAAGTTTCAATGACTACTCTAGTTTAAAATTTAATTTGTTCTTGTAAAACTTTATTAAAAATTATATTCAGATTTTGTTTTAAACCAAAAAAACACCAACAAACTATGGATTCAACAATTCTATTGAACATATACAATCTAACAATAATCATTCACTTGTAAGTCATTGCAAAAATTGAAAACTATAATTTAAATAATTAATAGAAGTAATAATAATGACAATAAAAAAATATATATATGTTGTTTGGTTGACAAGAAAAAATTAGAACCAACCAGTGCAGGCATATAAGGATCCTCTATCTTGATTTAATTCAATTAAATATCAAGAAAGCTTGAGGGCAAAAAATCTTGCTAGATTTGCAAGCAATGGACAATTATGGAAGAAACAAAAATGAAAAAAAAAAAAACAACAACAACCATTGATGATAGTTAGACATTTCTAAAAGATGAGATCAACTTCCAAAAACTATATTTGCAAAAAATAAAAAATAAAATCAAAATAAAATAATAAAATAAATAATAAGGATAACTTATTGACTTTCATAGCTAAGACAAGATTCCAATTACCATCTCTAGCACAAAACCCAAAACCAACACCCAATTGCTTAGTTAATATGTTCCAAATTCAACAAGAAGAGAATAAAAATTAAGAAACAGAAAACAGCATACCCCTTGAATCCTCTTTCTAATTACAAGAAGACACTTATTAACCACTCTTAACATTCTAAGCCACAATCTTCATAGGGTAAGATTGGATGGTTCAAGGGCTCCTTATCCCTCATCTTCCTTCTTCATGTTCCTTCCTTTTTATTCTTTTTGTAGTCATTTTGAAAGAGTTAAAGCCATTAACTCTTCCTCTTTTTCCTAAAATAGGTCAATTACCATGTGTTTCCTTCTTGAATGCATTACCACTAGCTTTAGAGCCCTCAGAAATCATTTTTTTCCTTTTTGGCAACCTTCTTACCTTCTCCACCATGCAAATCCATTTCCATAGGATAATCAAAAGGTAGAGATTCCGATTGACATGAAGATAGGGGTAGAAGTGAGCACTACTTCTTCATTAATTGGATTGAATTTTCTAGGAATTTTCTTACCTTATTTTTTCATGCAGTTGAGTCTTATGATTCAAATTGTTCTCATTAACAATTCCATCTTTGGGGTTGCCACCAAGAGAGATGGTACTCAATACTTAAGTAACAGAAGCATTACTTGCATATGAGGTGTCCGCTTTCTTTTCCTTGGATGAGCTCGCTTGGGCAAAGTTTTGTTCCTCCCTTACCAGGGTTATAACCAATCCTTAAACCCAAAGGCCTAGTTCCCTCTTTGGTTAGACTTCAATCCAAGCTTCCAACTAAATTCCTCTCAAAAGGTCTCTCATTTTAACCATTTGCATTTGAAATCTGTATTCTTTTTTTTAATTTGGATGTCAATCTTTTTGTCCATTTTAGGACATTCATCAAAATTGTGATCAACAAGACCACAACCAACGCCGCTCTGTCCCCATCATAATCAATCTTGACTAACTAAATCTTGCCCCTTCTTTAAAGCCTTCTAAGATCTTGGGTTAGGATTTTTCTTCTCTTTAGGCTATAGAGCTTGAAGGAAAAGGAGATGACATGGAGTCTCCTTTAGCTCATTACCAATGAGCTCTTACCTTCCTCTATAGTTAAATTTTGTGCTGATTTTAATCATCCACTTTACTCTCTTAGCTTTTCTCATTTCCAAACCTTCATCTCTAGCCTTTCCACAACCTCTCTGTTAAGAGTCATGATCACTTAGTGTGATTAGTGTTCCTTCTGTAATTAATTAGCTAGAAGTTGTTAGGATTTAGTATGCACATGCCATTACCATACATAACCACTCAGGTAGTAATTAGTTAGAAACCCATTTGGTAATAGCTCTTTGAAAAACCTTCATAATCAAGAAAAAATTAAATTCAGATTTTGGTATTAGTTTTCCCTTCCTTCTAGCTATCAGCCTATCACTACTTTTCTATCATCACAATGTAGGACATTTTCAAAGTGCAAATTTGATATCCAACATTTTATGAATGTAGATGATACATATGAAAGGCAAGATTGTACATTTAAAAAACTAATTAAAATTGAGTCTCCTTTGAAGAATTAGAAGAAGAAACAATATTATACCTAGCTAGATTCTGAATGCATTCACCCACCAAAAAGGCTTCTCTTCATATAAGCCCTCAAGCTATCTCCTTGGGATTGCTGTCACGCCCCTTCTTTTCATATTCAATCAAGAAGTGACTAAAAGTAGGAATTGCAGGATCGGAATATAAGAAAATCACATCCTCGGCCTGCAAGTCATATCTCTTAAAATATTTGTCCCAGTTCAACCAAAGCATGTAGGAGCTGCTCATCTCGTCTAATGAAGCATCCATGGGCCAGATCTGTTGGTCATGGTCCATAATTAACATTATTTTGCCCTTATATTCTCCGTCAACTTTCTCAGGTTCAGGGATAAATTTTCTACCAGATTCTAGTGGAATCATGATCTTGAACTTGGTGACATCGTCATGGGTTAAGCTCTTCTTTTAGAGGAGAGTTCTCTTATTCACCTTGATGGAAGGCTAGTCTTTGCTGCTGCAACTTGCTGATGAACTGCCCGTCTTCTTGGTTTGAGAGTCTTGATCATGAATGCTTGCTGGGACCGTCCCAGATAAGTAATCCACATCATCCTGGTTTCTGTACATGAAAAGGATGAAAACAAAATTAAATTTTCGGTGTTATTAGAAGTCCCTAGCCAACAAATATAGCTAGTAACAAGAAGTTGTGAGTCTATTTTCCCTTTTTCTTCCATCCAGTGTCATCTCCCATGTCTTGAATCCACCACTATTGACACTTGGGCTCCTTCATCTCCTCTTATCTTTACCATTCCAGTGTCTACTAGGAGTTTTGGGGCTATAGCTATAAGTATTACTATAGTAGCACTCAGTCAATTCCTGCAACTATAAGATTTTCTTGAACCTCTTCCACCTATGACTTAAAATTTTCTTGTGTTGTCACCATGCAAAAATATAAAGAAAACATATCATACATCTTGAAGTTTATTTTGGAACGACTTCAATGGCTCCAAAAATATAAAAAGGAAAAAATAATTGACAAGTCCTCAGCATATGAAAATTAAAAAATCAAAAAGGAAAAATAGAAGTTTAGAAAGTGAAACGAGCTTTTCCCAATTTCTATTCCATGGAAGTATCCCACCTTGTCAACATGGAATTCTTCCCACGTGGTCAACTGAGTGATGACCGGTAAGTTAGTTATGGAAACAGTTGTTTATACAATATAGACTTGGGGTCATATATGTAGAACCATATATAATAATATAGACTTGAAAAGTAAAAACAATCCGCTATCCATTAGACGCATTTTATAGACTAGTTTGAAAGTTGATAATCCCTCAAGTCAAGAAAAATGTCTGAGAAACGGGACAGTGCAAGTTTCCTAGATGAAGAGACGAAGAAGAAGATGAAGCTTGCTATATCTTCATCAATCGGGTCGGCCTCTGATGTTTAAACAAGAAGAAGATGGCTCAGAAGAGGGTTTTATTGTGATCCACCCGCAAGTGCAGTAGAGTTGATAACCAAGGCAGCTTGAGCCCATTAATGAAGAATAAACCCAGGTCTTTACAAGAAACAGAAATTCAGAATTTTCTTTAATGAATATTTTTTAGGGGCTCATTATCTCTTTTAACCTCTGCTTGGTTGCAAAGAAATGGAAATTAAGAATTATGCTACATTAATTATGGCCTCTCTCTTTGTTGTTTCATTTTTTTCCTTACTTTTTTCTTATCAACCAAACACAGGAATAGTTTAATTTGGTTCCTCTCCGCAGGGTTTAGGGTTTTCCTCAAGATTCTCTCTTAATTTTCTCTAGTATATTTTTAGCTTTTCCTCGTGTAAATGCCCGGAACGAAATGGAAGAAACTCGGGATCTTTATATGTGGATTGAGTAAACATAAACCATTGTCTCTCAGTTTTGCTTTTGTTCCTTTTTCTCATCAACCAAACACAGGAGCAGTTTTGATGCCTTTGAAAGAAATATAATTCTTGTTACAGCTTATTTTTCTGGGAAGGATTTTCTTGGATCACCCTCACTTTGGATGACAGAAAAACATAGGAAATGAGAAGGAAAAGTCTTGATTTTGTTGGTTGAATTAATGATAAAGAATTTGATCTTTCAATAACCAAACAGTGGAATTACTGTGATCTTGTGTAATCTTATTTCATGCATAATTCTTAATTTCCACAATTTCTTGGCAGCCAAGCGAAGATTAAAAGATAGATGGAGCCCTAAATTAATATTCATTAAAGAAAATTCTGAATTTCTGTTTCTTGTAAAGACCTGGGTCTATTCACCACTATTGCACTTGCAGACGAATCAATAGCACCCTCTTCTGAGCCATCTCCTTGTTTAACTTTATTTCTCCTTTTCTTTTAAAATTTGCATATTTGGGGGGGCTTGTCAACTGGTTTTTCCTTTTCAAATATTTGGAATAATTCAAGTGGTTTGAAAATAAACTTCAAAATGTATGCAATTTTTCTTTATATTTTTGCATGGTAAAGTTGTAGCATGACCACCTTTTTTAACTATTTTCCATTATTATTTTTTCTCGAATTGGTTATTACTATAAATAAAAAAAAAAAGATTGTTATTCCTTTTTTAACTATCTACTTGATAATGGGTAGGTGGTTCTCTCCACCCTCCCAACCTAAGAGAAGGAAAACACACCTATGGTGTCCCTTCAAGCTCTCCCTCCCTAAGAAAAAAACGATACCACCCAGTCCTTAAGGTTTTTTTTCATAAGAGAATAATGAGTTTTGTGGATATGGATAGTTTAAGGATAATAAATAAAATAGCAATTCTTTTAACAAAAGAGTCTTAATTTAAGAAATAAATAACAAATTTGGAAAGTCTCATGATAGAGAGTTTATTTTGAGAAAGGTTATCAAAATTACTCAAAGTCTCTTTTTCAAAAGATTAAGTAGGAGAGGGCATTAGCAAAGTCCACAGTCTCCATTGTCGAGCCTACTTGATTTGGGTTCATCATCACCCCACAAGTAGATTAAACCCTAGGAATCAAGGGATATAGACTCTCCACTAGAATGAGACTATACTGTTATGATAGAACTCTTAAAAGTATGACATAATGTAACAAATTAAGAATTCATTATTTAATAAATGATATTTCATTTTCACTTTTATCTATTCTTATTCCATGCATTGTACATTATGAGCATTCTAACCTAATATCTCTTGCATTGTACATGACTTGGGTGCATTAGGAGTTTCACAAAAAATCCAAGTCCTAGGTTTCTTGCAAATAGATGACTTGTTCACAACTAGTTCATGGACTTAGGAAATCTATTAGAGGTTGTAGTACATTACCATATAATTAGAGGGATGGTTAGTCTTGACTGTCGAGATGGGTTTCCCATGATGATTCCACTAGTATGTATGGTTACACATTAGACATGATCCAAGGTGAGTTATGATATAAGGCTACCAAGTAGTCATGACTTCTACCAAGCTGCTTCATTGTTTTATCTCTCAATCTTGAGAGAATATTGAGCTAAATCTTGAAGTTAGTAGTGGTTTTGATCTACGAGTGAGATCATAAGCTGATTATATATTCCCCATGGATTGGGTCATTATTGATGGAAGCTGACAGTAATAGGTATTCTCAATTGAGGCACCATGATATCTCATAGGATTGAGATAGAGTGTCTCCTTAGATGATCCTAACATGATGTGTTGATGAAAATTATGGCCATAATAGTTCTTTAAGTGGAACTTAACATAAGCTCTTTATGAGCTAATACATGTCAGTTGAACACACAATACGAGGATCTGTAACTCAAGCATAGTGAGGTAGTCTTGAAAGGCTGATAGCTTTCACCTTGTTAAACCATTATTGACACCAGTTCATGAGAAGACTAAACATAATGGATAACAGGTCACGAACCCAAGCACATAATGTCTCGTTGTTATTTACATAGGATATTGGAGTTCGGTTGATTCTTTGTAGTGGGAAGTTAAATCAACTTTAGAATTGGATTCTAAGGGAACCAATACTCCTATAGGTCCCAATGGTCCCCGCTCAAGCTCATATACCTTGTTAGCATGGGTTGTGAGGGTTGGATTGGTTCTAGATTTACTTTTCTACATAAGGGCATTTTGGTAACTATGCAAGATTGCACAGGTGTAAGTGAACAAGATCCTTGGATTGAGCAAATTGATTAATTACTTGGCCCTAATCAATTAGGAGTTGTTTTCGACTAGATTAAGTGATTTAAGCCTTTAATGTGCTCAAGTCACTTAAGCCCATTGGGGAACCCTCTAAATACCCCCGTAGGAGTAAGTGTTTCCATAGTTTTTCCACAGAGTTGTCTTCCACCTATAAAGAGAAAGAGAATCATAGCCTCCACTCTCTCTCTCCCGCTCATCAAAAGTGTGCCAAGATCAAGAAAGAGTCATCAAGTGAAAGATTGTGGGTCTACAAGACTTTCAAGGGCATCGATTTGATTCTTCAATGCTTGGAATTTAAGGTTTGGGAACATCCAAACCTAAATATTAGTACTTTAACCCTAAAAGATCAATTTTATGAAAAAATGGTATTACTTCCGTTGCTTAGATCTTAGATGCCAACAATTGGCACCAGTGCATAATGTTATAAGTGTGCTTAAATCTTGATTTAGGGTGTCCTAACCTCCTTTTTACAACTTTGATATTATCCCATGGCCAAGGGATGCATATATGTTTCCTTTTTATTATTGCACATTTTGATTGAATGGGATAATTGTTTCATTTCTTTGTTTCTTCATAGATTATGTTGTAAGCTCCATTAAAGAAGCATATGCTTTCAAATTTTCTTGTAAAGTTTTAATCTTTTCCATAGATTGGGATGTAAGCTCCATTATAGGAGCACAAGGTTTAATTTTATGATATAAAGTCATGTTCTTTTATCATCTATGGAGGGCTACAAGAAAAGAATTCGTCAATAATGTCAATAAAGATTCTATCTTGATTAGAGCATTATCTATAAAGCATCAAGGATTTTAATAGTTGTAGAAAATGATGAATCCTTCCTTTGAATGAATTAAAAAAAAAAGGTTTCTTTTTCTTAAGATCTATGGTAGCACAACAACATTCACTTCAACTCAAAATTGGGGCTTCTTCCCATGAGTTTCTTAAAGCAAACTACATATGGTTTTGAAATTTAAGAAGTGAAGAATGCAATGCTTTAAATAATACTAAACAAATTGGAGTTGAAAGGAGAGAACTATGGTTGTTTGAAACAAGGTTGTGCAAAGGGCATGTTATTACGAGATTGAATTCGGGCAAAATTCTTTTTGGTTGTTTGGGTTTAGTTTTGGGCCACTTGTTGGACTCAATTTGTGGCTGGATGTAGACTCAATTGTAGACAGCTATATAGGAGCTTTATTTTGACAAGTTTTGATGCCAAAAGTAAGTCCTAAACTATGGTAAGTTGAAAACCAATTGGAAAGTTGTTAAAAATATCCCTTGGCATAGGAACTCTTTTTGAATATTTCCTTTTTATGCATATTGTTATATTGCATGTGATGAGAAGTATTTTCAAAGTTGATAATTTTTTATTTTCTTATGAAAAATAAATTTTCATGAAAAGGTTATTTCTAAATTGAAGTTTTATTCAAAATATAAATGGTGCTACTATTAAAGAATTTTTTTATATGAAAAATATTTTTAAATTGTGAGAAAATCTAGTTTCCTTTTCTATAAAATTCTTAAAAGATCTCTTTTTCAAAGTTTATAATTTTGAGATCTTCAAGGACTTTAGTTTCTATATTAAGGGAAGATTCTCTTATTTTGAAATCTTTATAAAATTATATATTCCTTATAAGCACAAGTATTCTAATTTAGTGAATAAATAAAGGTTTTGGAAATTCTCATGATAAATATTTTTTTTTAAGAAGGTTACCAAAATTATTGAAAGCCTCTTATGTAAATAATATGAAACTTTTAGTAATTTAATACATATAAATTTTCTTGAAAACTATATTCCAAAGCATGTTATTTACTTAATTTTGGAATAGTGTGGATTAAGAAAATAAAATAAATTAGAGAGCAAAGTTTCCTTTTCTTTAAAATTATTTTAATGAGAATCCTTGTACAATAAAAGTTTCTCTTTTGGATAAAGCACTCTCTAGTTTTTATTTTTAAAGTTTTTGAAAATTTTCAAATTACGCTAATCCTTATTTTGGAAAGTAAATCATTTTTGAAATTTTCAAGATGGATAATTTATCATTAAGGAATCACTAAAAATTTTATTTTTAGTAATTTAATAGAATAAATTATTGCGAAAATTAGTTTCCATGTTAAAGAATTTATTAAATTGGAAAGGTGTAGGAATAAGGAAATTAAATTGATGAGATATTTTGAATATGAAAACTAAATTAATTCCTCTATGAGGATAAGGTGTGGTCAAAGTTTCGAAATCTCATAAATCGGAAGTTTCCTTATTACACTAGAGTTGTCAATTTGGAAAATAAATATAATGAAAATTTTCATTAAAAATAATTTATCATTAACGATTATTACTAAAAGGATTAGTAATTTGATGGAGATAAATTTTCTTGAAAAAGGATTAGTAATTTGATGGAGATAAATTTTCTTGAAAATATTTCCTAAATAAAATATTTATTAATTGGAATTGTGTAAAGAAGGAAACATGACGATTTTATCAAAATTCATTTTTGGATAAAATACTCTCTTGAAATTCTAAATTTTGTATATGGACATTCTCTTATAACACTTGGTTTCTAATTAGGAAATAAATATTTTTTAAAATTTTCAAATAAGATAATTTATTAGTTAATGTTTTAAAAGTCTCTTTTTCAAAAGATTAAGTGGGAGAGGGTCATAGGCAAGCACATAACCTCCAAAATCAAGCCCATTTTGATATCATCTTAAAGATGGGGTGGACCAAAGAATCAAGGGATATGGAATATCCTTTATGGACGAGACCATATATGTTTTAGTAGGAGTGGTCAATCCTGAAGATGGAACTCTTCACTTGGTAATATTGATGTTAAGGATCTTGGTTATACACTTAACTCAAACATGAAGTGGTATAATCACTTGAAGTGATCCTACTTGCATGGGCTAAGGGTCAAATTAAAAGTTATGTTAATCACTGCCCTAAGATAACCTTTTAAGGTTTAAGGCAAGTTGATTAATTAAAGAGGGTCCCTACCCTAGTAATAAGAATCATGATCTGCCTAAAATAGGCTTGATACTTATGACACTAGGATACCTTGCAAAAGTACATGAAGTTTGAGAGCACTACATTTTTGCTAAATTAATTACCAACTTGCCTTGAATATTCTCTTTAGAAATGCATAAAATTATTTTATTTGTTACAAATATCAAGTCATTAACCTGATCACCTCTTTTATCTCTTGTTTAAATTGGACGTAATTATAGACTGGAATTTAATCTGGATATAATAATCATTAGTTGCATGGAAGCTAATTTTAGGTAGAGTTTATTATTTCTTTTTAGGAAACTTGAAAAAAAACAAAGAGAAAAGGAAATTCCTTTAAGATGAGTTAGAAGATTCTCAAATATTAGAAGGGTCTTCATATGGTAATCAAGGTTTTTCAAGCTCTTCTACCAAGGAGAACAACAACAACAGCACCAAATAAGGAAAGTTCAAGAAAATGAAGTAAGAGAGTAAGCTCAAGGTTAGTGATTCCTTTGTAACCCTTGGGAAACTAAAAAAAGGAATGCCCAATTTACCTAAGAGAAAAGGAAAGTGCACATCATATTTTCATTGTTGAATAAATAGTAATGGATTTCACCAACTGTGGTGGATAGATTCCAGGCCCACTATTTGAAATATTTTTCAAGGTTTTCAACAAGTGAGAAGGTTATATGATGGGATTGTACTTACCTTAGTTTTGGTTGCAAAGTTAGTGTTACAAGTTAGTGAGACGTATTACCTCTTTTATGTGAGACTCCATTGTCACTTTGCCAAATAATGACAATAGTTAGATCTCATTAAAAGAAAGAACCTATCACTAATTAAACATTTGGCTTCTAATGCCTAAGTCATATTAATCTAAATAGGATCCAATAGCAAGTCAAGTCTAGACACTTTGATTTTAGAGGATCTTCCAATTTGTAAATCTTGCATAGGTGATAAAATGACCAAGAGGCAAAGTTGCTAAAGGACATGGAACCCAAGGAAGGTTTGGAATTAGTGCATACTAATGTGTGTGAAACTTTTGGAGTTCATACATAGAGAGGGTATGGATACTTCATCATTTTTTTATTATTAATGAATGCTCTTGGTTTGGATACATGTTCCTATTACATAGGAAATCTTATGCCTCAGATAAATTCATTGAATTTAAGGGGGAATCGAATGACCTATTGAGTGAACATATCAAGACACTTCAGTTAAATCAAGATGGTGTATCTAGTAGGTTCGATTCTTTCCATAAGGAGCTAGCATGGAATAATATCTCGGTTGTGTGCACCAGGGACTTCACTGCAAAATGGAGTAATGGAAAGAAGATATCAATCTTTGATGGACGTAGTGAGATTGATGATTGTTTTCTCATCATTTCCCATATCCATTTAGGATATTCCTGGAAGGTTGTATCTCGCCTCCATTACTAGGTCGGTACCTTTAAGTTCCAAAGAGATGTGAATATGTTGTAAATTTAGTTTACGACAAATTCGCATATGGGAGTGTCAAACACTTATGATGTTTTCATGAGTATTTTTCCTAAAATGTATGTAGTTTGAAAGTCAAAAGTCAAACTTCTTATATATATTTTGGTGCATGATTACATAATTTTTTTTTTTTATTATTCTTTTTGGAAATGTTTAAGCCATTGGCTCTTCCTCTTTTTGAAGGATTTTATACTATCTATTTCCATCTTGAATGTATTATCACTAACTTTAGAGCCATCTGCAACCATTTTTTCCTTTTTGGCAACCTTCTTACCCTCTCCATCATGTGCATTCACTTTCATAGGAGAAGCACAAGGTAGAGATTCCAACATGGAGATAGGGCTAGAAGTGAGCACTACTTCTTCATTGATCGGACCTAGTTTGGTAGGAATTTTCTCACCTTCTTCTTTTTCCTATTGTTTAGTCTCTTGATTCAAACTGTTCTCATTAACAACTCCATCTTTGGGGTTGCCACTAAAAGGGATGGTACCTAGCTAATACTTTATTAACAAAAGCATTACTTGCACGTGAGGTTATCCCCATTCTTTCCCTTAGATGAGCTCTCTTGGACAGAGTTTTATCCCACTCTACCAGGGTTAGAACCAGTCCTTAAATCTAAAACCTCTCTATTAAGAGTCATGATCATTCAATTTGATTAGTTTTCCTTACTGTAATTAATTAGCTAGAAGTTGTTAGAATTTAGTCTACCAATTCCATTACCATATATATAACCACTCAGTAATTAGTTAGAATCCCATTTGATCATAGCTCTGTATTTAAACCTCTTTGAACAACCTTCAGAATCAAGAATAAATACAGATCAATTCAGATTTTGGCGTGGGTTTTCCCTTCTTCTACCTATCAGTACTTTTCTAACATCACAACGTAAGAATTTTCAAACTGCAAATCTGATATCAAATGTTTTATGATACATCATGGAAAGCGAGATTCTACATGTAAAGAGATTATTAAAATTGAATCTCCTTCGAAGAACAAGAAGAAAATATATTACCCAGCTAGATTCTGAATGCATTCGCCCACCAAAAAGACTTCTTTTCTTATTTGGCCTCAAGTGGTGTCCTTGGGATCTCTAGGCTTCTCCTTGGGATCGCTAGGCTTCTCCGTGGGATCGCTAGGCTTCTCCTTGGAATCGCTAGGCTTCTCCGTGGGATCGCTAGGCTTCTCCGTGGGATCGCTAGGCTTCTCCTTGGGATCGGTAGGCTTCTCCGTGGGATCTCTAGGCTTCTCCGTGGGATCGCTAGGCTTCTCCTTGGGATCGCTAGGCTTCTCCGTGGGGTTGCTATCGCGCCCTTTTTTTTCAAATTCCATCAAGTAGTGGTCGTAAGTGGGAAGAGCTGGATCATGATAAAAGAAAATCATATCCTCGGGCTCCAATTTAAATTTCTTCACATATCTCTCCCAGTTCAACCCAAGCATGTAGGAGCTGGTCCGCTCTGAGAAATAAGCCTCCATCGGCCAGACCTGTCTCTTATGGTCCATAAATGCTACTTTTATGTCTTCATATATTCCATCATGTTCCTGAGGTTCAGGGAGAAATTTTCTACCATATAATATTGGAATCATGAGCTCGCCCCTGGAGATATCGCCTTGGGTTAAGCTCTTCTTGTAGCGGAGGATTCTCTTGTTATAGACAATTGAAGTGCTTGCTGATGCTCCTGAGTGAGATGGACTGCCCGCTGGGGCGGTGACGTCCTGGTTTCTGTAAATGAAAAGGTTCAAAACAAAATTAATTTTTCAGTGTTATTAGAAGTCCCTAGCCAACATATATGGCTATTGAAAGATCAACAACAAAAAAGTGACCTCTTTGGGAATGTATGTAAATCAACAACAAAGTTCAAAAATTCTAAAATTATTGATCAGCATGAAATATGATTAAACAAGATCACTGAAATTCCACTGTTTGGTTATTGAAAGATCAAATTCTTTATCATCAATTAATTCACCCAACAAAAAACATCAGAAGGATTCAAGACTTCCTTTTCCTTTTCATTTCCCTTGTTTTTCTGTCATCCAAAGAGAGGGTGGTCCAAGAAAACCCTTTCTAGAAAAAACAGCTGTAACAAGAATTCTATTTCTTTGAGAGGCATCAATTCTGCTCCTGTGTTTGGCTGATCGGAAAAAGGAATAAAAGCACAATTGAGAGACAATGGTTTATCTCTACTCAATCCACATATAAAGATGTGTTTCTTTGGTTTCTTTTTCCTCCACAGCATTTACACGAGGAAGATCTAAAGATATTCTACAGAACTTCAAGAGATAATCTTGAGGAAAACGCTAAACCCTGCAGACTAACTAAATTAACCTATTCCTATGTTTGGTTGATGAGAAAAACGAAGGAAAAAAAAATGAAACAACAAAGAAAGAGGTCAAAATTAATGTGGCATAATTCTTGGTTTCCACCATTTCTTGGCAACCAAGAAGAGGTTAAACGAGGGATAAAGCGCTAAAATATTCATGAAAGAAAATTCTGAATTTGTGTTTCTTGTAAAGATCACCTGGGAGTATTCTCCGTTGATGGGCTCAAGTTATCAGCTACTACACTTTCTCCTGGAACACTAGCACCCTCTTCTGAGCCATCTCCATGTCCAACATTAGAGTAGAACAACGCTGGAACAGTAGCACCCCCTTCTGAGCCATCTCCTTGTTTAACACTAGATTCCGGCCCTTGAACACTAGCACCCTCTTTTGAGTGAACGTCTTGAGTAGCACTAGATCCCCACTCGCATGATGTAGATTCCCACCCGCTTGATCTAGATTCCCATTCCCACCCGCTTGATGAAGGTATATCAAACTTGATCTTCTTGTTCGCCTCTTCATCTGGGGAACTTGTACTGTCCAGTTTCTCAGACATTTTTCTTGATTTGAGAGAGATAATCAACTTCAAACTAGTCTATACTGGGGGATTGTTTTTTCTTCCAAGTCTATATTATTATATATGGTTCTACATATATGAGAGCCAAGTCTATGTTGTAGAGATAACTATTTCCATAACCAACTTACCGGCCATTAGGGTTGACCACTTGGGAATATACTTGCATGCTATACAAGTACTTTACTTTCGCATTTTAATGCTTTATTTGCATATTTGTTTTGTAAACCGGTTTGAAAAATAAACTTCAAAATGTATGATAGTTTTCTTTATATTTTTGCATGGTAAAGTGTAGCATGACCACCTTTTATTTGGGTTCATGCACACATGGTTTTTAATGGTTTTTAAATACTTATCATCATTCTACATACATAAATTATGAGTATAAACAAAATAGAAATTTGAGAAAATAAGATGAAAATTTTTTTAAAAACTTTATTAATTTTTCTATATATTAAAATAGAACAAGGATTTAAAATTACAAATATATTTTCCAATCATTTTTGCTTTATAAGTTTATATTTATGTATCTACCACTAAAAAAATTATATGGATTTTAGCGGGTTGAGTTTGGGTATGATCGTATTCGTGTTGCAATTGTGTTAATTTGTACAACTCATTTAACAAACAGATTGTGTTTGGGTATATTAATCAACCTATTTGACCCATTTACTTATTCTTGTCAAACTTACCTATTTATTTAATCATAACAAGTTACATATTTATTCTATCATGTTAAAATGATCTATTTGCTTAATTAATTGTGTCAAAATATGGCTTGTTTATATCCTAACTGTTTAGGACCCATTTGACCCCAGTATAAATTTATTAATTTAATGTATTTAAAAATTAAAAATAAATAAAATTATATAATTAGGTAATAATTTATATGCTGCATTATAAAGTTAAAAAATATTTAATAATTAAAACTTTAAAAATAAATAATACAAAAGTGTACAATTAAATTTTTATGTAATTTTTATATTATGAGCATATTACAATTAAAATTATATAATTAAATTAATTAAGACTTTAAAAAATTAAAACTTAAAAGTTAAAGCAATTAAAACATGAAAATAATACATTTATAAATTTAAAAATAAAATAAGTTAAATAAGTTAAATGAGTTAGAATCATGTAAATAGGTTAAGATCATGTTAACGAGTTTAATGAGTTATAATCGTGTTACCAAGTTACTTGTGTCAATTTATATATAAGTTAACTTAATCCATTTATTTAATAGATTAAATAAGTCTTGTATTGTTACCATGTAATGAACAAATCACGTTTACAAGATCATATTTTAAAGCATTCTACACCAATAGGAATTGATATAGGAATATTCAGATCTCAAATATGGTATTATTCTTCATATCTATGGTATCTATTTTTCTTTTTGAATGCCTAGTATTGATTGTATGATAGATTTAGAGAGCTTAAGATAAACTTTACCTTGTACGAGCTACAAACATCCATTGAAACTGAAAATAGAAGCAAGTTCACACTTACCATGAGGCTCTTCAATTTTGAATTTTTTATATGACAAAGGAAATAGTGGGGCTAGCTACCTGGATGTTTATAGGCGATCAATGTATTGTTTTGAATGTCTTTTATTGACATTCAACCTCCTTAATTAATAGTAAACAAGTCCTTAATAATTCAAATACAAAATTAGCATAAGTGGGAACTTGGAGTATAGCATCTAGCAAAGGAACATTCACCTTAATTGCCTTAATTTTGTCTCTAACATGGGGTCTCATTTAGCTTTTTATCTAAGCTCTTATCTCTATTGTTAACCTTGTTCTGATTTTCATCACCTACCTTACTCTCTTAGCTCTCCTCGTGTTCGAACCTTCATCTCTAGCCTTTCCACAACCTTTCCATTTTAAGAGTAACAATTAGTTAGAGGGTGTTTGGTTAATTAATTTAATGACTTAATTTAAATGATTATTAAATAGATTAAATATATTTGGTAAAATAACTTAATATCACAACTTAAAGTAAAAAAATAATAATAATAACTTTAAATATTAAGTTAAAATAGTTAATTTATTTTTAATCTACCTCATTTGTTCATATTTAGTGAAAATATATTTTATAATCATGACTTTAATTACATTCATATATCATCTTTTCTTTATAGCTATCTTATATATTTATAATACTTTAAATATAGATGTTTAACAAATAAATTTATTATTTAATTATATATTAGTAAAAGTATAATATTAGTAAAAATTAATGAGGATAAATATATCAATTTGATGCTTTAGAATAAATTTTAAGTTACATTTCCTAAAAAAACCTTAATACTTACCGTAAAAATTAAGTAATAAGTTTGAAGTCAACAACTTAAAGAATAATTTAACTTAAAAGTTAAATTAAATCATTAAATAACAACTAGTATATTATACCAAACATCCTCTTAGGTGGTGTTTGTTTTTTTTTACTTAATTCTAAATAGAACCTTAAACTAACCAGTGTTTAATAATGTTAAGTATTAAGTTATTAGTTTTTGTAATATTTTATTTTTACTAAGCATGAAAAAATGAAGAAAAACAAACTGACATGACACTTTTTCTATTCAACCAAAAATTTATAATAAGTTATTAAAAAAAAAAAAAAAAAAAAAAACAAACAAACAACTTAAAGTCTGAAAGCAAATTGCTTTCAACAAAAATCTAAAAAATACAAACACCCTCATTTGATTAGTGTTCCTTGCTGTAATTAACTAGTTAGAAGCTGTTAGGATTTAATCCACACATGCCATTTTACCATATATATATATAACCACTCTCGGAGTGATCAGTTACAAACCCATTAATTAGGTAATAGCTCTGGATTTAAGCCTCTTTCTACAACCTTAAGAATCAAGAAAAATACAGATCTGATCAGATTTTGGTATGGGCTTTTGGAACTGCAAATCTGATCTTGCATGCTTTATGAATCTAGATGATACATATGGAAAGTGAGACTCTACATTTAAAGAGCTAATTGAAGTTGAGTCTCCTTTGAAGAAGAAATTAACAATATCACCTAGCTATGTAGAATCTGATTGCGCATTCTCTTCTTATATGGCCTCAAGTACTTGTCATCTTGGGATTGCTGTCTCGACCCCTTTTTTCATATTCAATCAAGTAGTGGTTAAAAGTGGGAATACTGGGATCCTGATATAAGAAAATCACATCCCCGGCCTCCAATTCGTATTTCTTCAAATATTTGTCCCAGTTCAACCAAAGCATGTAGGAGCTGCTCAGCTCGTCGAACGAAGCCTCCATCTCCCACATTGTTCCCTCATGGTCCATAATTATCATTATTATGGTCTCGTATTTTCCGTCAACTTTCTCTGGTTCTGCGAGAAATCCCTTACAAGATTCTAGTGGAATCATGAGCCTGCAGTAGGAGACATCGTCATGGGTTAAGCTCTTCTTGTAGAGGAGGGTTCTCTGACCCGATCCGGAAGGCTGCTGGTCTTTGCCGCTGCAACTTGCTGATGCTGTTGGCGAGGAAGATGAACTGACCGTCTTCTTGGTTTGGGATGAAGAATCGGTATCATCCTGGATTCTGTAAATGAAAAAGATTGAAAACGAATATAGCTAGAACATGTACAACTTATATGAAAGAGCATGAAGTAATCACCTCTTTGAGAATGTATGTAAATCAACAACAAAGTTCAAAAATTCTAAAATTATAGATCAGCGTGAAATAAGATTACACAAGATCACAGAAATTCCACTGTTTGGTTATTGAAAGATCAATTTTTTTATCATTAGTTCACCCGACAAAAAACATCAGAAGGATTCAAGACTTCCTTTTCCTTCTCATTTCCTTTATAGAAAAATCACCTGTAACAAGAATTCCATTTCTTTGAAAGGCATCAACACTGCTCCTGTGTTTGGTTGATGAGAAAAATTAAGGAACAAAAGCACAACTGACAGACAATGGTTTATCCTCAATCCACGTATAACCATCCTGAGTTTCTTCCGTTTCTTCTCGTGCATTTACACGAGGAAGTGCTAAAGGTGTTCTAGAGAAAATAAAGAGAGAATCTTGAGGAAAATCCTAAACCCTAAACCCCGCAGAGGAACCAAATTGACCCATTCATGTGTTTGGTTGATGAGAAAATATAAAGGAAACAACAAAGAGAGATGTCATAATTAATGTAGCGTGATTCTTAATTTTCCACCATTTCTTGGCAACCAAGAAGAGGTTAAGAGAGAGAGAGAGCGCTAACATCAGAGGCATCTCCTTCTTGTTAACATCAGAGGCCGACCCGCTCGATGAAGAAATATCAAGCTTCATCTTCTTCTTCGTCTCTTTATCTGGGAAACTTGTACTGTCCCGTTTCTCAGACATTTGAGAGAGATTATCAACTTCAAACTAGTCTATACCGGTGGATTGCTTTTACTTTCAAGTCTATATTATCATATATGGTTGTACATATATGAGCCAAGTCTCTATGTTGTAGAAAGAACTGTTTCCATAACTAAATTACCGGCCATTAGGGTTGACCACATGGGAAGACTTCCATACAATAGGAATGGAGAAATGGCCGTTTCACTTTTTTAACTTTTGAGGACTTGTCAATTAGTTTTTCCCTTCTATATTTTTGGAACCATTGAAGTGATTCAAAAATAAACTTCAAGATGTAGGATATTTTTCTTTATATTTTTGCTAGATTTAAAAACCAAACTAAACACAATTTCATTTCCAGCAATACTAGCTCTGACAGCAAATCCTATTGTTCCTCCTGAGGCCACAACATTCATTGGCTAGTTAGGCATGCATTTCCCTCACATATAGTGCCTTAAGTTCTAATGATATTAGCATTTCTCATCAAAATGATTAACATATAGATGTTCATATCTTTCTTAAGATGGGAACTCAATAACAACTACAATTCGTCTGTGTTTCTTACCATGCTTCTTTTTAGATTTTCAGACTTCATTATTAGCTAAATTTTATCTCTGAGTTGACTCCCTGCTAACTACTACCGTCACAATTTAGAATCAAGCCTCTAGCTCATATGGAGGTCAACATAGTGATACAATGAAGTAGCTCTAGGACATGATTACTATCTTAATTAGTAGCAATAAATTCATTGTATTTTGCTTTTGAAGAATGTGATACAAAATTCTTGCATTTGAATAAGAAGAGTATAGATTCATTATCCATTTGAAAAACTGAAATTACATTTTTTTAAATTTTTTTTTCTTTCAAAATTTGTTCTAACTCATTTTTATCATGTTCGGATTAGTCTTCTCTGGCCTGGAAAACAGATGGCTCTGTTTCCTTTATTGCCACTGCAATTCAAAAGCCCCTGGTCTTAATTGGTTCTTAATTACTAGTGGTGCACTAGATGTGCCATTTGCTGAAAAAGACTCATGAATTGCAAGCATTCTGTGGATTTGTTACCTTGGTGAGGCTGGTGCAAAAGCACTTGCAAAAATCATATTTAGAGATTTCAATCAAGTTGTAAAATAGACTTATTTCTAGCACAATGCAGAAAACAAGATTAGGGAACTCAGTGTACTATCCAAACACATGACTAGCGCTTTTGATGTAGAACTCTGATGCAATACTTTCAATTTCTATTAACTTCAATAATTTTTACTCTTTCTTTCAATTTTTACCCTCTCCCCATGACTTCCAACTTCCCTTAATTCAATTTCTTTACTCGTTCTATTGGCTTTTGAAGCAGTTAGAAAACTTAATTAATTTTTTAAATTTCAGTTGTTTGTTTATGTAGGTTCTTTTGTTGAAGAAGGCAAATGGTTCTCTACTTTCTTTTTAGGAAATCGATCCTTGATTGCTAGTCATGTGAATCGTTTTGGGTACACTTCCTTTAGTACTTAATATCTAAGACTGAACTATACTTTAGTAGCCTATAGTGACAGAAATGGTAGCGACCGCAACAATAAGTAATCGACACACCCCCTACACCTACACTCTGCAGTGCGGTCAATTTGTTACTCAACAAGATGTTATAGTCATGCCATTTGTAAGTTTTAGTCATGGCTGCCGCTAAAAGCTCTTATTCTTGTAGTGAGTTTTTCCTCTTAGCTATCAGTACTTTTCTGTCATCACAAGGTATGACATTTTGAAACTGCAAATCTGCTATCGAATGTTTTAAGAATGTAGATGAAACATACGGGAAGCAAGATTCTACATGTAAAGAGCTGATTAAAACTAAGTCTCCTTTGAAGAAGAAGAAACAATATTAAAATCCGTTTGATAGTAATTCTAAGAAGTGTTTCTAATATTTTTAACACTTAAAAATTTGTATCATTTAAGTGTTAAAAAGGTTAGAAACCTTTTTTTGGAATCACAACCAGACATGCTCTTAATTACCTAGCTAGATTTTGAATGCATTGACCCACCAAAAAGGCTTCTCAAGTTGTCTCTGTGGGATTGCTGTCGCGCCCCTTTTTTTCATATTCAATCAAGTAGTGTTTCCTATCGGGAACATCGTAAAAGAAAATGACATCGGCGGGCTCCAATTCAAATATCTTCAAATATCTGTCCCAGTTCAACCAAAGCATGTAGGAGCTGCTCAGCTCTTCGAATGTAGCCTCCATCCTCCATATGTCTCCCTCATGGTCTATAAATGATATTCCTATTTTTTCATACACTCCGTTATATTTCTTAGGTTCAGGGAGAAATTTTCTACCGGATTCTAGTGGAATCATGAGCCTGCAGAAGGAGACATCGTCATGGGTTAAGCTCTTCTTGTAGAGGAGGGTTCTCTTATTTATCTTGCTGGAAGGTTGGTCTTTTCTTCTGCGCCTCGCTGGTCCTGCTGACGAGGAAGAAGGACCCATCTTCTTGGTTTGAGAATTAATATCATCCTGGTTTCTGTAAATGAAAAGGTTGAAAACAAAATTAATTTTTTGGTGTGATTGGAAGTCCCTGGCCAACAAATATGGCTAGAACATGCACAACTTAGGTGGTGTTTGTAACGAGAATTCTATTTCTTTGAAAGGCATCAACACTGCTCCTGTGTTTGGTTGGTGAGAAAAAGAAACAAAAGCACATATGAGACACAATGGTTTATCTTTACTCAATCCACATATAAAGATCCCAAGTTATTACATCATGAAGAGCTAAAGAAATTCTAGAGGAACTGCAAGAGAGTATCCTGAGGAGATCTCTAAATCCCGCAGACCAACCAAATTAACCAACTCGTGTGTTTGGTTGATGAGAAAAAAGATAGGGAAAAAAAATGGAATAACAAAGAGAGAGGTCATAATTAATGTGGCATAATTCTTAATTTCCACCTTTTATTGGCAACCAAGAAGAGGTTAAAAGAGGGATAAAGCGCTAAAGAAAATTCTGAATTTCAGTTTCTTTGTAAATTAAGACCTGGGTTTCTTCTTCATTAATGGGCTCGAGTTGCACTTGCAAGCGGATCAAAAGCACCCTCTTTTTTCATATTCAATCAGGAAGTGACCAAAACTGGGAATTTCGGGGTCGAAATATAAGAAAATCACATCCTCCGCCTCCAATTCATATCTCCTGAAATATTTGTCCCAGTTCAAACAAAGCACGTAGGAGCTGCTCAGCTCTTCGAATGAAACCTCCATCGGCCAGATCTGTTGGTCATGGTCCATAAGTAACATCATTTTGCTCTGATATTTTCCGTCAATTTTCTCAGGTTCTGCAAGAAATTTTATACCAGATTCTAGTGGAATCATGATCTTGAACTTGGTGACATCGTCAAGGGTTAAGCTCTTCTTGTAGAGGAGGGTTCTCCGATTCATCTTTCCGAAAGACTGGTCTTTGCCGGTGAAACTTGCCGATGAACTACCCCTCTTCTCCTCCTTCTTCTTCTTCTTCTTCTTCTTCTTCTTCTTCTTCTTCTTCTCTTCATCTGGGAAACTTGCACTGTCCCCTTTGTCAGACATTTTTTTCATTTTTGATTTGAGAGAGAGATTATCAACTTCAAACTAGTCTATACTGGGGGATTGTTTTTACCTCCAAGTCTATATTGTCCTACAAGTTCTACATAGATGAGCCAAGTCTATGTTGTAGAAACAACTGTTTCCATAACTAACTTACCGACCACTAGGGTTGACCACTTGGGAATGTACTTGCATGCTATAGAAGTTTTTTACTTTGGCATTTTAATACCTTGTTTGCATATTTGTTTTGTAAAGTGGTTTGAAAAATTCTAAATGTATGATATTTTTCTTTATATTTTTGCATGGTAAAGTGTAGCATGCATTGTTTATTCGAAGATTTTATATTCAATATAAATGGAAAAAACAATGAGGGAGATATGGGATGACAATGGTTCGGGTTTTGTTAAGTGCATGTCAAGAAAGAAATACTAAATATTATAGACAGCAAAAGAACAATGACTCAAATTGTGTCGAGTTTGCATCAATGTGAGAAATACAAAAAATTTAATAATTATTTATTGTATGAAGAACACCACCCTTCTAATATATTTAACAAATGAGTTTTTTTATTTTTTATGAATCGATATAAATAACTTATTAGCATGATTATAACTTTATTTATTATGCGGATAACACAATATGACCTATTTCTTAAATGGGTAGGATTGATTCTATAATAACTTATTAAATTCCATTAACACAATTATATTTTATTTAATATATTTAAGATTTTAAATTTATAAAAATACTTTGAGTTATTTTTAATTTTTTTTATTTAATTTTAAGATATAATATATTTATAAGGTACAAAATTAATAAAATAAATATTTATTTTTATACTTGTTTATAATTTTATAATAAAGATATAGTTCCACATTTTTTGAAGTAATTAGGTATTATTTGTTAGGAAAAAGTCAAAGATCCTCAAGTTCAACAAATTTGCCGAGTCAAAGACCCTACTCTCTATGTTTGGTTGATAAGAAAAGGGATGGAAAACACACACAAAAAAAAAAAAAAAACAAACAAACAAACAAACAAAAAAGAAAACCCTACACCCTGCAAAGGCAATAAACTAGCCAATTTCTCTTGTATTTGGCTAATCTTTATTCTTCTTCAGTCCCGCTTTGTTACCAGGCAACAAGTATTCTTAGTTTCCACCATTTCTTGGCAACCAAGCAGAGAATTAATAAGAGATAGAGAAGTGAAAAACAGCCATGAAAGAATCAAAAGAGAATCCGGAAGAAAATCCTAAGTTGAATCCAAGATACCTGGATTCCATTAATGGCTTCAAGCCATCTTCATTAGTAGGCGTTCCAATCACAGAAGCTGATCCACTTGATGAAGATGCATCAAGTTTCACCTTTTTCATCATTTCTTCATCCGATGGACTTGCACTACCATCTCTTTTCTGAGACATTTTTCTGCACTTGAGAGAGAGAATGAAATATCAACTTTGAAATTGGTGTATGTATATAAATGGTTTTACTGTAACTAATTTTTCTTAAAATACCAATTTTTTTGGCCTCTTTAAAAAATAAATCATTTTTGTTTTCTTCATACCAAAGGTGAGGAAAAGCCTCTTAAATTTTCTTCTAGACCATTTTAAGTTTTGAATATTTTCTAACAAATTATTTGATTTCTTTTGTTATAAGTATCCCACCTTAATAGATATTTTGTTGTAAAAAAAACTTATCCCTTAGATTGGATATTCCTATGAAATCGAAAAAGCATATGATATAAATCGTGAATCATTTTGAGTGTGGGTAATATTTGTTTTTTGGCTTAACAAAAGAAATCAAAATATTTGACTTTTTTTATTTAATTAAAAGTAACCTGATGATATCATCCAATATAACTAAACTGAATCTATTGATAACAAATTCATCTTAATTATATTAGTTAGTATCAACAAATTACTTTTAGATAAATAAAATAATTGCTCTCCAAGTCATGAAGATATTGTATTTCTGAATAGTTACCTCGTTCCATTCACCCCAAGACATCCGTCTTCCTAACTTCATCAATCTTGACCCTTTGAAGCCTTGCTCTATCAAAACGATTGCTAGAAGCGTTGATCACTAAACCCTTACATAACCATAAGAACATTTTCATAGAGCTGCACTTAAATATTTTATTTTTTTCTATTTAGCCAAAAAACAAATACCAGATAAGAATGACTTTAGAATTTGAGAGTTTCTAAAGATTCAAATATCTGCTTTGAGACTAATGAATTGATTTCCTCTTTTCTTGTGAATGCAAACCATGATGAATCTTATCTTTTTACATGAGTACTTTTTTTTCTTACTGTGTAGCTTACTTTTTTGTCCGTGTTGTTTTTGTATGAATTCACACAAATAACTTATTAGTATGATTATAACTTTATTTATTGTACGGATAACACCACATGACCTATTTGTTAAATGAGTAGGATTGATTCTATAATGACTTATTAGTATGTTATAATATTAGGGTTATCAAAATGACTCGTATAAATTTATTAATTTAGGTATTTAATTTAAAAATTGTAGAAAAGTAAAAAATTCTCTTTGGTTATGAATATCGTATTGTTGAGAAATTAAATAACTAATTAGAGTAAAATTTATATATTTGATTATAAAAAATTTTAAATTAAAAGCTTACTTAAAATTATAAACAAATATAGAAATAAAAATTTCTTTTATTAATTTTGTATGTTATAAATATTGCCTTAAAATTAAATAATAAAATTAATTAACATTTAAAAACAAATAAAAAGTATTTTTAATGTGATATTTTTATAAATTTAATTAAAATATTAGATAATGTATAACCCATTAACATAATTCTAACTTATTTAATATTTTAATTAAATTTATAAAAATATCACTTTTAAAAATACTTTTTTAGTTGTTTTTAAATGTTAATTAATTTTATTATTTAATTTTAAGGCAATATTTATAACATACAAAAATTAATAAAAGAAATTTTTATTTCTATACTTGTTTATAATTTTAAGTAAGCTTTTAATTTTAAATTTTTTATAATCAAATATATAAATTTTACTCTAATTAGTTATTTAATTTCTCAACAATATGATATTCATAACCAAAGAATTTTTTACTTTTCTACAATTTTTAAATTAAATACCTAAATTAATAAATTTATACGAGTCATTTTGATAACCCTAATATAACCATATAAAGGTATGACTGTTCCTTATTTTCCAAGTAATTAGGTATTATTTGTTAAGGAAAAAGTCAAAGATCCTGCTGTCCAACAAATTTGCCAAGTCTGATGCTAGGTGAATTAATCAGCATACTGAAACCAAACTAAAAATCACATCAGCCATACAGACTCTTTGTAAGCTCTCAGTGCTGCATGTTACAGATATTTACATATATATATATATATACCTAATAAAGGAAGCTGGTGACTGCATACAATGTTGATCTTTCCTTTCTCCTTCTTCCTTCTTTGCTCATCAATCTTGTTATTTTCACATATGGAAATGATAAAAAGCTTTGGATTAACCTGTATGAATAAAAAATAATTAAACGATGTTAGATTTTTCACAAAGAAAAATTCAAAGCAATTAAAAACCCTTTTAAAAGATTTCTTGTTTTTGGGTTAAAATTAATAAAACTATCAATTTTCCTAAGAGTAGCTTGTCTCATACCTGCATGTGGAGAGACTGACAAAATTTCCCTATACCCACAAGTGGAGAAACGGACAGAATTTGAAAATTCATATACAACAAATAAATGGGGGAAATGGAAATTGCGCAGGTGTAAATAAAATTTGAAGAA